>CM065458.1:31351702-31817762 GCA_032872475.1 Leptopilina myrica (nomen nudum)
TTTTCTCTTTCTTCAGAGAAAATTTTTCCACTGTATTTTTTTTCTTAGTGAATCCACTATTAAAATGACATTTTTAAGTTTCAAAATTCCTTTTTTAATATACATCATTCTTTTCTCGAAGTTATTTATTAATCTATCTTTTAATTTGCAACAGAAAAAAATATTGAATTGTTTTGTTTATCGTTGGGTTGATGCGATTTCATTTATTTTTTGAAATCAATGATATTTATCTACCTCTCCTTATATAGTCCTTTAAACTATCTTTGCTCTCATTTTCTTTCATCGCTCGACTTCCTCATTTTTTTCTTCTTCACTCATTCCCTTTTCTCATACTATCTCTTTATATCCTTTAGTATTTATTTGTCGAGAAAAAGCGAAAAATCCCGCATTAGTAATATTCATCATGTATATTTATAAATATTTAATAAATTAAGAAATTTTCAATTAAAATTTTGTCTATTTATTTATAATTGACCGACTTTTGTTTTATCACGTTTTTCCCCTCTTCCCTTTACCTTTACTGAGTAAAATAGAATTTTCTTCTTTTTTACTCAAATCATTCGAGTAGAAAAGGAATTTCTCCAGGAAGTTTGAAATAGTATTACTGATAATATACAAAAGAGATGTATAACGTAACAGGACGCACGTGCCTTCGTTCAAGTATGAAAATAACGGATGTCCGTTTTCGAGTCTATATCAAAAATGGGTCTTAGAAGAGAGAAGTTCGAGAAAGGCGGGGGTTAAGAAATAGGAAAAGTAGTATAAAATAATTGGAGCCTGACTGATGGCCATATCGATTTGGATATGGCTTAGGACCATATAATGAAATCGAGCTAGATTTTTTTTCTTTTTTTCTGAAATAATTATTATAAAGAGTTATGTGGACAGTTTGCAATATAGTGAGATTATCGATTTAGAATCTTGATGCAGGCCATGAAGAGAAAAGAAAGAGAAAAGAAGAATTTTATGTATAGTTTGCTTCCATCTTGAAATGCAATAGAGAGAAAAAAGTCTCGTCTTACCTACATACAAAACTTGTTGCCACTGGTGGGAACGAAAAGTTGGCGCGAAATGCACCTTACGCACAAATATGTATGAAAAAGGGTGTGTGTGTTTGTGTGTTATTTTTACATGTGTGCGTCTCTGGCTAACGCAGAGTGCGGAAGAAGTAAACCAGGCCGACCAGGCAAGTCAGCATCCGCGGCGGCCAGAGCGCGCCTCTTTTCAAGGTGTGCCTAACGTCGTCTTTCATGGATAAAAGTCTCCGGTTCTTGAACTTGTCGTCCGGGTGGTCCCCGACAGAAAATCTAAAACTTCATTTTCTCCATTTGTGCGTGTGTGTGTAGAAGGAAAAAACTTGCATTGTACGTTTCAATTTTCTCTGATATTAAATCAACTTTTCCTTATTATTTGAAATCTATTATTCTTTTTTTTCAATTTACACTGAAATTCATTGAGCGAGAGCGAGAGTTGTGATCAATTTTATACAAATTTGTGCCTAAAGAAAATAAGAAAAAAAGAGAATAATTTTTAAAAAAATTTTCTCTACAAATAACCTGTTTTTAAAAGTGCGAGAAATTTTTGAATTTCAATTTGATTGAATTTATTTTTTATTTTAATTTCCGATAAAATTTCGCTTATTCTTTTTAATGTAAGGATTTTTATTTAAAATAATAATTATTTTAGAGCAAATAATTTTTTTCTTTCAGCAAAAGTTGCATATTAGTAAAATTATTTAGTTACAAAAAGTTGCAAGCTATTGTTGCCGTGAGAAATTTATTTAGAAACAGTTGCTAATAAATTGGAGAGAAATTTTTTTAACTTTATTAGCGTAAGTTTATTTAACTGAAAAATCATTTTTTATATTTTGTCAGTTAAATTAATAATTTTATTATTTTGTATATGCATTTGTTTACAAATAAAGAAAAACTAATGTGAAATTTTTTTATTTTGTTAGCAAAATTAATATTTTTTTCTTTTTCGAAATAAAGAGGCAATATTTCTTGGATTGTTGTAGTATTGTATGCAAATATATGAATAAATAAATAAATTATAATTTTAAATATAAATTATTTATGGTAAACGGGGTAAAATATGCGTTATACTTAATTTGAAGAGGCGAAAAATAAAATAAAAATAACACGAATGCGGTTTTATTTAATATATTCTTAAGAAGAAATACCTCTCGAGAATGTGATTCAGTGCTATGGTAACTTTAATCAAGTGCATTGATACATTTCGAATTAAAGTGATAAAATAAAATTGGAAAAATTATTATAGAACTGGAGTACTGAGAACGAATGAAATTTAGATAATTTTTTTTATTCAAAAACAACTTAAATTTATATAATTTATTACATTTTTTGCAACTTGTATTAAAATCATCTATTTCTATGATTTCAATTTTTAATTTCTTTGTAAGTAAAATTTAGGTACTTTTTTAATTTTATTTTTTATTACAAAAGAAAACAAATTAATGAAATTAATAATTTAAAAATTAATGCAAGAAATTTAATATTTTAATTATATAAATATAATTAATAGAATAAATATAATATAAAAAAATTCAATAAATTTTTCTTTAATTTATTTTCAAGAAATTTTATACTTTTTTTATTCACTTTACTACTTTTTTATTTTACTTTACATACATTATTTATAAGTAGATTTAAATCTATTGCATATATTTTTCGTTAAAAATTAATTGTAAATATAATGAATTGTCATTTTTTGTTTCAAATTTTTTTTTTTTAAATGAAAAGAACAAATCTGCCACGTCAAGCTCCTAGATCCATTCTATTAAAATCAAAGAGATTATTTTAAAACTTTCCAAAAATGACTCAATGATCAATATACAAGAATTTATCAACGTATGCAGGTGTTGAATTCATTTATAACTTAATCCCGTTATTACATCCTATGCACTTATTAATCTTTGGAAATTTCAAGTTTTCTTCCTTCTACGATTCTAAACTTCTTGCTTTGAATTAATTTTTTTAATAAAAACTTGTTGAATCTACGTAAATGTAATTTTTCAATTTTTATAACTTCTGAAAAATTGCAATTATTATTTTTTCATTAATAGTTTTATTTTCTAGAAAGTAATATTTTTTTTCTTTTAATTTTTCTATTTTCAGCTATTATTCACGGAGAATTTTTCTTGTTTAAAAGTAACCGAGACTTGGTTAATATAGCACTTGCAATATTTTTTGTTTAAATTTAACCGAGTAACTTGGTTACTAATAAACAAGTGTTGGTTAAAAGTAATCATGTTGTTGTTTAAATTTAAACAAAAGACATTGCAAGTGCTATATTAATCAAGTAAATTTCTCCGTGTTTATTTTGAAAAGTAGACAATCAGCATTAAAACTATTTAATAAACATTTAAAAAGTATAGTTTTAAATTTTTGCATGGGAAGTTTTCTAAAATAAAATTTTTTAATTCGTATCAAAACATCTGTCGACGATTTTTTGTTACGCAATTTTCTAAAGATTCTAAAAATTCACTTTTTTGTCATTTTTCAACTCTCGAAACTATTTTAAATTTTAGAAAATTTTATAATCTTTTGCATTTTTTTTCTAAAGTTACAAATTTTGGTCACTTTTATAATTAAATATGTAAAATGGATTCTGCAACTATTATTTAGATATTACAACCAACGAGTTGGCTACGTCAACCTACTGGAAAGTAAGATCAGAAAAAGGTCCATCGAGTTGCCTCACGTTGAAAAATTCCATGGAAGTACCTCCCTAGAATTTCCGTGGAATTTTTGTGGAATTTCTCCACGGAATTTCCGTGGAGATTACATGGAAATTCTTCAAATTTTCATTTTTAATATTATTTTAACATTTCTGTTTCAAAATAAACTTTGTAGAATATTTTTATTCTTTGCTGATTAATATTAAAACAAAAGAATTTTTTAAGGTTTGGATTTCAAGAAATCGATGTCACAATTCAAGTGAAATAAGATAATAAATAAATTTATAAATTAATGAAAGTAGTAAATTATTTATCATAAATTATATTTATTTAATTAAAAACAATTATTTAGTGTGTCAGAATTGTTTTATTTATCAGTTCATAACCATTATGGATATGAAACTGATAAAATATTAATATTATTTATGTAGTATTTAAATAATAATTATAGTAATAAATATATGTTTATAGTATTGTACAAATAATATGTATTAAAAATTAGTATATTTAGTCAAAAATATATAAATAATATTGATTTTTTATTAGTTCATAACCATTGTGATATATACTATTATCATAACCATTATATGGTTATAAATCAATTCTGACGCTCTAAATAAATGCTCTTAAATGAATAAATATAAGCAATGATTAATAAGGTAAAAGTCCCAGTTTTGGAATGTTTTCACAATGTTGTCCCTATTATGGAACAGTATTACAAAAATTAAAATAAATGGAATTATAATTGGCGATAAGAATGTTATAGTTATTTCAATAAATTTTATACAATATAAGAATTATTATTTTTGTATACTATTTAATTTAAAAAGAAATCTTTAATTGTATTTTAGCTTTTAAATTAAGGTAAGCCGGGTTTTCTGTCAAACTAGCGTTCCACATTACGTACACTTATTATTTGCATGTCCCGATTGATGGAACAGGAAGAAAATATACAACAAACATAACCTCAAATATTTTCAAAACTTTCGCTATTACTTTTCTACCAAAAAATTTATTTTACAATTATCTGTTTAAATAGAAGTTGTTCTTTGTATTTAATTCTTTATAGTTAAAATAATCAAATTGTTGAGATGAGATAATACAATTTTAATTACATATTAAGTCAAGTAAGTGTTTCATAATTGGGACATTTATTTTGGAACACCTGTGCATACAGGAAATCATCGTTTCATAGTCGGTACAAGTACAGGGTTTCACAATTTAATTAATATTATTTTTATTTCATAAAAATAAACATTTTCTGGCCTAAATACTGCTCACTAAATACCAACCTTTTAATCTATACCCCAATTATTCATATTTACACTTCTAATTCCAATAAACTTAGCATAGAAATTTAGTCTGCTTAAAAAGCGTTCCATATAATTATAACTTACATTAATTTATAAATTGATTTATTTTCTTATTTCACTGACATCTTTTCTTTGGCATCCGAACCTTAAACAATTCTTGTATTTTATTATTAATTAGCAAATAATAAAAATATTCTACAAAGTTTATTATGTAAACATAGAAGTGCTAGTTGTATTTCGAATATAAGACAAATTTGGGTGCGGTCATGTGTACAGATACTTTTACACGCCATTTTGTCTATGAGACAGTCAGTGTTATTGTTCCGTGTCATTGAGGTGTGCTGAAAATTTTATAATTTTATCCAACACTTTAATATTTTAAATAATTAGTTGGATAGCGCTCCAGAGTTATGAAGTTATATTAGATGGATGCTCTAAAGCTATATTACAATTCATGATTTAATGTCGTTCCGTCCAATCATAAATGTTCGATTACACAGGCCTACAAAATTTAAGATTTAGTCAGACCCAGAAACTGGACAAGTCATTTCCGATGTATTTTGTCACCCTGAATCCAAAACTGGCAGAGAAATTGCTTTATCACGTCAGGATTCTGGCCATTTTTGGCAACATTCGACTCTCAGTAAAATTTACAAAAAAAAATTTTTAACATTAGAACAAATTTTAAAAGAAAGTAAAACTATTCACCTTTAAAAATTTTCTAGACCCGATCCGATCCGACTTTTTTTCTCTAAGATAAAACAATTTAAAGTTCAGGTTACACGATCTGAAAACTGGGAAAAGTAAGAAAAAAATAATTGGAAAGTACTTTAACTTAAGCATCTGATTCTTAATGTTTCTTAGATCGCTGATTACAAAACCGATGTCAGATTTTGGAAATTCAAAATGGCGGATGAAATATGGCCGACATATTTTTTAAAAATTCAACGAATTCGCTTGAAACTTTTTACTCTGGGGTTTTTGAGGTCACTAGTTACGAATCCGATGTCAGATTTTCGAAATTCAAAATGTCGGAAATATTTTTTAAAAATTTAACGGAATCGCTTGAAACTCTTTACTCGAGGATTTTTGAGTTCGCTTATTGCAACTCTGATGATGTTATGCTTAATCGGTTTGATAAAAACGCGTCACGAAATCTGTTATTGAACCAATTATTATAGCGTAAACCTTTTAATCATGTTAATGATTACTTTTATGATTCGTGTGACATTACAGGTTATAATATAAAAAATACAAATAAAATAGTCTATTCTGACGTTTCTAATTTAAAATTTTTTAAATGTGTTATCAGATTCGTAATAAGTGACCTCAAAAACCTTCGAGTAAAGAGTTTCAAGTGATTCCGTTAAATTTTTAAAAAATATATCCGCCACCTTACATCAACCATTTTGAATTTCGAAAATCTGACGTCGCATTTGTAAGAACGACCTCAAAAAACCTCCGAGTAAAGAGTTTCAAGTGATTCCGTTAAATTTTTAAAAAATATATCTGCCATATTAGATCCGCCATTTTGAATTTTGAAAATCTGACAACGGTTTCGTAATTAGCGAGCTAAAAGACTTCAAGAATGTAATGCTAAAGTTGAAGTTCTTTCCAATTATTTATCTGTTCCTTGAGAGTCAGTATGTCGTATAACCGAAACTTTAAATTATTGTATCTTAGAGGAAAAAAGTCGGATCGGATCGGGTCTATTAAATTTTGAACGGTGAATAATGTTACTTTCTTTTGAAAGTTGTTCAAATATTTTTAAAAAATTTTGTAAATTTTGTTAATAGACGAATGTTGCTAAAAATGGAATTTTTCACTCTTTTATAGGTTAGAATATCTCAGAATACTGACGTAATAGAGCAATTTCGCTGCCCGTTTTGGATTCAGGGTGACAAAATACATCGGAAATGACTTGTCTAGTTATAGCACGCATGTCCGCTCGATGTCAAGTTTGAAGAGTATGATCTTACAACAATTTTTAACAGAAAAGTTGTAGATAATTTATTTATCAAACTTAAAGAAAATTTGCAGCAAAATTTATTTAAAAATCTATAACTTGTAAAAAACCCTTTTTTTGTACTGTAAAATATGCATTTTGTTACAGGAAGTTTTCGGTAGGGTTATTTGGGGTAAATGTAAACGGAATATCTATGTTTCACCAAAAACATTAGTTTTTTTTGTAAAAACGTAAAATGGACGGATTTTTTTTTGCACGAACTTGTTACTTTATTTCCCTAGAAGAATTTTATGAAGTACAAAAAATATGGATGCACCTGAATCGCCTAAGACTGACTGTTTACATTTACCCCTAGATTTTGAAATTTTCCTAAAATTCGGGGTAAATGTAAACACCACAGTAGTTAAACGATTTTTAAGAAACAGGTTATTTCAAGTATACTACTGATTTAAAGGATGGAAAAACTGAAAAAAATTCTTCGTAAATGTACAGTAAATCAACCAATCATATAAAATAAACAATTAACCATTACAAAAATATTAATGTAAAAACTTGAATAACTTTAACAAATTTTAATAGATTTTCATTCAACTTGGTAAAAAAAAGTTTTTAAGGTTGCTGAATAAGAATCTAAAATCGAATTTTTAAATTTCAAAATGGCGGATCCAATGATTTATTTAATTATTTTCTTTTAAAATGTAGTTGAAGTTCTGTTTACATTAACCCCGAGTTTTCGAATTCTCAGGGTAAATGTAAACACTTAATTATTTATTAACTAAATTGACAAGAATCAAAGTCAATTTTTTTTATTTTTTAATTTACTTTTATGAGAAGTGAGACAAAATACTGAAACAGTAAAACTTTTATTTTCAATCTTTTTTGCATTTAAAGATAACTTACACTATATTGACGTCGTACTTATTTTTAAATTTATCTGAAACATCTACTGTTTACATTTACCCCTTGTTTACATTTACCCCAAATGACCCTATATAAATTATTTTATTTAATTGATTACTTTTAATGGAAATTGTAAAGACTTCGAGATATGAAATAAAATTTCAACTTATAATTTATATGTATGATTTCCTATTAATAAATAATAAAATTTTTAATTAAAAATTATTTTCATATATTCATTTTTACCCTGAGGCCTAATTTAGCAATTTGTAATTTTATCAAATTAATTGATTCTGGTTACCAAAAAGTTAAGGTACCTTATCCATGAAATATCGTTGAATTAACTAATTTATTAGTTACACGGTAAATTTCATTAGACACTGTAATCAATGTACTAGTTTTATCTACTAATACATGTGCTTATAAGGCATTCAAGCTGGTAGAATTGGTTAGTACAACCAATACACGGGTTATCCTAAAGGTATTTTCTAAATATCTTTAGTCAGATTTTTTATATTTGTTGTTAAAGCCAAAAACGCTCCCTGGGGCGAAAAGTTAAATGTATTTTTACATGTATTTAAAACTTTTTTTTTATTTTTCGTTTTTTTTGGGTTTATTTGTTTAAAAATTATTTATTTAACATTAACAATTTCGATAAATTTTAATAAAATGTATTAAAAATAATTGAATTCCTATCAAAAAATTAAATTCTTACGAATATTTTTACTATTTAGAAATAGTATATTTTGATACAAGGTGCAAAATGCTCATTTGGCACCGAGTATCGAACAATATTTTTCTTTATAAGTGCATGCATAACCTCGTTTGGTAAGCACTTGCTGTAGTTCAAAATGTCCGATCGCCTTACAGTGCGAACAAACGCTGCGCAAAACATTTTGCCCACCGCTACACTGTGAGCAAAATGTTTTGCGCTTCGTTTGGTCGGACTGTAGGGAATCGGCCATTTTGGAGTGCTGCCAGTGGTTGCCAAACGAGGGTTTTGCATGTACGTATAAAGAAAAATAATTTAATCATTTCAAAGAATTTTATTAAAATTATACTAAAAATAGTTAGATTTCTTCTGTGAATTTTACACCCAAAAAAATATTTTTAATTTTATACAATTCCTCTTCTTTTGCAGCATTTTTTCCTCTTATATGTGGGCATTAAATTTTTCTTTTCAAAATGAGAGGATTTTTCTTTTTTATATTTTGTTATTAAATATCATTTTTTAACCAATTTGAAGCTGTGTTCAGAAATACAAAAGCAACTTAAAAATCTTCTTTTTAATGTAAATTTGTTTTAATTTGAGAGGAATAATTCCAATCAATGAAGAAAAATTAAAATTCATCTTTTAGTTAAAAAACTTTCAAATATAAAAAAAAATTCCATTTTTTGTTGATGAATCTTCGTATATTGAAAATAAAATGTAACAATAATTGTTAAGCGTAATTTTCTTCTCACTTTGAGATTTTATTTTTTTCGGTGTATTGTTTATAAAAGTACTTGAAGTATTCCGAACAATTTTATTATTTGTAAAAACAATTGAATTTTTGCAAAGAATTTAAAAAAACCTTTCGAAAATAATAATAAATGAAAACTCATTGGTAAAATAGTTAATCATTAAAGTTTTTTAAATTTCCGATCTGAAATTATTTCGTTCACCGTCGTTGTTATAAAAAGTCCTAAAATAATTTTGTTTACTCCTCGTTAAGTACAAAAAAGACACCAAAAATTCTAGAACAACAACATTTTTGTTAATATTCTTGTCAATTTAGACTTTAGTTGACATAAATAAAAAAAAAATTTCTAGAAATAAAGTTGACCGATTTAAAAATAATAAATCGGATTTTCTTTTTTATAATAGAAAGTTTTTAAAAATAATTTTAGTGTCTAAAGAAATTTATTTTTAATAGTTTTTTAAATAATTTGTTTATAAAATGTTAATAACCGTGTAAATCAATACAAGACGTTAAACTCTATATATAATTATATTGGTATTTTATTAGGTATATTGTAATATTAGTATTTTTTAAAACAAAATGTTAAATAAATATACGAATAATTAAACTGTATTACTTGTTCCTTAAATATTGAGACTGTTAGAATTTGTACAAACTTATAGTGTAGCGCCAGTGCACACAGGTGCCATGAGAGCCGTGCTCGCAAGTAATATATCGACACTAATTATTTAATAACTTTTTTGTAATTGATGTACAATTTTTTTTAAACGTTTTTTTCTCAGAAGGATATTGGCAATACAATACAATT
The DNA here is from genome assembly GCA_032872475.1 of Leptopilina myrica (nomen nudum). Classification (NCBI taxonomy): domain Eukaryota; kingdom Metazoa; phylum Arthropoda; class Insecta; order Hymenoptera; family Figitidae; genus Leptopilina; species Leptopilina myrica (nomen nudum). The sequence goes on from CM065458.1 coordinate 31,361,853, forward strand.
TTTATTTTTATTCTAGGAGGCGCAGAACACAATTTGTTATTAACAATTTATAAACAAATTATATAAAAAACTATTAAAATTTAATTATTTAAAAACATAATAATTATTTTTAAATACTTTGTTTCAAGAAGAAGAAAACCCCTTTTGAATTTTTAAAATCGGTCAACCGGATTTCGAGAAAAAAAATTTTTAATTTAAGACTACAAAAAAACTAAATTGTTAATAACATTAACAAAAAAATTTTTTTGGTTTACAATTTTTAGGGTCTTTTCTTTACTCTACCAGGAGTAAAAAAAATTATTTTGGATGGAAAAAAAAATATTTTTTTTAAAGTGATCCGTTTGAGAAATTCTGACCCTATTGTTATTTAAAAAATGTTTAATAACAAAAATTGAAAAATAGGGCTTGAGATTTCGATAGAGAATTGAATAACGAAGATTTCACAAAAAGAATAAGCGTTTTGGCAAAGAATAGTTACCTGTAGAGTAATTTGAAACAAAATAAAATTTGCGCCGCCATAAGCGAATACTGCACAAGTCCCGGGACGCCGCCCTGGACATTTTATTTTTTTTCTCGTAAATTTATTGCTGTTTCATAATTAAATTTACAAGAAGTATTCTCTACATTATTGTCAATACTACAAAAAAAATTTTTGAAATGGAAGGTATATTTTTAATATTGCTAAAATCATCCAAAATTCTTATAATCACTTGGCGTGGAATTGCTCTAATGATAAAAAGAACTGTAGTGATAAGAAACTGCAAAACAAGGTGGATGAAATGTAAGGCAGTTATTGTTATATCATCGTTCGTGCTCGTTTATTCATTCAACTTTTTTTTGCTGCAAAAGTTGTAAAGATCACTTGTAGACTGATGGTCGCCAAACTCTCTCCGAATATCTTTCCTTTACTGACCTATAAAAAATTAAAAGGTAAGTAAGTTCCACTAGAATTATCAAAGAAACAAGGAATTACAGTAATTGCGTTTTGTTCTCTAATAATGTTGAGTGTTCTAGTTAATAGCAAATCACCTCACACTACTTACAGTAACACACAAAAAACCCAGTCTCATTTTTGTTGCATCTCAAAATGAGACTATGTTAAACGCCATAGAACGTGGCGCCACCTAAGAGTCTCATTTTTGTTGCAACTCAAAATGAGTAGCGTACACGGAGAAAAAAATGCTGTTGAATCAATGACATATGAGTTTGATTCATTGAATAGTGTCATAACGGGCTGCCAAACGTATATGCTGTTGTTTTGAAAGCACCGATTCTAATGATTCGATAGTATCACTTTCATTGAAACAAAAGAATATTTCTCAAATTGACAGCATACTATGTTAATTTGAAGGTATTCCTTTTGAATCAACGATCAAAATTTTTTAATTTAACAGTATATGCTTTTGAGTCAATGACTATAGTTTTTCAATTTAAAAGCATAATTTTTATGATTCAAAAATTTGTACTTTTAATTTTTTTAGTTGTTGCTATCGATTGAATAACACCATACTGTTAAGTCAATTCTTTTATGTAGTTAAAGACATACGAACGATAAATTGAAAAAATGAAATTTTTGTTCACATATTTTTTATATACTATAATAAATTCTCACACCTTTAACACAACACTTCTTATATACATCTTTTTTTCAATTTTACACACTAACATACATATCTTTATTATTTTTTTCATTTTTTCCAACGACAAACACACATACATACACATTCAAACACACTTTATATTTTTTTGAGTCTGAAAAATACCCTGTTCCCAATCGGTCACCCATCCATGTAGTAACCGCGACCAAACGTGCTTAACTTTCATGATAGACGAGAACCGCCGCGCTGCAATGTAATACATTCGCTTCTTACATTGAGCAGTTACTTTGTAGTTAAATACCGTGCACGAGATTTTTCTCGTGAATAAGGGAATTTATATAGGGAATTTATATTTAACTAGTCCTTAATTCTTTAAAACAATTTAAATAATAGTTTTTTATATAAGAATCTCAAAAACGAAAGGTTTAATAAACATATAAATATGTGTGGATAAGTATTTCAATAAATTTAGCACCTGTCAATGTCTCAAATACATAGTGTCCTTATTTTTATAGCATATGCTATAGGCAGTCCGCTATAGCACCACTCATTGAAACGAAAGCATATGCTTTCATTTTCAAAAGCGCGCTTCTTTGGAGCAAACAACTTTTCATTTGATTCAAATTTACACGCATTTTCTTCAAATTTATCTATTAGATGCTTCAAATGAATAATGTCAAAGAAGCAATAAATTATTCTGTTGCTATATATAGATGAACTATAGAAACAATTTGTAGAATATCATTAATTTTACAGTACCGTACTTTTAATTTAAACAGTTTCATTTTTTCGTTTTAAGCAATATGCTGTTCGATTAATAAATGTGTTATTGAATCAATAACGGGAAATTCAATAGCATGGAGCTATTTGATTCAACAGTACTTTTTTTTCAGTGTATGATATTCATTTTGAGACTAGGTTTTTTCAGTGAATATTATTAACCTATCTATACAAAGACTTTTTCTTTTTCCTTTCAAATTTAAAACAAATTCTTTGTTCAAATTCAATGGTAATTTTTTGAATCACTTTTTTAAAAATATTAAATAAATTGAGCTGAAATTTTGTAAGAAAGTCTAAAATATAATAAAGAAGTAACGTGCATCTTAATGTGCCGTGTGTCTTAATGGATGTGCAACGGATGTAATAATTTAAAAATAAATTTCATTGGCAACTGATAATTTTAAAGTAATTTGTAATAATACATTTTTAAAATATTAAAACTTTTGCACATCGCTGCCCTTCTTTATTATATTTCAGACTTTCTCACAAAATTTAATCTCAATTTATTAAATAATTAAAGAGAAAAGTAAAAGAAAATATTCCCATTGAGAACCTAACAATAGCAAGCTGTTTAAAAGAATCTTTTCTTCATAAATTAAAAGAAATTTTCTACTTAGAACATAACATTTTTCATTTCTAAATTCAAAAAGTTTTCAAATTTAAATGAGATTTTATTTTTCGAACTCAAAAAAATCTTTTCCTGTATTACTCGAAATTAATTTTATTTTTTTAATTCCAAATCCTTTGTTTTAAGTACTCAAAAAAATTAATAATATTAAAAACTCTAAATTAAAACTTTTTAAAGTTTGAATAGAATTTTATTTTTAAAATTCCAAAAACAATTTTTTCAGATCTAAAAAATAATCTTTTTTTTTAACTAAAAACGAATATTTTTTGCCAGAACTAAAAAATAAAAAAAATTGCCTCATAACTTAAAAAAACTGGTTTTCAAAACTAAAAAAAGCCTTTTTTAGAACGCAAAACAATTTTTTTTAAAACTCTAAATTATTTTATTCAAAATAAAAAAATTCTTTAGATTTCATACTAAGAAATAAGTCTTTTTAATATATTTTTATGAATTTATCACTTAGTAAAAATTCTACAATTAAAATTAAAAGGAAATTATCAATCTTCTAAGACAAATAAGTCTTTTTAATGTTCCAAAAGAATTTCATTTTTAAAAATCAAAATTCTTTTTTCAGGACTAAAAAAAATCTATTTTCAGAATTAAAAAATACTTTCTCAGAACAAAAATTATTTTTTTTTACTCAATAGATAACTATATATTTTTAAATTGAAAAGAATTTTTTTTTAAATTAATATAATTTATTTTCAGAACTCAAAAAAAAATTTTCTACTTGAATCTAAAAGAAAATTATCACTTTCATTTTAAATTAAATATAAAACTAAACACAATCTATTGTCAGAACTCAAAAAAAGTCTTTCTATTCGAAACTCAAAAAAAAAATTTTACTTTCTTTTTAAATTTAATTTTTAACATTATAATGCTACTGCTGAACCAAATTTATTTGTTACGGAGGCTAATTATAATAATTTTTTTATTTAGGACCTATCTAAATTCACTTTCTATAACAGCTTAATCTATTTTTCTTTTTCTTCTATACATTTTTTTGTTAATCAAATGGACGTATATGAATTTAAAATTAATTATTGATGGTTTACGCGCGACGTGAAAATGAAAATCGAGAAAAAAGTGAGAGTACAAATGCTTTATGTGAATCTCCAACTGACGGCTTGATTAGATTTTACTTGAAGATTGACGTTTCTTTTAGAAACTATAGTTACTGTTAAAACAAGTTGTGAATTAAGATGTTCAATACATGAACATTTTGCTTCCTCTTTACGATAAGCAAAAAATTGAATATATTTTAATATATGTAAATATATTTTGATCATTAGAATTTTAATAATAAAGTGAATTTTTTCATTTTATTTAATTCTATTAATGCTAGTAAAATATGTTCTTTTTATATATCAATCGATTCGTCTTGATGAAATGAAGATTTTTAGTTTGTTTTTGAATCAAGAGTAACATTTTATTATAAGGCAACATGATTTTTAAGAAGGAAATAAATTTCTAATAAAAGTGCGAATTTTTGGTTTTTAATTATGTTTAATTCTATAAATTCATATACAATATATACTTTATATATACTAATCGATCAGTTTTAATGCAACGGATAAGATTATTGAAAAAATGAGTAAAATTTTATTGTACTGGAAAGATTGTACTGGATGAAAGATCTAAATTTTTGATAAAAAAAGGTAATTTTTCTGCTTTAATGGTCATTAACTGTATAAACTCTCATACAATGTATATATAAAATTTTTTTTTTTATTTTTTAATGTCCATCAATCCATTTCGAGATATTTTTATGATAAATATGCCTAGCAATTTTCAGCCGAATTCGTTAAAACCTCTTCGAGTTATCGTGTTCACAAAAAACGGGATCCACACACATACTCATACACTCACACAAACACACATACACACATCACATACATACATCCGGACAATTGTTCAGGGTCTTAAATAACAGTCCTATTATTAATTTATAAAGAACTAGCTGTCGTACCCGTTTTCGACGGATTTTATTTTCTTCAAATACATTCAATAGTGTGTCTACCAGTCTCCAAAATGGGAAATAGTGGGGAATTTAATTTGACTATAGAAATAATAATTAGCTACCATTAACTATTTCATTATAAAAATATTATTATTTTAAAACAGTGATTGACTTTTTATCATTAAATAATTTATTTTTTATTAATTAAAATGCAGAAAACAATGTTTGTCAATTATTTGTAGAAATTTAATTATAGTAATATAAGTTAATCCAAAATTTCCACCAGTTTTTGGAGTTATAGTAAAGTCAAATTCGAACTAATTGTATCATAATTGCTTAAATCTAAAATGAGACCTATATTGCAAGCTGAACTTATAATTTTTCCCGATTAAATTAAATTCTTGCATTTTTCCCCTTTTTTCCAGTTTACAATGTTTTACAATGCTCCAAAAATCCATAATAGTTAAACCTAGAATTAAAATAACAAAACTTTTTTACTATCTAAGTTTTTCTCCAGTAGCAATAATGCAAGTATCGTTTCACAGGTATATTCTTGAGTTTCTGTAGTATTAATTTTATCATAAAAAATCTCCATTTTCAATATTTGAAAAATAATTTTAAAGCTATAAATTAATATTTTTTATTATTGTTTACCATTTTGTCATTTACAATTTTTAATATTTTCGAAGTTTTGCAATTTTGACGTCAAAAGTTTAAAAGATATACATTAAAAAATAAAAAAATTTTCAATTTTCAATTTTTTTTAATTTTTGAAAAAATTGAAACCTCCCGTTCTAATTAATACGTTTAAAAACTCTAAATTTATTGTTTACATATATCTCACAAAAGTAATAACTGTTTAAATTAACTGCAATCTATCAAAATGTAAAAATTTTTTTGCCAAAAATAATGACCTATAACCAAAACATTATAATTTTATAATTAATTTTTTTAATTAATTTTTTTATTACATGTTATTTGGTCAAATTTTAGCATAATTTTTCCAAAAATTGTCTCTTATAAATAAATAATTATTTCGTTTCTTTTTAATTTTTCGAAAATATGTTTATACTTACATCTGAAATATGGAATAGTATTTTTTTGCTAAATTATGCTAAAATGTGACTAAATAACATGTTATACTCAATTATAGATCGTTTAAAAGCAATACATTAAAAATTTTTAAAATTTCGATTTTTTGAAAACATTTTTATCTTTCCATCTTAGTTATAGGGCACAATTTTTACAAAATTATGCTAAAATTTGACCAAATAACATGTAACAATCAATTATAGATTGTTTCAAAGCAATTCACAAAAAAAAATTGGGATATTTGCGATTTTTTAATTTTTTTAAAAATCATGTTTATACTTTCATCTTAGTTATAGGACATTTTTTTTGGCAAATATATTCTAGAATGTGACTAAATAACATGTTATACTCCATTATACAAAGTTTGAAAGCATTTTTAAAAAAAGGTAAAATTTGAAAATTTTTGATTTTTTTGAAAAAATTGAATATCTCTCGTTCTAATTAATATTTTGCAAATCTGTAAATTTAAAAACCTTCCTTAGCCTAAGGTCAAACATTCTGACAAATTTGGTTTCAAACGGTTAAGCCGTTTTTAAGTGATTTGCGAACAAAGATTCTGTGACATACGGACATACATACATACCTACATACACGAAATTTTTTATTGGCATTTTTGGAATCCTGGATGCTCAAAACGAATAATTATGTGTCAAATTTTAAATTCTGAGCAATGTACAGACAAAAGTCTCATCTTATATATATATATATATATATATATATATATATAGATATATATATATATATATATATGGGACATTCTTTGCCAAGCGGACCACCCCATCTCTCCATTTTTGTTTTCATTAAAAAAATATAAAATCTTTTGGAAAAATTAGCTTAAAGTGTCTACTTTTGTATGCCGTTGGGCGATTTTAAAAATCCAAGATGGCGGATTCAATATGGCGGAATAAAATTTAAAAATATCCTCCGATTTGCTTTAAATTTGTTCCTCGGGGATTTTTGGGGTCGCTGATTAAGAATCTCACGTTAGATTTACAAAATTAAAAATGGCGGATTCAATATGGCGGAATAAAATTTAAAAATATCCTCCGTTTTGCTTTAAATTTGCTTCTCGGGGGTTTTTGGGGTCGCTGAATAAGAATCTAACGTTAGATTTACAAAATTCAAAATGGCGGATCCAATATGACCATAATTAATAAATTATAAATGTTTATAACAAGAATTTTGTGGTGGGGATTTTTAAAATTTGATTCTAATTTAAAGTTTTATTATTTGTGAGGTCGATTAATAAGAATCAGAATTTTTATTTATGAAATTCAAAATGTCATATGGCCGCATAATTTAAAAATAAATACGTTAAAGAAATAACAATAAATGCAGAAACTCAAAGCACTTTAAAGAATTATTAACCAAACAAAGTTATTTATTGTTCGTTTTCGTTTTCAGAGTTACTTGATTCATATATGACAGCACGTAATATAAATTAACCCCCTAATAACAAGATTCAAGTAAATCAAAGGATATTTTTTAATTGATGCTGCCATAAGACCCCAAAAAGTTTCGAGAAACAAATTTAAAGCAAATCAAAGGATATTTAAAAAACTTATTCCGACATATTGGATCCGCCATTTTGAATTTTGTAAATCTAACGTTAGATTCTTATTCAGCGACTCCAAAAACCCCCGAGAAGCAAATTTAAAGCAAATCGGAGGATATTTTTAAATTTTATTCCGCCATATTGAATCCGCCATTTTGAATTTTGTAAATCTAACGTGAGATTCTTAATCAGCGACCCCAAAAACCCCCGAAAAACAAATTTAAAGCAAATCGGAGATAATTTAACATTTTGCCGCCATATTGGATCCGCCATTTTCAATTTTAGGAATCTAACTTATGATTCTTATTCTGCGACCTCGAAATGCCTCTTGCAAGCTCATTTTGAATAGATAAGAGCAATTACTAACTATTTATGGGCTTTTAATGAAAGCAATTCTTGTATTTTCTCAACTGTAAGCTCTATATCTCAGCCGCCATCTTGGATTTTTAAAATCGCCCAACGGCATACAAAAGTAGACACTTTAAGCTAATTTTTCTAAAAGGTTTTATATTTTTTTAATAAAAACAAAAATGGAGAGATGGGGTGGTCCGCTTGGCAAAGAATGTCCCATATATATATATATATATATATATATTTTATAATATACTGTTTATTCTTATTATGAATGAATATCAGTTAACATTAAAAAAAAATTTTTTCCCTTCCTTTCTTTTTTTGTTGTTGAAAATTCACTGACACTAAATTACTCTCGTTTGTATTTCGGCCAGATGATTACTATCCATTTCTTAAATCCGGTCAGTCAACTTTCTCATAAAAAAATTATCTGAGAACGAATTTTACTTTGAGAGAATTTTTTGTATGGCCAGTTACTACTTTTTGGAATAATCTTTTTATAAAATGTTTGATAATTTCTTACATAAACGGAGAATTAATAACTTATTAGATTAGATTACGAATAATAATTTTATTCAATGAAAAAATAATTTTTAATCAAAACTAAAATAACTTTTAATAAGAAGTAAAATAATTTTAACCACAAATAAAATAATTTTAATAAAAAATAAACTAATTTAAATTAAAATTAAAAATATTATAAATAATAAATAAAAATATAAATATTTATACTCATTAGCTTGGAAATATAATTGAAGCAAATGTCTCGTCTTACATTGCCGACGAATGCCATTTTTTTGTGGACACTTTCATCACTTCAAAATGGAAAATAATTTAATTATTTTCTCGTTAATCTTCCATTTTAATAAAGGTCAGTTTTTTTATTTTTTTTTTATTGTTTATACTACTGGCCTTACGCACTTGACAAGAGTCCCCGAGAAATACTTTTTTGGATTAAGCATAACCATTCTATATGAAATTTCTATATAATAACCTAATTTGCGTCTACAGCCGGCTTTATTGGGAGTACTCGCATTCGCCTGGACCACCTGTTAATTAGGTTTTCTCGCCAAAGGAGAGGGAAACTGTAGAAAACCTCTCTTGAGTACAACCGGTTTTATCGACAGTCAAGTTCTCGCAAAATTCCTTATAATAGTAATTTTATAAAAATTCTTTGTAACATTTATGCATCATTACAGTGACATTGCAGTAACATTACTGTAACATTGCAGTAACATTGCTGTAACATTACTATGTAATGTTGCTGTAACATTACATGTAATATTGTCTTAGGGCCGACATTTTAATATTACTAGAATGTTACTAACATTACATGTAACATTGCTGCAACATTCCAGTAATGTTACGTGCTACTTGGGTTTAAATCAAAATATTTATTTATAAAATGTGATCTGAAAATTAAGAATGAAAATTGAAAATTAAAATTCCCATCCGATGCTGAAAATGAAAACTAGGAATTTAGAATAAAAATTTGAAACTAATATTGAAAATTAAATTCCGAATTAAAATTCTCATTAAACTACAAAAATTAAAATCTAAAACTAAAAATTATATTAAAAATTAAGAACTAGACTAATTAAAAATTTATTATTCTTATTATTGCTACAGTTTTTTACCTAGAAAGATGAAAATTGGTATGCATAGGGGAGGGTGGTCCCATACCGACCCCCTTATGTTTCTTAAAGATGGTACCACTAAAAAAATCGTCAGTACCATAAATGGAACACTTTCACAACACCAACAACTGGGCCACAGGTTTTGTCAATGCGTTTGATTTCATTTTGGAGATTTAAGCAATATAAGATTTTAGCATTGGTTAGATTAATTTTAGACCTATACGGAATTCGAGCTAACAGTGTTTTTTGTACACAGGAAAATTTTTACGAAATTAATTTTGATTGTGTATGACCTTAATTTCAACACACAACATTCAAATTAAAGTGATTCCATTGATATAAGTGATTGACAAAACATTTTGTGAAAATAGTGGGGGTGGTACGAAAACGACCCTCAAGGGGTGGTCCCAACCCGATCCCTATATTTTTACATTGTAATTGAAGGGCTACATAAAATAAGGGAACGAACGCGAGATTTGGAAGGGATACTACCAGTCAGGTAGCAGTGACAAGCCTTGAGCCGCTCACTGCTACCTGACTGATATTATCCCTTCCAAGTCTCGCGTTCGTCCCCTTATTTTATGTAGCCCTTCAATTGTTTATTCTCTTCTTTTTTATTGTTCACATAAAGTGAGGATAGGTTTTGCATATTTACTTTTATTTTTTAGAAATTTATAAAACATTTTACTAGTAATCACAGCACATATTACTTAACTTTAATTCTCTTTTGGTTAAATATTTTTTAAAAATGTTCTTGACAAGGCGATATGAATTAAGAAACGTTGTACTTTTCGACATCTCTGGAAGCAGTTAAGTACAGAAACGAAAAAAGATTAATAACAAATTTCGTATATTAGCACCACAACTTTAATAAAATCAATTTATTTTTCGGAAAACGTTTGTTGGTCGTTTGTTAGTGATTGATAGTTGATAATTAACGTTTGATAGAAATAATTAGATAAAATAAACAAAAATTAAATATTAGTGTGCCATTTTCACAATGCACCCCAATTTAAAAAAAACTTATTTTTCATTTGTAAACGTTTGTTGGTTGTTTGATAGTGAATGATAGTCACTTTTAAACGTTTGATAGTTGACACAATTGAAAATATTAACATTATTAAAAACATCAAACAATCTCACAATCTCCTAGCGCATGCGCAAAACAATATTTAGCGGCATATTCAAATAACCGAAACATATCTTTCTATATAATTCTAAAAACAAAATACATTTTAAGCATTCATTCACATATTAAACAATAACATTACCTCCTTTAAAAATTATTAACACAGATTATCACTTACGGCTTAATTAATAATAATGTAGTGCATCAAACTAACAATTCAAATATTTCTAATTTTTTTAATTCCAATTGATTGTTAGTCGTTTGATAGTGATTGATATTTGGTTTTAACAGTTTGATAGTCCAAATTTTATTTAGTATTAATATTATAATTGTTAATTTCAACTGATTGCGGCAAAAATATATTAGTATTTATTTATTATGTATTCCTTGTTTTTTTTAAAATAATTATTATTCAGTAATTAAAGACAATTATATCAACCTGTTAATAATTCCCAACTAATTAATTTTGTGGAAATATAATTATATTAAAAAGGGGTGTTATCTTCATTCTGCACTGAAAATTTAATATTTCTAATTTTTTTTAATTCCAATCGATTGATGGTCGTTTGATAGTGATTGATAGTTGGCTTTAATGGTTTGATATTTCAAATTGTATCAGTCACTAAAAATCGCATAAAATTTCCGAAAAAGTCGAAAAAAAGTCGAATGAAATTTTAGGAAAAAAAACGCCGAAAAGGAAACACGAAATTGTAAAAAAATCACATTTCTCGCTAACACATATATTTTAACATCAAACAATCTGGAATAATATTTAATAAAATGCATGGCAAAATTTTAATTAGGTATTTTTAACATTTTTTTAAAATCTGTTCAAAATTTCAATTATTTTTATAAATAATAAAATTCTTTTTCAAAATTTCAATTATTTTTATAAATAATAAAATTCTTTTCCAAAATTCGATTATTTAAAAAAATTCAATAAAATGCCTGTCATAATTTCAATTACCTTTATAAATAATAAAATTCTTCTCTGAAATTAATTTATTTTCAAAAGTAATAAAATTCTTCGCAAAAATTCAATTACATTCAAAAATTTTATTTAAATTTCTCGTCAAAATGTTATAAATAATAAAATTCATAATGAAAGTTCAATTATTTTCAAATTTTTTTTAATTTCTCGTCAAATTATCATTATCTTCAAAAAATAAGAAATTTCATCATGGAAATTTAATTATTTTTAAAACTTTTTTTAAATTTTCAAAATTTCAATTATCTTTGCAAATATCAGAATTCTTCTTCTCAAAATTCAATTACTTTTAAACATTTTGAAAAAAAATCTATTCGAAAATTCAATTACCTTTATAAATAATAAAATTCTTCTCTGTAATTCAATTATTTTCAAAGAATTTTAATAAAATTCTTGTTAGAATTTCAATTATTTATTTATGTATTTCTGTACTTTTGTAATTATCTTTATAAATAATAAAATTCATCCTAGAAATTCATTTATTTTCAAAAGTAATAGAATTCTTCGCAGAAATTCCCTTATTTTCAAAATTTTTTTAAAATTCTCCTCAGAATTTCAACTATTTTTAAAAATATCAAAATTTTTCTTCAATATTCAATAATTTTTAAACATTTTTAAAACAAATCTGTTCAAAATTTCAATTATCATTATAAATAATCAAATTCTTCTCTGAAATTTAATTATTTGCAAAGAATTTTAATTATCTTTATAAATAAAAAAAATTATCCTAGAAATTCAATTATTTTCTAATATTGTTTTATAAAATCTTATAATATAAAATAATCATTTTATCACTCGGTCATCTTTAATTATTATAAAACTCGAAAATATCGATTGCTCCGAGTCGAAGACTCGGAGTGATCGCCTTCTTCATGTTTTATAACAATTTTTTATAAGTAGTTAAATTTCAAAATGTTTGAATTTGAATCTTTTAATGAATTTCAATTCTTATAGAAAAATAAAAATTAAATATTTATTTAAAAAAGAAGTTATTGATGTTTTATGAAAAATTTGAATGAAATCTGTAAATAAACTTATCAGAAAATTTTATTGAGTAAAACTTTTTCCTTTAACTTTAATTTTCTGAAATCTGTAAATGTAAAATTTTAGTCCCGGTTTTTTCCCGATTAAAATTTCTGTCCCGGCTTTGTCCCGGTTGGGTGGCCACCCTGATATTAAATGCCTTATTGTTGCTTGAATTTAAACGATTTATTAGTTTTTAAATTCGATTTGGTAATATTACTCATTTAAGACTTTTATTTTTAAATTGATTTATTTAAACATTTTTCTACATTCTTATTTTTGTATTTTCAATTATATCATTGCGTTATTTCGAATGTTATGTAATAATAATAATAATAATAATAATAATAATAATAATAATAATAATAATAATAATAATAATAATAATAATAATAATAATGTTTCAGTGGTTTGAAACTTAATAAAATAGAAAATATTTTTAATTAATTTAAAAATTAGAATATTTTTGTAAGAAATACTTTTTCTTGTTGTTTTATAAATATATTATTTGTACTTTATATATTTATATGTATTTCTATATATTTATACATTTATACATTATAAAAAATAATTTTTTTAGCATTTATTGCAGTTTATTAAATAAACTTGTTTATTTTTTTTACGATTATTTTATAATCCTCTATACCCTAATGTATATAACTGCAGAAGGTAAGTATTGCTTATTGTAATCTTTTGCAGTGAAGGGATGGATTTTTTTCTCCAAGTTATTGTGTCTTTCCCAATTTCCATTTATTCTCCTGCAGAGTGCAATGTAATGCCCTTCTTCATTACAGTGAATTATACCTGTCAATCTGAAAAAAAAATTTATGTTGTAAAAACTGTGTATGTTTGTTTATATATTATTGTTTAAATAATTTATAATAGAATAAGTTTATATTCCATTCATACCTATAAGTTTCTTCGCGTAATGTTAAATAAATTGAAAACTGGTTCACTTTACAATTTTGAAAATTTGATGCTCCTTTACTTTCCTTGATTTCAGTCTTGATTATTATGTGGGAGTTGTATTTTATTACTACTGAACGTGGAATAAGATCGCATTTGTCACTGCAACATTTTTTGTTGAGTTTTCCTTCATATAATAAACAGCTTTGAAATTGTTGAAAACTCTTATCAAGAACACTTTCGTGGTCTAATTGTAAGAATAGAATTTCTTCAATACTTTCGTGCCCACACAAGCAATTGGTAATTCGGAATGCACTGGGTTCGTTGATCATAAGATACGACCACATGTCTAAAATTTTTGCTGAACAATTTACAGAATGTAACATATTTGTTGATTTTACACCTTTGTTTATAAATTTCGATTGCAGACTGTCCGAATGTTGAAAGTCTTTTAAAATTGCGCATCTTTCGATGTATACAATACTCATTTTCGTAGATTCAAGAAATGACAAAATGAATTGACAGGTACAGTTCTTAGATTTTTCAATTTGCTGAAAATATATTTGTGAATCTTCAGTAGCTACTGTTAAAATTTGAATAATTGAATCAAAGGAACACGTATTAGCAATAATGTACTTTTCTTTGTACATTTCAATTGGCTTGTAAAACTTACTTCCATTTTGCAGCAGTCTTATAGATAATTTTCCTTTTTTTTAATGCAACGTCCGTTTGTCGGACGTGAATATCTGGACAAGATTTAAAATATTTTGACGGCTTTCTTTGTTTTATTTCATCTGCTTTCCTTCGCTTCTTATTTGTTTGTTTATCCGACGTCATTTTTATTGTTTCATTTATTAACTTATCTTCTTTTTCTAGTTTATTTCGCCAATTTTCCTTCTCACATAAAACAGAATCCGGTTTTTAAAAATCTATAACTTTTGGGTTTCTTGTATTTAATAAATCATTTTCAATTTCATCTTTTAGGTTTTCTTCGAAAAAAATATCCTCTAAATTCATCTTAAAATTTTCACAATTTTGTCTTTCATCATTAACATATATTACAGCTGATGGACTGTATTGGATGTTAAAGTCCTCTTGATTAAAACGTTGAACCTTTGCTTTCATGTCGTTATGAGTTTCCCAATTTCCATCCCTTTTTCTGCATAAAGCGATGTAATGATCTGGTGTGTAAATTACAATGCCAATTAATCTGCGAATAAATATATAGGGTCAGTCCAGCTCAACTGTGTTAAAAAAATTTTATTTGATTTTCTAAAATGTTAAAACTTTTATGAAAATCGGTAGTTCACAAAAAAAATACTTTTAACCATTTTTGTGAAATTTAAAATTTTTGTTAGTGTTTTTGCATAAACAAAATAATACAAAATTAAAAAAAAATTAATAACTTAAAAGCCGTTTACAATAAATTAATGAAACTTACACTGATTGCACAAAATTGTGCACTCTTTTAAAAGAAAATATTTGCAAGATTATAAATTTAAAAATTCCATATTTTTAAAAACAATTTTAATTATTTATGTGTTCTACCCCTCCAATTGCAATAAAACTCATAGGAAGTGTACTTAGTAGTCTCTCCTTTAAGCCAAAAAAAAAATTTTGGTATTTTTAATTTGGAATATACATAACGAATTTTATAATTAAAAACGCGCGCCAATTCCACAAAGGGAGAAAGTTAATTATCATGGAAAATTCAGTCTAGAGGATATAAATATTATTTTTTTTTAATAATTTTTTTTTAAATGAAAGTCTATAATATTGCGCACCGATCAGATCAAATCTGATATCTTAACTTAAAAAACATGAATGCTACACATTTGTTAACTAATATTTAGTAAAGTTTATTCTCCTTTGGTCATATATATTGTTAAATAAAAAAAAGTTTTTAAAATTTTACCTCCACAGATCGGTGCACAATATTATAAACTTTTATTAAAAAAAAAAAAAAAATTATTAAAAACAAATAATATTTGTATTCTCTAAACTAAACCTAGTTAAAATTTTTGAAAAAGCAAACAATAATATTCTCTGGATTGATTAATTATTATTACGATAACTAATGTTTTACCTGTAATTTTTTCCTTTCAAAGTTAAAAAAGTTGGAAAATCGTTAACTTCGCAAGTAATAGATTTTCCTAAATCTATTGCGTCTCTGACATCGGTCTCAATAATTATGTGAGAGTTGTATTTTAACTCTACTGATTGGGAAAGAGAGTTGCAATCATTATTTGAACATCCTTGAATGCAAATCCCTTCAGAGAGTATGCTGCTTGAGAAAGCCTTGAAACCTTTATCGAGTACGTTTTTGTGGTTGATCCGTAAATATGGAATTTCTTCAATACCTTCGTACCCACATAAGCATTTCGAAATTCGAAATGCACTGGGTTCGTGAATCATAAGGTAAGACCACATATCCAAGATGTTTGAAAAGCAACTAACTGTTTCAACAACCTCTAGTGATTTTACTCCCACTGTCTTCTGTCTATTAGTATTTGCTCTTGAGGGATCCTTAAAATCTTTCAAAATGGAACACCTTTTCAGATATACACAATCTTCTTTTTTATTCTCAATCAAAAATGAAATAAAATTACAAGTGGCATTGATTGATTTTTTACAATGCTCGAAGTATTCTTCTGACTCCTTAGCACTCGCTGTTAATATTTCAACGATTGAATCGAATGCACATGTATTTGTAATGATGTATTTTTGATTATTAACAATGATCGGATCGGTGAATTTATTTCCATTTTTTAAAATTTTTATTTCTTGTTCTTGTTGTATTACCTTGTTAACTGTGGAAGAAATAACTATTGTTTTATTTGGTATGTTGGTATACGAATCTTGTAATTCCTCCAAACTGGCATCTGCATCATCGCCAATATTTCCATTCAATTCTTCTTGAAAAATATCTTCCCCCTGATTTCTCCAGTTTTCACTATAAAAAAGATCTTTCAATGGAGTTTCAAATTCTTCAGAATTAATTTTAATATTTAATTCCGTGCTGTGTGCAGGAATTTCACTGTCGTGGCCAAACATTGCAGTAAAGTTGGTTTCATTTTCAACTATTTTATGTTCATCACTATCAAGCTTTTCATCAGTCTTATCGACAGTTTCCTGAGATTGTTCCATTTGATAAACAAATGCCGTGGTAATTTCTGTCGCTGCTGATAGTGTTTGACCTTTTAGAGAATTATAATGCATTTTATAAAACTTATCAACTCGAAGTCTTCCTAAAAGATCACCATCAATAACATTATTTTTTATTTCTCCAAAATCCTTTTCCACATAGCAACTTGTGGCTCTTATGCATTTGGTTTGAAAATGTGTACTCATGACCGCAGTCCATAATGGGAATTCTTTCGCCTTTTGAATTAAGTGATTAAAGAATTGTGGCATAAAATGGGCGTTGACTCTCGAATGGACAGTATTTGCACCTTCCTTAGCAATAATTTTAACTTTCTCTATCCATTTCAAAATGTTGACATCTTCAACAATGTTTTCCTTTAGAGAGCGTTCAAAATCCAAGTTTAAACCACTGGATTCTAGTTTTTTGTTATATTTTTAAATTTTTCACTATCTTCTTTAAGTATTAATTTCATTGCGTTATGTTCTTCAATTGCAATAAAATCTAATAATTGTATTCTTGATTTTTCAGCTGGCGAAAGTTGACTCGATCCTATTATGTTACCATCGTACCTATGAGATGAGACTATTAATGTGAGACTTAAAATTTCCTCGAATCTATCAAAACTTGTGCACGATACCATTAAGGCAATGCATCTCATATAAAAATCTTTAATTGTTAAATTGTCGGTATTAAAACATTTAAGTCTGCAGAATATGGCAATAAAATGTGCCACATCTACTCTAATAAATGTAGTCGCAGGTCGATCTTCAGTCTTATTTTGACTTACTGCCAAGAAGCATTCTCGGAGATAATCATTAAGGCTTAGCCGATTAAAAGATAGACATATGCCTCCCAATAGAGCATATGAATAATCGCATACAGCCTGTTTAGGAACAATGGCGGTTTTCATTATCCATGTATTTAACCAAAACAATATTGTGTTTGTGTCTAAAGCGGCAGACAACATTTGAGCTACTGAAATGTTTGTTTTGTTAAAATTTATAACGACTTCAAACAAAAATATTGCTGGTGCTTTTATGTCCTTCATCACAGTTACTGGTATAACTAAACTAGAAGTACTATCCACGCATACGCATGCTTCATTTTGTATGAACCGAAAGCACTCTTTAGCTAAGAATATCTGTTCAGGTAATAAATACTGTAATTGAAATGGATCAGCACCGACAAAGCTAATGGAACCTACATATGGAGGAATGTATTTCAATTTAGTTAAAATTTCTACTGGGTTTGTCCCATCTTTCTTATTTACTCCCAATTCCTTGTCTCTACATTCCTGTAAGAGTTTACGTAAAACATCTTTTTTTGGTAACGTAGGAGCATTCAAATCTCCTAATTCCACTGTTTCTCTGGCAAGATTTCTTCTGCAGTTCGCAGCTCCTTCTCTTAAAACCTTTTCTCCTATATCACGACGTTTTTTATTGCGAAGTTGCCTTTGAACTGACTCGTGATTTTCTAATCGAGTGTCCCTGCATTTTACTTGTAACCATAAGTCCGCACCTGAAATTGGTTCATCTTTGCAAATTGCTTGTAATATATTTGCGCATTTACTGCTCTTACACTTTCCATAAATGTACAGGAATAGTCGATCCGCATCTTTGGACACTTTTGCAAACTTGAATGAAAATGCACAAGGTAATCTATATTGCAATAAAAATGCATCGGCAAATACGTCTGTCCATTCTCCAGGTTTTAACACTTGATACTCTCTTGATTTATATTCTCGAGAAACAGGCTTTATTTTCTCCCAATAATGATTTTCAATTTTTACATCGAAAATGTTCCCTTTACCAAAATTTGAAACAATTGGCACTTCAAATTCCAAACTATCGTCATTAGAAGATTCATCTTGGGTAGATGAATCATCCTCTATCGCTTTTTTGTCCTCATCTTTTTCAACTGCGTCCAAGATTCCTTGTTCTTTCATACCTAAACTTTCATAAACTTTGGTGCGAAGTTCTCTCCTGTTATTTTTAAAATTTATATACACATTGTGTGCAGTCCATTTTCCGTCCAATGCTTTACTCACGTTTTTGTAAAATTCATGTGAGTACGCAGGTATTACTCCATTTGACAAACTTTCAGCAAATAAGCAAATTTTTGTTACAGCAGTGTCGATGTCGACATTATCTGGAGGTGGCATCTGTAAATAAAAATATACATTTTAAAGTAGTAGTAAAGAACTTAATGTGTATTCTACATAAGATGCAAGATATAGAAAAATCATAAAACAACAATGATGTACATTTTGGTTTTTTAGACCAAAAAGATACATAATAGCATCACAATTATTTTGCATAATTTTTAATCGTGTTTATAGTCATTTCTTCATTTTGAAGAAGACTGCTTATAATTTCCATGTGACTGTGTAAATCAATGTCACAGTTATGTAAACACTCGTTTACATAATGTGTAAGCAATAAGGGCATTATATTATAATTTCAATTGTAACTTAATAAACAGGTATTTCCTGAGGAATGTTCGAAAATCATTCAATTGAATACTAAAACGCTTTATAAAAGTTTATTGCCTCGATGCAATCACTAATAGTTAATCTAAATTCACATTCTAAAAAAGTTTCGCTACATTGTTTGACAACAGTTTCCAGTTATATCGTTTTTGCTTACACATTATGTAAACGAGTGTTTACATAACTGTGACATTGATTTAAAAATGGAAACGGAAGCAAAGTTTATTTTAATTATGTCTTTATGACACGATTAAAAATTATTCAAAATAATTATGATGCTATTATGTATCTTTTTGGTCTAAAAAACCAAAATGTACATCATTGTTGTTTTATGATTTTTCTATATCTTGCATCTTATGTAGAATACACATTAAGTTCTTTACTACTACTTTAAAATGTATATTTTTATTTACAGATGCCACCTCCAGATAATGTCGACATCGACACTGCTGTAACAAAAATTTGCTTATTTGCTGAAAGTTTGTCAAATGGAGTAATACCTGCGTACTCACATGAATTTTACAAAAACGTGAGTAAAGCATTGGACGGAAAATGGACTGCACACAATGTGTATATAAATTTTAAAAATAACAGGAGAGAACTTCGCACCAAAGTTTATGAAAGTTTAGGTATGAAAGAACAAGGAATCTTGGACGCAGTTGAAAAAGATGAGGACAAAAAAGCGATAGAGGATGATTCATCTACCCAAGATGAATCTTCTAATGACGATAGTTTGGAATTTGAAGTGCCAATTGTTTCAAATTTTGGTAAAGGGAACATTTTCGATGTAAAAATTGAAAATCATTATTGGGAGAAAATAAAGCCTGTTTCTCGAGAATATAAATCAAGAGAGTATCAAGTGTTAAAACCTGGAGAATGGACAGACGTATTTGCCGATGCATTTTTATTGCAATATAGATTACCTTGTGCATTTTCATTCAAGTTTGCAAAAGTGTCCAAAGATGCGGATCGACTATTCCTGTACATTTATGGAAAGTGTAAGAGCAGTAAATGCGCAAATATATTACAAGCAATTTGCAAAGATGAACCAATTTCAGGTGCGGACTTATGGTTACAAGTAAAATGCAGGGACACTCGATTAGAAAATCACGAGTCAGTTCAAAGGCAACTTCGCAATAAAAAACGTCGTGATATAGGAGAAAAGGTTTTAAGAGAAGGAGCTGCGAACTGCAGAAGAAATCTTGCCAGAGAAACAGTGGAATTAGGAGATTTGAATGCTCCTACGTTACCAAAAAAAGATGTTTTACGTAAACTCTTACAGGAATGTAGAGACAAGGAATTGGGAGTAAATAAGAAAGATGGGACAAACCCAGTAGAAATTTTAACTAAATTGAAATACATTCCTCCATATGTAGGTTCCATTAGCTTTGTCGGTGCTGATCCATTTCAATTACAGTATTTATTACCTGAACAGATATTCTTAGCTAAAGAGTGCTTTCGGTTCATACAAAATGAAGCATGCGTATGCGTGGATAGTACTTCTAGTTTAGTTATACCAGTAACTGTGATGAAGGACATAAAAGCACCAGCAATATTTTTGTTTGAAGTCGTTATAAATTTTAACAAAACAAACATTTCAGTAGCTCAAATGTTGTCTGCCGCTTTAGACACAAACACAATATTGTTTTGGTTAAATACATGGATAATGAAAACCGCCATTGTTCCTAAACAGGCTGTATGCGATTATTCATATGCTCTATTGGGAGGCATATGTCTATCTTTTAATCGGCTAAGCCTTAATGATTATCTCCGAGAATGCTTCTTGGCAGTAAGTCAAAATAAGACTGAAGATCGACCTGCGACTACATTTATTAGAGTAGATGTGGCACATTTTATTGCCATATTCTGCAGACTTAAATGTTTTAATACCGACAATTTAACAATTAAAGATTTTTATATGAGATGCATTGCCTTAATGGTATCGTGCACAAGTTTTGATAGATTCGAGGAAATTTTAAGTCTCACATTAATAGTCTCATCTCATAGGTACGATGGTAACATAATAGGATCGAGTCAACTTTCGCCAGCTGAAAAATCAAGAATACAATTATTAGATTTTATTGCAATTGAAGAACATAACGCAATGAAATTAATACTTAAAGAAGATAGTGAAAAATTTAAAAATATAACAAAAAACTAGAATCCAGTGGTTTAAACTTGGATTTTGAACGCTCTCTAAAGGAAAACATTGTTGAAGATGTCAACATTTTGAAATGGATAGAGAAAGTTAAAATTATTGCTAAGGAAGGTGCAAATACTGTCCATTCGAGAGTCAACGCCCATTTTATGCCACAATTCTTTAATCACTTAATTCAAAAGGCGAAAGAATTCCCATTATGGACTGCGGTCATGAGTACACATTTTCAAACCAAATGCATAAGAGCCACAAGTTGCTATGTGGAAAAGGATTTTGGAGAAATAAAAAATAATGTTATTGATGGTGATCTTTTAGGAAGACTTCGAGTTGATAAGTTTTATAAAATGCATTATAATTCTCTAAAAGGTCAAACACTATCAGCAGCGACAGAAATTACCACGGCATTTGTTTATCAAATGGAACAATCTCAGGAAACTGTCGATAAGACTGATGAAAAGCTTGATAGTGATGAACATAAAATAGTTGAAAATGAAACCAACTTTACTGCAATGTTTGGCCACGACAGTGAAATTCCTGCACACAGCACGGAATTAAATATTAAAATTAATTCTGAAGAATTTGAAACTCCATTGAAAGATCTTTTTTATAGTGAAAACTGGAGAAATCAGGGGGAAGATATTTTTCAAGAAGAATTGAATGGAAATATTGGCGATGATGCAGATGCCAGTTTGGAGGAATTACAAGATTCGTATACCAACATACCAAATAAAACAATAGTTATTTCTTCCACAGTTAACAAGGTAATACAACAAGAACAAGAAATAAAAATTTTAAAAAATGGAAATAAATTCACCGATCCGATCATTGTTAATAATCAAAAATACATCATTACAAATACATGTGCATTCGATTCAATCGTTGAAATATTAACAGCGAGTGCTAAGGAGTCAGAAGAATACTTCGAGCATTGTAAAAAATCAATCAATGCCACTTGTAATTTTATTTCATTTTTGATTGAGAATAAAAAAGAAGATTGTGTATATCTGAAAAGGTGTTCCATTTTGAAAGATTTTAAGGATCCCTCAAGAGCAAATACTAATAGACAGAAGACAGTGGGAGTAAAATCACTAGAGGTTGTTGAAACAGTTAGTTGCTTTTCAAACATCTTGGATATGTGGTCTTACCTTATGATTCACGAACCCAGTGCATTTCGAATTTCGAAATGCTTATGTGGGTACGAAGGTATTGAAGAAATTCCATATTTACGGATCAACCACAAAAACGTACTCGATAAAGGTTTCAAGGCTTTCTCAAGCAGCATACTCTCTGAAGGGATTTGCATTCAAGGATGTTCAAATAATGATTGCAACTCTCTTTCCCAATCAGTAGAGTTAAAATACAACTCTCACATAATTATTGAGACCGATGTCAGAGACGCAATAGATTTAGGAAAATCTATTACTTGCGAAGTTAACGATTTTCCAACTTTTTTAACTTTGAAAGGAAAAAATTACAGGTAAAACATTAGTTATCGTAATAATAATTAATCAATCCAGAGAATATTATTGTTTGCTTTTTCAAAAATTTTAACTAGGTTTAGTTTAGAGAATACAAATATTATTTGTTTTTAATAATTTTTTTTTTTTTTTTAATAAAAGTTTATAATATTGTGCACCGATCTGTGGAGGTAAAATTTTAAAAACTTTTTTTTATTTAACAATATATATGACCAAAGGAGAATAAACTTTACTAAATATTAGTTAACAAATGTGTAGCATTCATGTTTTTTAAGTTAAGATATCAGATTTGATCTGATCGGTGCGCAATATTATAGACTTTCATTTAAAAAAAAATTATTAAAAAAAAATAATATTTATATCCTCTAGACTGAATTTTCCATGATAATTAACTTTCTCCCTTTGTGGAATTGGCGCGCGTTTTTAATTATAAAATTCGTTATGTATATTCCAAATTAAAAATACCAAAATTTTTTTTTTGGCTTAAAGGAGAGACTACTAAGTACACTTCCTATGAGTTTTATTGCAATTGGAGGGGTAGAACACATAAATAATTAAAATTGTTTTTAAAAATATGGAATTTTTAAATTTATAATCTTGCAAATATTTTCTTTTAAAAGAGTGCACAATTTTGTGCAATCAGTGTAAGTTTCATTAATTTATTGTAAACGGCTTTTAAGTTATTAATTTTTTTTTAATTTTGTATTATTTTGTTTATGCAAAAACACTAACAAAAATTTTAAATTTCACAAAAATGGTTAAAAGTATTTTTTTTGTGAACTACCGATTTTCATAAAAGTTTTAACATTTTAGAAAATCAAATAAAATTTTTTTAACACAGTTGAGCTGGACTGACCCTATATATTTATTCGCAGATTAATTGGCATTGTAATTTACACACCAGATCATTACATCGCTTTATGCAGAAAAAGGGATGGAAATTGGGAAACTCATAACGACATGAAAGCAAAGGTTCAACGTTTTAATCAAGAGGACTTTAACATCCAATACAGTCCATCAGCTGTAATATATGTTAATGATGAAAGACAAAATTGTGAAAATTTTAAGATGAATTTAGAGGATATTTTTTTCGAAGAAAACCTAAAAGATGAAATTGAAAATGATTTATTAAATACAAGAAACCCAAAAGTTATAGATTTTTAAAAACCGGATTCTGTTTTATGTGAGAAGGAAAATTGGCGAAATAAACTAGAAAAAGAAGATAAGTTAATAAATGAAACAATAAAAATGACGTCGGATAAACAAACAAATAAGAAGCGAAGGAAAGCAGATGAAATAAAACAAAGAAAGCCGTCAAAATATTTTAAATCTTGTCCAGATATTCACGTCCGACAAACGGACGTTGCATTAAAAAAAAGGAAAATTATCTATAAGACTGCTGCAAAATGGAAGTAAGTTTTACAAGCCAATTGAAATGTACAAAGAAAAGTACATTATTGCTAATACGTGTTCCTTTGATTCAATTATTCAAATTTTAACAGTAGCTACTGAAGATTCACAAATATATTTTCAGCAAATTGAAAAATCTAAGAACTGTACCTGTCAATTCATTTTGTCATTTCTTGAATCTACGAAAATGAGTATTGTATACATCGAAAGATGCGCAATTTTAAAAGACTTTCAACATTCGGACAGTCTGCAATCGAAATTTATAAACAAAGGTGTAAAATCAACAAATATGTTACATTCTGTAAATTGTTCAGCAAAAATTTTAGACATGTGGTCGTATCTTATGATCAACGAACCCAGTGCATTCCGAATTACCAATTGCTTGTGTGGGCACGAAAGTATTGAAGAAATTCTATTCTTACAATTAGACCACGAAAGTGTTCTTGATAAGAGTTTTCAACAATTTCAAAGCTGTTTATTATATGAAGGAAAACTCAACAAAAAATGTTGCAGTGACAAATGCGATCTTATTCCACGTTCAGTAGTAATAAAATACAACTCCCACATAATAATCAAGACTGAAATCAAGGAAAGTAAAGGAGCATCAAATTTTCAAAATTGTAAAGTGAACCAGTTTTCAATTTATTTAACATTACGCGAAGAAACTTATAGGTATGAATGGAATATAAACTTATTCTATTATAAATTATTTAAACAATAATATATAAACAAACATACACAGTTTTTACAACATAAATTTTTTTTTCAGATTGACAGGTATAATTCACTGTAATGAAGAAGGGCATTACATTGCACTCTGCAGGAGAATAAATGGAAATTGGGAAAGACACAATAACTTGGAGAAAAAAATCCATCCCTTCACTGCAAAAGATTACAATAAGCAATACTTACCTTCTGCAGTTATATACATTAGGGTATAGAGGATTATAAAATAATCGTAAAAAAAATAAACAAGTTTATTTAATAAACTGCAATAAATGCTAAAAAAATTATTTTTTATAATGTATAAATGTATAAATATATAGAAATACATATAAATATATAAAGTACAAATAATATATTTATAAAACAACAAGAAAAAGTATTTCTTACAAAAATATTCTAATTTTTAAATTAATTAAAAATATTTTCTATTTTATTAAGTTTCAAACCACTGAAACATTATTATTATTATTATTATTATTATTATTATTATTATTATTATTATTATTATTATTATTACATAACATTCGAAATAACGCAATGATATAATTGAAAATACAAAAATAAGAATGTAGAAAAATGTTTAAATAAATCAATTTAAAAATAAAAGTCTTAAATGAGTAATATTACCAAATCGAATTTAAAAACTAATAAATCGTTTAAATTTAAGCAACAATAAGGCATTTAATATCAGGGTGGCCACCCAACCGGGAAAAAGCCGGGACAGAAATTTTAATCGGGAAAAAACCGGGACTAAAATTTTACATTTACAGATTTCAGAAAATTAAAGTTAAAGGAAAAAGTTTTACTCAATAAAATTTTCTGATAAGTTTATTTACAGATTCCATTCAAATTTTTCATAAAACATCAATAACTTCTTTTTTAAATAAATATTTAATTTTTATTTTTCTATAAGAATTGAAATTCATTAAAAGATTCAAATTCAAACATTTTGAAATTTAACTACTTATAAAAAATTGTTATAAAACATGAAGAAGGCGATCACTCCGAGTCTTCGACTCGGAGCAATCGATATTTTCGAGTTTTATAATAATTAAAGATGACCGAGTGATAAAATGATTATTTTATATTATAAGATTTTATAAAACAATATTAGAAAATAATTGAATTTCTAGGATAATTTTTTTTATTTATAAAGATAATTAAAATTCTTTGCAAATAATTAAATTTCAGAGAAGAATTTGATTATTTATAATGATAATTGAAATTTTCAACAGATTTGTTTTAAAAATGTTTAAAAATTATTGAATATTGAAGAAAAATTTTGATATTTTTAAAAATAGTTGAAATTCTGAGGAGAATTTTAAAAAAATTTTGAAAATAAGGGAATTTCTGCGAAGAATTCTATTACTTTTGAAAATAAATGAATTTCTAGGATGAATTTTATTATTTATAAAGATAATTACAAAAGTACAGAAATACATAAATAAATAATTGAAATTCTAACAAGAATTTTATTAAAATTCTTTGAAAATAATTGAATTACAGAGAAGAATTTTATTATTTATAAAGGTAATTGAATTTTCGAATAGATTTTTTTTCAAAATGTTTAAAAGTAATTGAATTTTGCGAAGAAGAATTCTGATATTTGCAAAGATAATTGAAATTTTGAAAATTTAAAAAAAGTTTTAAAAATAATTAAATTTCCATGATGAAATTTCTTATTTTTTGAAGATAATGATAATTTGACGAGAAATTAAAAAAAATTTGAAAATAGTTGAACTTTCATTATGAATTTTATTATTTATAACATTTTGACGAGAAATTTAAATAAAATTTTTGAATGTAATTCAATTTTTGCGAAGAATTTTATTACTTTTGAAAATAAATTAATTTCAGAGAAGAATTTTATTATTTATAAAGGTAATTGAAATTATGACAGGCATTTTATTGAATTTTTTTAAATAATCGAATTTTGGAAAAGAATTTTATTATTTATAAAAATAATTGAAATTTTGAACAGATTTTAAAAAAATGTTAAAAATACCTAATTAAAATTTTGCCATGCATTTTATTAAATATTATTCCAGATTGTTTGATGTTAAAGTATATGTGTTAGCGAGAAATGTGATTTTTTTTACAATTTCGTGTTTCCTTTTCGGCGTTTTTTTCCTAAAATTTCATTCGACTTTTTTCCGACTTTTTCGGAAATTTTATGCAACTTTTCGTGACTTTTTTTTGTGAATTTATGCGACTAAAGATACTTTTTTTATTCTTAAAGACGATCCGAGCCCTGTTTTTAGTGTTTTTGGCCGAATTTATATCATTTACAACTACATATTACATGAAGGTAATGTTCTGCTCACAGTAAAATTATAATTAAAAACCGGGAGAAACAGCTCATTTTCACCGGGAGAAAACCGGGAGACGAAAAATTTAAAAATACTGGCCACCCTGAATATGCAAAAACTACAAGCTTAATAAAATAAAAATATAGCACCACTCTTTCATTTAAATTTAACAGTGTAATACTCATACTAAAATACAATTTGAAATATCAAACCATTAAAGCCAACTATCGATCACTATCAAACGACCATCAATCGATCGGAATTAAAAAAAATTAGAAATATTAAATTTTCAGTGCAGAATGAAGATATAACACCCCTTTTTAATATAATTATATTTCCACAAAATTAATTAGTTGGGAATTATTAACAGGTTGATATAATTGTCTTTAATTACTGAATAATAATTATTTTAAAAAAAACAAGGAATACATAATAAATAAATACTAATATATTTTTGCCGCAATCAGTTAAAATTAACAATTATAATATTAATACTAAATAAAATTTGGACTATCAAACTGTTAAAACCAAATATCAATCACTATCAAACGACCAACAATCAATTGGAATTAAAAAAATTAGAAATATTTGAATTGTTAGTTTAATGCACTACATTATTATTAATTAAGCCGTAAGTGATAATCTGTGTTAATAATTTTTAAAGGAGGTAATGTTATTGTTTAATATGTGAATGAATGCTTAAAATGTATTTTGTTTTCAGAATTATATAGAAAGATATGTTTCGGTTATTTGAATATGCCGCTAAATATTGTTTTGCGCATGCGCATAAGGAGATTGTGAGATTGTTTGATGTTTTTAATAATGTTAATATTTTCAATTGTGTCAACTATCAAACGTTTAAAAGTGACTATCATTCACTATCAAACAACCAACAAACGTTTACAAATGAAAAATAAGTTTTTTTTTAAATTGGGGTGCATTGTGAAAATGGCACACTAATATTTAATTTTTGTTTATTTTATCTAATTATTTCTATCAAACGTTAATTATCAACTATCAATCACTAACAAACGACCAACAAACGTTTTCCGAAAAATAAATTGATTTTATTAAAGTTGTGGTGCTAATTTCACGGATATTGGTCAGGCATCTTCTTTCAAATAAGTCTCCGGCGCAATAGGCTTCTGCACACCTAACCTACAAATACATAATGAAAAAATTGTCATTGGTTTTCAGTGTTGTGTTTATCTTTTTTCTTGACTCGTTGTCGGCATTTTATAAATATTTTAATAACACCAAATTAATGCACTTAATTCACTAATCACTTGAATCATATATATATATATATATATATATATATATATATATATATATAATATATGTATCCGTTTTGATACATGCACGTTGTGTCTCAATTGCACATCAAAGTTAACCTCAAATTAAAAGCATATATCCATGTGTGAATCACACGGTATAGACAAATTTGAATGTGTGAGTGATGTGCAGAAGCATCGCGTCGACGACTTTTCGAAACGAAACGCCTGGTTAATAGCAGGCTGCTGACTTATCGCCACTACCGAAGTTTTACCTCCTGTCTCTAGCCTTCTTGATACTGTTTAACAATTTATATTTATTATCATTTCAAAGAAGGCCTTAAAATTTATTTAAATAAAGTAATAATATTAATTCAAGTATAACTATGTCAACATAACTTATAGACATAAATAATTTCAGAAGAAAGTTACTAATGATTCATTTATTTACCTTTTTTCAGAAAAAGGTCCAAAAATGTATTTAAATTGAGTCAAAATAATTTAATAGTTAATTACAGACTGTTGAATTTTATTTTAATTACTATCAGAATTTGATATCTTAATTTTTCTAGAAATTTCCCACCCAAAAAATGGGGGTCGGTTTCGGACCACCCATTTTGGGGAAGGTAAAAACGTAAAATTTCGCTTTTTCTTTAGGTCTTTCATTAATAACAATTAGAAACCTCGGCAATCTTCAGAAAACATTGAAAAATAGTTCCTTTACTAAAAAAAATTTTAAGGAAAACAAAGAAACACATTACCCAGGCGGAAATTTACCACTGGCATCGTACCGCGCCTGTACAGACGTCGGTAAGACTGTACTGACATTCGTCCACGAGACAACCGGATCGGTGCAGGCTTTCTACTGGAACATGACAATGTGTTGTAGTGGCTGCGCGTCCGGCTCGGTACAAATTTGATGCCGCCGAACAACCGGCGTTGTACCGGCATTCGTCCGCTCTAGCAACCGCGGCGGGCCAAATATTCTTTCAAAGACGACTCGCTTCAGCGGACCGGCGTTCTACTGGCATTCGCCCGTCTAGCCAGACTAAATTATATTTTCTATTGAAAAATAAAATAAAAAAATATTTCATTAACTATGCATGGTGCATGTTAATTAATATTTATTTATAGATCATTTCCAGCATTTTTAACACATTCTACATTTTTTTTACACATTAAAATTCTAAACGCTCGCAAGTGGGATACGAAGCCCAAGCTATTCCTAATCGAAGCACCGAAGTCTAACACGCTAACCACTACGCTATTCGCTCGCATGCGGATCTGAGCATAATAATGTCGATATGTAATACCGCTACGAAGCAAACAATAAATAATAATTTTACAAATACTTTGGAATATTTTAGCATTTTATGAATATTATGTAAATAAATCTAGTGTTTTAAAACAATATTTTAAAATTTTTATTTTTTTAATTATTCTATTATTATTATATTATTATATTTATTTATTATTTGTATTATTAATTTTTTTATATTTATAAATAATTATCTGTACACTTTATTTATAAATATTTTAAAAATTTGATAACAAAAAAATTTCATTCTTTAATTTATTTGTTAATTAATAAATAAAAATATAATTAAAACCTATTTTTCAAATTCAATAATTTTTAAAATTGAATTTTATATTCTATTGTATTGTTAATTCTTTTTTTAATATTTAAACTTTAAACAATTCTCCTACAAAAATTTTTATTACTATAATTATTATTTTATTAATTTTTATTGAAACAATAAGACTAT
Organism: Leptopilina myrica (nomen nudum); assembly: GCA_032872475.1. Lineage (NCBI taxonomy): Eukaryota > Metazoa > Arthropoda > Insecta > Hymenoptera > Figitidae > Leptopilina > Leptopilina myrica (nomen nudum). Next base: position 31,392,257 of record CM065458.1, read on the forward strand.
AGCTAAATTTTTGCATTGTAAAAAAATCTATTTCTGAAAATTCTGAATAATGTGTTAATTAAAAAAAAATTATTTTAGAAAACATTAAATTTTTTTAGAAAAACAATGACGATAGCCATATTATTAGCATATTATTATTAATTGAAATTTTAATAATAAGAACATAAATGATATTAGTCCGCAGTCGGTAGAATGTCTGTACCGCTCGGGTTGTCAGACGGGCGAATGCCAGTACAACGCCGGTTGTTCGGCGGCATCAAATTTGTATCGAGCTGGACGTACAGCCATTACAACACATAGTCACGTTCCAGTAGAATACCTGCACCGCTCCGGTTGCCAGGCGGACGAATGCCAGTACAACGCCGGTTGTTCGGCGGCATGAAATCTGTACCGAGCCGGACGCACAGCCATTATACCACAGTATAAATTTTGATCCGGCGGTCGGATCCGTCTTTGTACCGCGCCAGCAGACATTAACACCCGAATCGGTACAGACTGCCTGTACCGGCATTGACTCTCCAAATCAATCGGCGCGGATTCTTGACGGTTGGTTGATCCGGCATTCGTCCGACTTTTCCGCCTGGGTATTGGCACATTTTTAGCCTTTGTACTTTAGGGCGTCGGTATGGGACCACCCTCCCCTATGTATTTTCAAAAATGGATTATAGGAAAAATATATCGAACATATTTGGTATTGATGTTCAGAGTGTTTTCAGCGAAAAACTCAAAAATTTTGAAAAAAATGCATGTCCCTCCCTCCCCTTGCACCCACAGTTTTTTCTTAGAGAGCTGAAAATAGGCATACTTATTCATTTTTACGCGTAGATTGCAGGAAAAATATAGCGGAAGTGATGAGATTTGATTTTCGTGGTGTTTTCATCGAAAAACTAAAATCTCTTTTTGCAAAGTCGAAAATTCTTTAAAACTTGCTGGTTCTCACAATTCTTAACCTAGTGATCTGGCATTATACACTTTTATTTATTTTTTCGTGCAGATTTTATCAAAAATACAAAAAAAATATTCCAGTTCATCTTCATATTTTTTTTATGAAAAACTAAAATTTTTTTTCGTTTTAGAAAAAAAGTGTGTACCCCCCCCCCTTTGGTTTTCACAATTCTTCATCTATTGGACTGCAGTTTGGCTTATTTTATATAGTCGCGTGTGTAGATTGCAGGAAAAATATATCGAACATGATTGGATTTGATCTTCATATTTTTTCAGCGAAAAACTCAAAGTTTTTAAAAATTTCGTCCAAAATGCGTGTTTTTTACCCTAGCGCTCACAGCGCCTGGGTTTCAGTACGACTTCTACTCGCACTTGACCGGTTTTTTTAGTGTAGTCCTGATTAATATTGATCCACATCTTAAGAATATGTTGTTGATGAGCAGTAGAAGCAAATTCAAAGATGTTCGAAGCACTGTCATCACATGACCGTTCCAGATTCAAGGTCATTTTTTAAAATATTATATGATATTATCACTTGGTTGTTTTAAATAGTTACTAAACACTGAATTTAACGATCATTCCGAGTCAGGTTGAAAAAGTTGAAGACAAAAAATGTTGAAAAAATTTTTTTGAAAATTGTCAAAAATGTTATTTAGAAATTTGAAACAACCTTGTGTAGTATACCTTATTTTTTCAATTTGACATTTTTTACTTTTGTTTGTGCAACGCTGGGAGCAAAAGTTTTTTTAGTTTTTTTCTACACTTTTCCGAATTTTTTCTTAAGGAAATTTTGAGGAAATCGTGTAATATTTCCAAATATTAGGTCTTGGGATTTAAAGGTGCACACCTCAGGAATATTTACCACCAAAAACTTTGATGAATTTGCAAAGCGTTTCTTTTTGACAAACTTTTATTCTCAAAATGAGCCTGTGTGGCAAACCGGCCATAGGATATTTCCATTGAATTAAAGTTTCATACAAATTATTTTTAAATAAAATGTTTCTTTCATTAAAATATTTACTTACAATGAAAAATAATTGTCATCAAATGAGAATTGCACCCTTTAATATTGTTTCTCTAAAAATGACAAACATTTTTATTTTTTTATTTAAAAAAATCTTTATTTAATTAAAATTCAATCCCGAATTATTATTTTCATTACTACAACCATTCTTTACATGATTCTTTATGTTTTTTATTAATATAGATTATGTAAATTCAATATTATAAATAAAAAACCAAACGATCCGGTTTGCCCATGAGGAGTCCGGTTTACTCCAGGGGGTGGGGCAAACCGGACCGTTTGCAAATTTTTTTTAAGTTAACACAGCTAATAAACAATAAAAGATGAAGTATAGGTGTCTCTGGGAAAAAGTTGCGCAATTAAATGATCTTTCAAACAAGCTATCAAAAAATGAAATCGGTTGATTCGTTTAGTCACAAGAATTAAAAAAACCGTTAGGGGGTCCGGTTTGACCCACTCTCCCCTATATACACGGAAAAAATAGTACGTGAATTTTTCATTAACTCGGTACTTGACTTTTGGATACGGCACAAAATACTAAAAATAATCTAGTACTTTTGCATGAGAGTTTCAAAAGCAGTCAACGAAAATTTCTAGTACCTTGCTTGAGAATTTCAATAAACTTGAAAAAAAATTGTATATTTCTGTAAAATAAAAAATATAATTTCCACTTGTTTACAGTTTTTCTGAAATTCACTCATTGATTCACATATTTGGATAATTAATCACACAAACAAAGAACAATTATTATTGTATCACTTTTCGAAGTTTATCAACACTTATGAACTAACCTATAACACACACATACATTCGCATATAACTTAAATACCCGTGCAGAAATTTTGACCTGGCCCTGGCTAGGGCCAGACCGGGCAAGACCGGGGCCACTTCGGGAAATCTGACCTGCCCCCAGCCTGGATGAAACAATAAAACCGACCGGGGCCATGCCACGGGCCAGATCTGGTTCCCTGCTGGGGACCCAACCGGGACCATGGAATTTTTTCCGCTTTGACTGCTATTGAAATTTTTGTGGTATAGGGTAAACCATATAGTCGGCCACCTAACAGTAGTCATCCGCCTAATAATTTAGAGTGGATCTTGGTAAAATTTTTGAACAATATATGGGCAATTCCACGTGAGATTTAAGTCGACATCTTAAAATCGTCCAAACAAAAATAAAAAAATACGTATCTGTTTTTTTTAATACAAAATAGAAAAAAAAATTTTTTTGACCGATTTTAAAAGGTCGACTTAAATCTCACGTGGAATTGTCCATATTTTGAATAAAAATTATTATTTTTCTTCAACAAAAAATTATTTGGATGACATAACCTCCAATCTGACAACCGTTTTTATCAATAGGAGGATTCCATTCTTATTATTTTAAATATTATTTTAATTGTTTAAAATATATTAAAAATTGGAATGTTTTGAATAATCTACTTAACAATAATAACAACCCAGTGGGCACAAAAACATAAAACGTTCTTTAAACGTCTGTAGAACGTTTAATGTCTGCCAATTTACGTTCTAAGAACGTCCGAACGTTCCAAAAATGTTTCGGAACGTTCGGACATTCTTAGAATGTAAATTGGCAGACATTAAACGTTCTACAGACGTTCAAAGAACGTTTTTTGTCTTTGTGCCCGCTGGGAATGGATTCAATTTTTTGCAAATAACTTTTTTACAATGTTTAAAATGTCAAAAATTTAAAAAGTTTAGTAATCAATTTAGTAGTGTTGATAATAAACAAAGTTTATTTTTACTTCTCTTTTTCTTGGGGTAACCCGGCCTGGCCACGACCGGGGCCATTAAAATTTATTGCCCCTGGGCCAGACCAGAAAATCCGACCGGGGCCAGGTCGGAAATCGGGAGCAAGGGTGGAAATTTCTGCACGGGTATAAACACACACTTAACACTTAAAAGTACGTATCGAATTGTTCTTATATACCACATGGTGAAATTTTTCACGACTTGAGAGACATGCTATTTCACTGAAAACTGAGAATTACATAACATTCTGTTTTGTGAGAAACACAACATAAAAAATATTTTTTTGAAAGTCAATTCATGAAGACAAATATATATTAACACTATTTGATTTTAATAAAATAATAGTATATTCACATCTGAAATAACCACAAATGGAAACAGACGATCAGCTGTCATTTACCTTGGATAGAAACGCGCAAAGCACACTGTGCAAGCTCTACCGAATTTTCAAGCGCAGTCAACTAATCTTTCACGTACTTTATAAAACTGCGTACAAATGACTTTTGGTTATTTAAAAAACACTTTGGCCCATACTAGTACTAGAAAAATTCTAGGACTTTCTAATATTTTCTAATAAAAAGTATATGATACCGTCTTGTATTTTTTGTCCTATCCAAAAGTCAAGCACTTTCAAGGGATGATTCACCTACTTTTTTCCGTGTATGGTAAAAATATGGTAAAAAAAATTTGTTAAAAATATTTTTTAATATTTTTTTCTTTAATCTACATACAGAAATGAGCATTTTTTGTCTTAAACTTTTTCTAAAAAAATATCTTTATTCAAAATGCTAATTATTTAAAAAGGGCTGTTTTTTTAAAGAAATGATAATAACACAGGTTTACAAATTAAAAAAATTTGTTTGCCAATCGAACAAAACATTTTTTTCTCGAATAGTAGGTATTTTTTGAGTAAGAAAATCATAGTTTTAATTTTTTTCCCTCGTGCAGTTTTTTTGTAGCTTCAAAATTTGCATTTTCGAGGTGCGACGCCACTTAAATTTAACTGTAGGAAAATTAGCTTGTCAAAATATTATAATGAATGAAGTATCATTGGAAAGGTAATTAAACTACCTTCCGATCCATAGGTCACAGAATAAAATTCAACAAAGATTGAGAGAGTTACAGTCGATTAAAGTTAAAATTTTAAGACAATTTTGATGATTTTTAGACATTTAAGTAACTTCTATTATTTTTTTCTACATCAAACAGGAAAGAATGTTTGGGTTTTAATTTTTTTATTGGTAGACTATATCATTACATAAATTTTGAGCCCTTGTGGACCTCGATTGGATTAAAAATGACAATTCTACACTAAATTTAGTAAACGAAACTACATTCTTCAATTTTGGTATCTCTTAAACATTTCCAGAAAAAATTGAAGTAATAGAATTTAGTTAAGCTCTGAAGTTACTAAAATCACTAGTCAAGGATTTCGGAAATCGTAGATTTCGAATCCAATGTTAGTTTTCTAAATTTCAAAATGGCGGATCCAATATGGCGGACAAATTTTTTTTAAATCGATTAAATTCGTTTTAAATTCGTTACTCGGGGGTTTTCGGGATCGCTGATTACGAATCCGATGTCAGATTTAAAAAATTTTAAATGGCGGATGCAATAGGTGCGAATTTGATGGATTTTAAAAAACTCGTTCATTATTATGAATCCGCCATTTTTAATTTTTGAAATCTGACTTCGGATTCGTAATCAGTGATCCCGAAAACCCCCGAGTAACGAATTTAAAACGAATTTAATCGATTTAAAAAAAATTTGTCCGCTATATTAAAATTAAAACCCAAACATTCTTTCCTGTTTGATGTAGAAAAAAATAATAGAAGTTACTTAAATGTCTAAAAATCATCAAAATTGTCTTAAAATTTTATCTTTAATCGACTGTAACTCTCTCAATTTTTGTTGAATTTTATTCTGAGACCTATGGATCGAACGGTAATTTAATTACCTTTTTAATGATACCTCATTCATTATATTTTGGCAAGCTAATTTTCCTACAGGTAAATTTAAGTGGCGTCGCACCTCGAAAATGCAACACTTGAAGCTACAGAAAAACTGCACGAGGGAAAAAATTAAAACTATGATTTTCTTACTCAAAAAACACCTACTATTCGAGAAAAAAATGTTTTGTTCGATTGGCAATTTTACTGTAAACCAGTGTCAGTTTCTGAAAAAATATAGTACGACAATTTTTAAAAAAGCATTTTAAAGTTGATAAAATAAGCTTTAAAATGCGTTACATAAAACTATTTTGCGATGACTTGTTAAAAAACTACTATTGTTTGAAATCGACCAAAAAATTGAAATTTTTGCTTTTTATAAACAGTAATTCTTGAATGGATCAAGAAAATGATTTTTACCGATTTGACAAAAAGTAAGCGGGTTTTCCCTATCCTCCCCTACTATTGATTTATATACAATTATAATATTATTTTTTTTAAAAGTGCCGATTTGTTTACTAAACTTGCTATATTTTTTAATATGCTATCATGAAGTATTAAATATGATAGGCGCGCATAGCGCTCAATGTTAGTAATTAATAAAATTGTTATATATATTTATATTTAATTAATATTTAACACAAATATAACATAGCGAATTTTCCACGTACGGAGGAATTTAACCCGGGTTGGTTGCACACATCAAAAGCCGTTACGCTACCACTATGTCATCCTAACTCAATGGATAGTTTTTAAAAACTGCTACTTAAGTTACATATCTATTTGCAGAGATATATTTTCTTTGATCAAGAACACAGGCATTGTGTTAAGTAAAAAAAAGTTCTAAAGCACATGAGGGTCAATCCATTAAAATTCATAAAAAAGTGGTCGCTAGCATATTTTAAAAAAATTTATAAATCTTTTATATTTTGTTGTTATAGTCTCTAGATTCTTTTTCCGAAAATTTTGTGATCAAATATTTGATCTTTTAGGCGTAAATCGTAATTAAAGATGCGAGAGTCATGAGACAATAGCTATTTCAATACATATTTAAATCGTAATTTATTCATAATTAACTCATTAAAATCCGACATTCTAAGCATAAAATGATTAAATAACAAGTAAATATTCTATTTTACAAATGTAAATGTTTATATACAGTAGAGACTCCATTATCCGGACCCCTATTATCCGGATATTCGATTATCCGGACAAATTTAAAATTAAAAATTTTTTTTATATAAAGTTTATAAGGTCTCAAGCTGTTAACAGACAATAAAAATTAAATACCATATAATTCAATTCAAAAACGTGAATTTTTACTCAAAATGTTGCGTTTTAATTATTTTAAGAAATTGTTTATGTAAATATTTTGAAATATTTCTAACTAAATATTTATTAATGTTGACTTTAAAAGTTTTAGTTTGTTTCAGTCTTATTTTAATACATAAGCAAATAAATACATAAAATTATGAACTAAAAATCTGTTTAATTCGTACTTTACTCGATTATCCGGATTTTCGATTATCTGGGCAAGTGCCTGCATCCATTAGTCCGGATAATAGAGTCTCTACTGTAATGCGAAATAACATTATTAAAATTAAAATTAAGAAATGCAAAAACTGTCACACATTACCATTTTTGAAGGCCTTTCTTTTTTAAATCTGCTTATACAATAATAATAAAACTTACTAAAATTCTTTGTTAGTGTCCTATTTATAAGTTTTCATTGTAATAAAGACGAATAATTGTATGCTAAGGCCGATACACGGCATCCTTATGAGAGAAGCTATTAGAATGCACCTTTAGGATTTTTTATCTCTATCTTTCTTTTATCTTTTTTTCTCTTTCCTAGTTACCATAGTGAGTAAACAGTTAGACAGTTGGTACGTCTTTTGTCAATGTAGCATTGAGAACTGCGCCTTGATAAAGTCGCATTTGAAGAATGTGTCAAAATTTCTTTCAAATTTCGCGATTTAATTCAGTAGTTTTCTGTTTTAAAAAGTTAATTATGTCGCAAACCGAAGCTTTGACTGGAAAAGGGTCTAATAAACGTATGAGAGATGATTCCGATATTTTGTATAATATACATAATGTGAATAATTCTCTTACTCGAATTACCAACGATAACGAAGATGTTTCTCGCATTCCGAATCCTACCATTGTAGAGGATGTTTCTCGTATTCCGAATCCTATTCATGAAGAGGATGGTTCTCATATTTCTAATCCCATCGATGATGAGAATGGTTCTCATGTTCCTGATCCTACATTACTTCCTAACTCTAAGAGGATGTTTAATGACAATCAAGAAAATCAATTGCAATTTCTTCATAACCAGGTTAGTATACTAACAGAATTAGTGACAAATATTCCTTACATTCCTCGTTCATTAGATCCGGACATTCCAAATCTTTTGCAGACCAGTACAGACTTCCGAACCCATAATTTCTCCGATTTACACACTGAAGTGGATGAAAAAAGAACCTTTCGTGCAATTTCTGCAGACCATCTAAAAACACTCTCGAATTTACAAAGATTTAACTCCCCTGATTGGAAAGAGGTAAGGTTTTCTAATGCCTTAAAAAATTTTTCTGCCACCCCGGGTTTTGTAGATCTAAAAGTAAATGAGGAACTCTGAAACCTTGATAAAAAGAAAGACCCTTTTATTTCTACTGAAAGAGTACTTGCTGCGTTATCTAACGCCATGCTCATTCAAAAAGACCTTATTCGTGACCTTACTCAGGGTATTGCTAACTGGGCTTATTCAAGTCCATCTGAATTGACTCCCGATAATCTTTTCATACAATTTTCAAATTCCTTTAATTTCAAAACCACCAATGATCGCAAATTTGAAATGTTCTCGTTTTCACACTTCTGTTTCCCCATAGTTATCTTTACAGATTAATCTTTTAAAGAAACAAAAGATTTTGGAAAAACCTACAGCTTCAAAATTAAGCTTCATATCTAAAATGTTTTTAATTTCCAAAAGTAATGGAGAAATTCGCCCAATTTTTTATCTACGCGGCCTAAATAGACATATTGGGGTAAGAAAAATTCATTTATTCTCTCATTTTAAAATGCCAGAATTTTTACAGAAGGGTGACTGGTTAACCAAGATCGATCTATCGTTGGCTTACTGTCATGTACCTATAGCACAGGCACATCGCCCTTTCCTTCGTCTCGTCTATGACAAGGAACTTTTGCAAATGACATGTTTGCCCTTTGGCCTTTCATCTGCACCTCAAAATTTTGCAGCCATTTCAAATTGGATCGCTAACATCCTTCGTTCACATGGCATAAGGTTGGTCGTCTATCTCGATGACTTTAGTCTGGCCTCTCAAAATAGAGACAGATTAATAAATCAAACCTTGGAAGTTATAAATCTTTTTGAATTTCTTAGTTGGAAAATTAATCACGATAAATGCGTTTTAAAATCATGTCAAAATTTGCAATGCCTAGGAATCCAATGGAATACTCTCACTAACCAAATGAGTTTCCTAGTAAAAAATCAATCAACATTATTAACCTTATTAATAAGATCAATTCAAAAAATCTTTGTTCACTAGATCAATTACAGTCTCTCCTCGGACATTTAAACTTCGCAAATTTTGTTATTTCTAGAGGCTGTTTACATTGCTGTTACCTTCAGAGGTTCCTATCTTCTTTCAATCAATCCAGACTTCGACAAAAACGTATAATCCCTCCAAGAGTCAAAGAGGAACTAAATTGGTGGCTCACAGCAACAAATTCCTCGATTCCTCTACATCCCAAGAAAATTTCGAACTTCCTAACTACGGATGCTGCATATGTAGGTTGGGGTGCTCAACTCGACAATTACCACCTTTTAGGAACTTACTCCATCTGCAACCAAAAAGATTTTCAACAAGCTGGGAATACCTAAAGTAGATTATTTTGCCTCAAAGAATTCGAAAGTAGTCCCTTGTTACGTTTCCCGGGACATAAAGGATCACCAAGCATTATTTACGGATGTCTTCAGCCGTCCTTGGAACTGCACCCTAGGCTGGATCTTTTCTCCACCCAACCTAATGCCTCGTGTCCTGACCCATCTAAATTGCTGCAGAGGTCAATTCCTAGTTGTTGCACCCAAATGGAATCAAACATTTTGGATGACAGACCTGGCTAACAGGAGCTTAGAACCACCGACAGATATCGAAAATCTGGACAAGGTATTAGTGGATTTAACAACTGGTCTTCCCCCCACACAGGTGGATTAACTCAACCTACAAGTTTGAAAGATTGTGTGTGGAAGGACCTAGTGAAAGACTGGTCTCCTCAAGAAAAGAACTTACTTTAAAATAGTTGGAGATCTTCAACTCTACTTACATATAAAACTCCGATTAAAAGATGGATTTCTTGGTGCACTGAAAGAGATATGAATCCAAAATTACCATCTGGTCCCGATTTAGCTAAATTTTTTGCAGATCTTTTTCTATCCAAAAAATTTGCCTATAAAACTATCTTACTCCACAAGTCCGCAATATCAACTTTCTGTGCTGGTAACCCTATAAATGAAAATATTTCATCAAATTTCTTAGTTCGTCAAATTTTGAAATCTATTACAATTTCGGGTTGCAATAGCAAACCCGAAAGAAATTAAATCCCCGATTTAGGATTCTCAATTACTAATGAACTGGCTTTCAAAGGGCACTTCAAATCTCTCTCCATTCGAATTATCAAGAAGATCAGCTACCTTATTACTCTTAGCTTCCGGAAGAAGAATTCACGACCTTACTCTTTTAAAAATCTCCCCGAATTACTTAATTAATCTTGGTAATGAAATCATTTTGTGGCCTGTTTTCGGTTCAAAAACAGACCGATCTTCTTTTCGCCAATCCGGCTGGAGACTTTCTCGTCATCCAAATAAATGGTTATGCCCTATCACAATGATTAGAGCCATGCTGAAGAAGTGTGAAGGCAGAAGAAGCAAAGAATCATTAGATGATCTGTACATTTCCCTTTCTGGTTCAATCAAGTCAGCTACGAAAACAATTATTGCCAGTTGGGTCCGATCCGTACTAGAAGAGGCAGGAATAGATGCTTCTCCAGGGAGTATTCGCTCTGCAGTTGCTTCCCGTGGATGGTTAGATGACTTACCGGTAGAAAACATCCTGAACAGAGGTAACTGGAAGTGTGTAGAGACCTTCAGAAAGTACTATTGTCGTAAAATTAAAGGTAACAATTTACCCGCAAATTCTTTGCACATTTCAAACTTTAAACCCATTTAAATTGTTTGTTTGAATTGTTAAAAAAATGTTATTCATTACATTATTCTACGTATATGTTTTTGATCAATTACTTAATTTTATATGTTAAAAATACAGTATTAGTAAAGTTATTTACTCTTTGTTTTTTATTCTATCACATTTTAATTACATAATTATATATTTATTTATATGCTATATATTTAATAGTCACATAGCGTTGAGTTAACCAGTAGATATCAAACACGTCTCTCATAAGGATGCCGTGTATCGGCCTTAGCATACAATATATGTGTTTTGAATTACAACAAAACACGTATTGTTTGCGGAGCCGATACACGGCATCCCACTAGAGTGTCTTACTGGTTGTTGAGAGCAGCTATGACAAAAGACGTACCAACTGTCTAACTGTTTACTTACTATGGTAACTAGGAAAGAGAAAAAAGATAAAAGAAAGATAGAGATAGAAAATCCTAAAGGTGCATTCTAATAGCTTCTCTCATAAGGATGCCTTGTATCGGCTCTGCAAACAATACGTGTTTTGTTGTAATTTAAAACACATATATTTTTTTCTTTATTTATTAATTCCATTTTTTAATTTCAAACTTAACCATGAAACGTCTATTTTCAAATCCACATCTTTTTCTAGATGCATTATAAAATGTCACATTTTTTACACGTTTAAGTTTGCTTGAGATCTATAATATATTTAATTTTTGCGAGGGTATTTTGCTTAATTTACAATTAATCTGTACTTAAAATTTTGACTAAATTGGGGATATTTATCATCACTTTACATACACTCTGAATTTTACCGTCGATTATTTTTATCGATTTCAAATTCAACCTTTTGTTTTTTTTATTTAACATTATTTAAAAATAATTAAATTAAATTTTTTTATTGATAATAAAATACGTAACCAATTAAATTAATAATTAAATTATTGAATGTAAAGAGAATAGAATTTAATAATAGTAGGAAAAATTATGATATTTCACATACTGAAAATGCAATTTAGGTATTTTTTCTTTTTTTAATTCCTCTTCTCTTTTGGTCGGTTCTTTGAATTTTTCCAAATTACTGCATGTCTTGAATTATACATTGTGAAGATTCTGAAAATCTGTAGATTTTGATCTGCAACTTCGAAATTGGAACAAAGCGGTGGTACTGTCTGCATCCATGTAAAGTTTTTGCTTTTGCAAATATATCTAATAATTTTTTTGAAGTTTCTTTGACATTGGAATCTTCTACTTTAATGAAATTTATGCCTTTAATTTTTGCTGTACAGAAATCAAACATTTCGTTCACATTATTAATAGTTTTTTCGCCGTTGACACTCTGCAAAGCAGATTTTCTCACTAAACGCTTAATTGTCCCGCCAGTTTCATCGCAAGCACTTTTTCATTGTGAGGTAGCGTAAAAATTCCATTCTGCTTTAATTTTTAAGTCATTTTCATGAAAAGCCAAATAATTAATTGTTCTTGGAAAACATACACGGAAGTTGCATAATGTTTCTTTGTATCAGAAAGCACACAAAAGTTTAATGATTTTAAAGAATCATCACTTTTATAGTACACAACATAAGGATGAAGTGTAACTTGGTCGTTTACCCAATAGTGACAGGGCCGGCGGAGATAGTGTGAAGTGAAGGAGTACTCCACACCCGAAAAATTTTCAGGTGTGGAATCTCACACCCGGAAATACCTATATAGCAATTCTGTATTTGTTAAATACTATGTACCGATGCGATTATACATTAATACTATTTTTAATGCATTTTTATAATGCTGTAAATAGTGTTGTAGTTTGATAAAAATAATTTTTTCATTTATCTTATCAGAAATATTATTGAAATTTCTGCTGTTTCGATTTACCCCGAATTTCCAGTTTTAAGGGAGAAATCTGTTGGGAGTGATCTAAGGTACAAGTTTAAGGCCGTATTTATTTTTAAAAAAATTTTTAATAAAATAACTACTGTTCCGATTTACCCCAACTAACCCTATAGAATTTTGTATAACTAAAGTATAATTATGAGCAAAGTCTCCTAATATTAAACACTCTCCCCTTTCTAAATTTTCTTTTTTTGTTCTCAAGTAATAATTTTGAGATTTTGCTATGAAATGGTGTTCTTTCAGTTCTTGTAGTTTTTCAATTAATTCTTGAACAAATTTATCCTGATCTTTAATAATAGCAACGAATTCACACCTGTCAACATTTGCCCACTGTCTGCATCTAATACTCGCATCTTCCTTTAGTTGAACTTGTTAAAACATCTTTGACTTTATCGAATCCAGGACATTTTGTGCGTAAGTTTAACATACACTTTTCTTTATCGATATTACAAACCGACATTTTTAAAATATCATTTTTATTTCGGTACCTGAATAGTGGGTGAAAAATACCAAGGGAACACCATCACTGCATGTGGTTAAATTGTTGACTATGAGAAGCACAAAACATAACCTATATTATTTATTTGTTTCACTATAATTCATGTGTGTCATATATGTTTTCATGTGTTCCTCATATTTTTTGAATAATATATCAAAGTAAATAATTATAGTATTATTTTCAGTGTTACAATTCTATCAATTGTGAATTAACTGTGTTTTCCATTTTTCCCATGCGCAGTGCTAGTGTTTTTTTCACCTACCACAAAATACGTGAATCATTCCTTGAAAGTGCTTGACTTTTGGATAGGACAAAAAATACAAGACGGTATCATATACTTTTTATTAGAAAATATTAGAAAGTCCTAGAATTTTTCTAGTACTAGTATGGGCCAAAGTGTTTTTTAAATTTTAACCAAAAGTCATTTGTTCGCAGTTTTATAAAGTACGTGAAAGATTAGTTGACTGCGCTTGAAAATTCGGTAAAGCATGCGCAGTATGCGTTTCTATCCAAGGTAAATGTTATTTCAGATGTGAATATACAATTATTTTTTAGTTTCTAAGTACTCCACAGTGTGCGGTGGCACTACTAAAGTCAGTGCCGTATATTTGAAAGTTAAAAAATAAAAAACAAAGACGGTATGCTTATATAAATTCTTGAATATATGTAACTTTTTTTTTAATTGTAGGTACATATAAATATGTACATATTTATATAATATATATACTACAATAATATATTTATTTTTATAGGAATTTATATATATATATAATATAAATTATATGTTATACATAACTTAAATAGTAATTCTTATGAATATTTTGCCTCTTACAATTAAAAATAAAGGAGGAGGGTCGATAAGGCCTGATTTCGGCCCCCTTGAGAATTTCATTTAAAAGATTGACATAACTTTTCCATAAAAGAAAATTGATAATTTGGATCATTGAAGGTTAAATGAGGGTGTTAGGAGCATAATAACCCCTAAATAATCAGAGTTTTGTATAAAAAAAAATTGGTCAAAAATAAGGGTAAAACAATTTCCAATTATGAATTAATTGACCTGAAAATCGTTACTCGGGGGTTTTTGGTGTCGCTGATTACGAATCTCGTCTCAGTTTTTCAAAATTAAAAATGGCGGATCCAAAATGGTGGACCACTTTTTTTAAAAAATAATTTATTAGCTTGAATATTTAGTTTTTGGGGTCTCTGATGACGAATTTGATATTATTTTCTCTTGATACCATAAGACTGAAGCTATATGGGCACAGCAACCCACTGTGTGTGTTCAAATATCTGGCTCCTCTTTGTGAGTATATAAATATTGTACTTACATTTATATGACATGTGTTTTCTTGTATAGGAGGCTGCATTGTTTCAATTGATAGACTAACTGTTATTGGTAATTTTTGTTTGTTTGACCGTATTATATAATTTGTTGAATAATGAAAAAGCCTAAATACGTTTTTTTTGTGTTTATTTAAAGTCCCAACTAGTTTCGAACCATATATGGTTCCTTATCAGGGGATGAACAATTTTACATATATATTGTCCAAATTGGAAACATTATAAAAAGAAATCAAAGAGGATTAAATATCTGAAAGAGAAAATTAAAAATTGTTTGAATTTTAATTTAGACAGGTATTATAAGGTTATGTTTTAAATAAAATGAAAAAGTTTCTTACCTCTCAGAAGAGCATTATAAATATAAGTATAAAAAAGAAAAAAAAATTTCACAAATTTTTTTATAAAAAACATTATTTTATATAATAATTTAACCAATTTTAAAGATTTTGTTGAAACACATTTTTTTTCTAAAAATGTGCTTCTATGAACAGAGAGTTTTGACAAAAAGGTTGGGTTGTTTTTTTAGTAGGGTGCAGGTATATCTGGTAAAGTAGATTTCTATGTTGTTAAACTTTTTAAATTATCAATATCTGTTCTATAATTAATACTATTAGTATTATTTTTTATATAGAACATTTCTAAATTTTTTCTTTTCCAGTCATTTGTTTCAATTTGTAAAATATTTGTATTATCAAAATCAAAACAATGTTTATTATCAAAAGCATGATTAGTTAAAGCATTAGAATTTTCGTTGTGAGTGACATTTCGTTTATTCTTGTTTTAAGATGTCTTAAAGTTTCTCCAATATAACAACTATGTATCACAATCTTTGCTGTGAATTTTATATATATACTAGCTGTCGGACCCGTCTTCGACGGATTTTAGATTCTGCTAATATATTTGACAGAGTGTCTACCCACCGGGAAATAAATTTGACTGGGAAAAACTAATAATTAGTAACCATTAACTATTTCGTTAGGAAAATATTACTATTTGTATGGGTGACAGATTTTTTTCTATCAAATTTGTTATTCAGTAATAGTTTTGTCAACTTTCAGTACTTTATGTGTTTCTAGTAATGCAATTAATGTATTAAAATTTAATCCAAAATATACACCAGCATTTGGAGTCAAAGTAGAGTCTAATTATAAATAATTGTGTCGCAATTAGAATTAGTTTTTAAAAACAAATTAATATAATAAAACTTTTTTAATTTGTTAAGAAAATTACCGATTTGTCCTGGTCAAATTAAATTTCCGCGGTATTTATCGGTTTTCCCGCGTAATTGGTAGATACTTTATTAAATGTATTATAGTAGAAACTAAAACCCGTCAATGACTGGTACTGGTATATAAAATATTTTTTTATAACATATTTTCTTAAAAAAGAGTATTTTCATAAAATAAATCAATTTTTGTAGCCATCTGCAGATTTATTTATGGCAAAAACTAAAAATCAAGTATATTGCTGCTTAAGATTTGTCTTTACATTGCTTAAAACATCTTTAGAAGTTCAATCAAAATGTAAAATAGCGTAACTTTTTACCATGTAAGCTTTACCCAGTGGCATAATAATAGCATCTTATCACAGGTGACTTACAATTCTAGACATCCTGCTATATCACTTTTTTCATAAAATATTTATCATCATCAAATCAATTTATAAATTTAAGGCGATTTTGAAAAAGCACATTTTTGACGTTAGTAATGATAAAAATAACAATAAAAATTAAAATATTTAAAGTCTAAAGCCCTTGATTTGTATCTGTTGTTAATTAAGTTTTAATTAGTATTATGGTTTTTAATAAGTACAAAATTGTACAAAAGGGTCAAGAGCCCGTTTATGATGAAAATAAAATCATAAAACATCTCCATTTTTAAAGTTTCTAAAGTTATTTCAATTAAAAAAAATATTGAATGAATTGGAGAAACAATTATGAATTGCATTATTTTGAGGTCACAATCTTAAACAAAGACCCCCCTACTGAAAATCCCCGTACAATATCTTGTACAGGAAATTGTACAAGATCTTGTACAGGTAAGTGTTCCATTTTTGTCAATGAATGGTTTGTAAATTAAAAAACTAAAATAAATTGTGTAAATAATGATTAACAAATAAATTTTTAGTTTTTATTTTATACTTTAATATTCAAAATACAATTCAATGCAAAATATAGAAAAAACTATAAATTTCTAGCTCTAAGTACACTTCATAATTAAAATTACAAATCAATTACAAATTAAATTAAAAGTACACTTTTAATTGTTTAAATAATATTTAACTAAATAATTTTCTATTTCTTTATGAATCCAACACTATTTTAATAAGATTTTTGATTAATTTTCTTAATCAATAAAGCCAAAAAAATATGTCTTATCATCATTATTTTAACCCATTAAGGACCAAACGGACGAAATATTAGTGTTGAATTCGAGGAGTTTTCTTTATATGAAAAGGATCCTTAAAAAAACTAATATATACCATACCTAATGTAAAATTTATCGCTCTTTCAGATTCCGTTGTCAAAATTTGTTTATAACAATTATGAAAAAAGTTATGATTAATTTATAAAAAAAACACTATTTTTCGAGAAAAAAAATTCATTTAATGGATATTTTCACACAAAAAAATTAAGGATATTGTCTCGAGAGCTCAAAATATCGCGTCCATGAACCCTCAGCTACAAAAAGTATCAAAAAATAAATTTTAATTCCAAGATGGTGGTCGACAAAATGGCGGCTAAACCTCGAAAAATGGTCCACAAAAGTCCCAACGTGTTAAATAAATGAAATCTCAAATGCACATGCATGAAAATTAGTTTGGTTGAGTTTTTCTGATCGCTGATTACAAATATAATTAGAATTTTAAAATATAATTGTAATTTTAAAAAATTCAAAATGGCGGATCCAATATGGCGAACGAATTTTTCAAAAATTTTGCTGAATACACGTGAAACTTGTTACTCGGGGGTTTCTGGGGTCGCTAATTACGAATCCGATGTCAGTTTCACAAAATTCAAAATGGCGGATCCAATATGGCGGATGAATTTTTAAAAAATAACTGAATTCACTTGAAACTTGTTACTCAGGGGTTTTCGGGGTCTCTGATTACGAATATAAAGTTAGTTTTCTAAAATTCCAAATGGTAGATCCAATATGGCGGACGAATAATGAAACATTTTCCTGAATTGGGTTGAAACTTGTTACCCAGGGGTTTTTGGGGTCACTGATTACGAATATAAAATTAGTTTTCAAAAATTCAAAATGGTGGATCCAATATGGCGGATGAATTTACAAATTTATTGTCTATTTTTTAGTAGCAAGTTATTCTTTTTTTAAAATGTTTTTGTCCCTTAGCTGTCGATTGTCTCGCCGTTGCCCGATTCTTACCGCGAGGAGGTGGACATGTTGAAGAGTCTTCATTTTTTTTTTAATTTTTGTAATTTCGACGGCTAAGGGACAAAAACATTTTTAAAAAAGAATAACTTGCTACTAAAAAATAGACAATAAATTTGTAAATTCATCCGCCATATTATATCCACCATTTTAAATTTTAGAAAACTAATTTTATATTCGTAATCAGCGACCCCAAAAATCCCTGGGTAACAAGTTTCAACTCAATTCAGGAAAATGTTTCATTATTCGTCCGCCATATTGGATCTACCATTTGGAATTTTAGAAAACTAACTTTATATTCGTAATCAGCGAACCCGAAAACCCCTGAGTAACAAGTTTCAAGTGAATTCAGTTATTTTTTTTAAATTCATCCGCCATATTGGATCCGCCATTTTGAATTTTGTGAAACTGACATCGGATTCGTAATCAGCGACCCGAAAAAACCCCGAGTAACAAGTTTCACGTGAATTCAGCAAAATTTTTGAAAACTTCGTTCGCCATATTGGATCCGCCATTTTGAATTTTTTAAAATTACAATTATATTTTAAAATTCTAATTATATTTGTAATTAGCGATCAGAAAAACTCAACCAAACTAATTTTCATGCATGTGCATTTAAGATTTCGTTTATTTAACACGTTGGGACTTTTGTGGACCATTTTTCGAGGTTTAGCCGCCATTTTGTCGACCACCATCTTGGAATTAAAATTTATTTTTTGAGACAATATCCTTAATTTTTCTGTGTGAAAATATCCATTAAATTAATTTTTTTCTCGAAAAATAGTGTTTTTTTTATAAATTAATTATAACTTTTTTCTTAATTGTTATAACCAAATTTTGACAATGGAATCTGAAAGAGCGATAAATTTTACATTAGGTATGGTATATATTAGTTTTTTTAAGGATCCTTTTCATATAAAGAAAACTCCTCGAATTCAACACTAATATTTCGTCCGTTTGGTCCTTAATGGGTTAAAATAATGATGATAAGACATATTTTTTTGGCTTTATTGATTAAGAAAATTAATCAAAAATCTTATTAAAATAGTGTTGGATTCATAAAGAAATAGAAAATTATTTAGTTAAATATTATTTAAACAATTAAAAGTGTACTTTTAATTTAATTTGTAATTGATTTGTAATTTTAATCATGAAGTGTACTTAGAGCTAGAAGTTTATAGTTTTTTCTATATTTTGCATTGAATTGTATTTTGAATATTAAAGTATAAAATAAAAACTAATAATTTATTTGTTAATCATTATTTACACAATTTATTTTTGTTTTTTTAATTTACTACAGTTAAAACAAGAAATTCTTAGTTTTTCTTAATTGTGAAAAAATCAATTGCAATCCCTATTTTTTAATCAAATCTACTGCATTAGTTTATCCTTATTTCTCGTACTGAGATGATAGTCAACATTTTTTCTAACAATACAAAAAGCACAAAAAAACTATAATGTTTAAAACTTAAAATTATTAACCCTATTAAAAAAGATTTAATTATTATTTTTTTCACTTTCAATTACAAAAAGGTGTCGCTTTATGTTTTGCTAATGCAGTAGATTAAAATAAAAAATTGGGATTGCATTTAATTTTTTCACAATTAAGATAAACTAAGAATTTCTTGTTTTAACTGTAGTAAATTAAAAAACTAAAATTAATTGTGTAAATAATCTTTAACTTATAAATTTTTATCATAACTAATACGAACGAGTAATAAAATCATATTATCTTATAAATTTTTAGTTTTTATTTTATACTTCAATGTTCAAAATACAATTCAATGCAAAATATAGAAAAAACTATCAATTTCTAGCTCTAAGTACACTTCATGATGATAATAATTACTTTTAATTGTTTAAATAATATTTAACTAAATAATTTTCTATTTCTTTATGAATCCAATACTATTTTAATAAGATTTTTTAATAATTTTCTTAATCAATAAAGCCAAAAAAATATGTCTTATCATCATTATTTTAATACTTATTGTTATTTAAAAAAATTTTTAACAAAAATTTAAAAATAACGCTCGAGAAATCAATTTTTTATTTTTATATTAATTACAAAATTTAGAAAAAAATCATTTTAGCAAGAAAGTATGCACTGGACATTTTATTTTTTTTCTCGTAAAGTTATTGTTGTCCCATAATCAAATTTATAGGAAGTATTCTTTACTTTATTGACAATATTTACAAAAAAAAATTTCAAATCGAAGGTATATTTTTTCTAAAAATTAAATTCAAAAATTTTTTAAAAATTTTTTTCGGGCAAAAAAATTTTTTTTTTCTTTTATTTTTTTCTTTAAAGTACTTTTTATTATGAATATTTTCCAAAAAAGATTATCTTAATCGGTAAACAAGAAAAAAAGTTACGTGCCTTTTTTAAAAAAACGATTAAAATTTTGAAAAAGACATAACTCAACAAATTTTGAAAATTTTGAAAAAATTTTTATACATTCTTATTCCATGCATATAAAGGAGCAAATTCATAAAATATTTTTAAAATTGCTAAAATCATCAAAAATCCTCATGATCACTTGGCTTGGAATTGCTCATTATGGAATCAATAATTTATTTTTGGTTTTAAATAAATGAATGCTCGTACAAATTTCTAATAAAAATAAATTTCGTTTAAAATTTAGCAGATAACTATTTAATACTAGAAGCATTATTGCGTGAATTTTTAGAAATAATTAAATTTAAATGATGAAAATAATTTCGAGGAAGTTAAAATACTTCCTAATTCCTATGGATAAGTAATAATGATTAAATATTTATTTAAAAAAGAATAAAAAAAATTTGTAACTAAATGAAGTAGAACACTTTTTTCAATATCTGATAATTTTTAGAGTAAATCAATAAAATATTCTTTAGGGTCAGGAAAACAGTCAAAATTCTGTCTGAAAATCAAAGAAAAGTCAGAGAAAAAACAACTTAAATTTTTGTGGCAACCTGATTAAGTGTTTCAGATTTTACTGAACATTGAAAATTTTGTTTCAATTTTTTGTCAATATAAATAATTTATCATAAACAACATTATTTTCAATTATTTTACCCGTGATTCCATAAAAGCTAGAACCTAAGACCGATGTCCAACCGTCTAAGGTAAAGGATATTTTTTATTGATTCCTATGCAAATTGTCCATCACATCTTGTTGTAATGATCAATCAATGATCTCAGAGCATTTTTTTGTGGAAGTTTTGCAGTATTATTCAAATAAGCAAAAAACTCTTGAATCACATCGTCATCGAAAAAGCTAATAGGAAGATTTTTTTTTGCCACCAATCCTACCACCATTTGATTTAATGTATTCTGATCAAATATCTATAAAAAAAGAATCTAATTATTTAATTTTATTTATTTATATTTATTTCATAATTTTATTGTAGAAAAACAGACAGTTTTTGAGATGTTTTAATATGTTGGCGACACCAAAATTGTTTCACAATAAGATATTTCTCTTTACCATATTATTTATGAGTTCAGTACAAAAATATTTAGATTTAAAATTAAAATATTTAAAAAGCTAATTTTTAGTCTACATAAAATAAGGTTAATATTACACGTATTTTGTCTAATTGTTTATCAACCTAATTAATTTATACTGTCAATTACACTTATTTGTACAATTTTTTTTTGTTATTGTAGGTTATATATTTTTAAATATTATCCAAACTAATTACTGTATTTTTTTGTTGTTCAACATTATCACCGATTAGTTTTTGAAATGTTTCTACATGAAATTTTTTCAAATGTTTTGTGGTGCCGGTCGAATTTCCATCCATCATTTTTATGATTAGTGGGTTACGTTCTGTTGAGCATATTTTGCATTTAGCAAATTTTTCTTTACTTTCTGTGAAAGCGTATTCGAAAATTCCATTTAATGTTTCTTTTTTAAATTTCTTTTTACAAACATTTCCGTGTAAAACATCTTCTGCATTCTGAGACTCATCTCTAAAAAAAATTTTTAATTTATAAACTGCATATATTGATAAAAATAATTTCATTTTATTAAAATTTTAATAATTATTATTTACCCAGTAAGATTTCTCTTCAAAGGATTTTCCATTATTCATAACAATAATGATTAAATTGAATTAAACTTTAACAACTATCAAATTGACGTTTCAATAAATTCGTTCGATATGGTTCGAAAAAGTGAGCCGATACGATATAAAATAAAACAAATGAAAAGACGATAGATCGTCGAAATAAAAAATACGATTACGAGCGACATCGAGCGAAAAAAATTTATTCCTCGTATCGACGTGAAACACTACTTTTTCGGATTCAGCGACCCAAAAAACATAGGAATAGACATCCTACTCGACTTTTTCTTATATCTGAAATTGCAACCCCGGTGACTGGGTGGGAGAAGGTGGTAGCGGGAAAATGGGCAAGCACAAAAATTTTTCATGGTCATATTCGGTTTCAGCGACCCCAAAAACATAGGGGTAGGGGGTTGTGTTCTTTGGGTCACGACTTTTTTTGTGTGCCTTTTTAATTAAAAAATTAAATTAAATATGTTCCATTTTTAATACTTTTTATTATAAATTTACAATAGAAACAAAATTGGCAATATTAAATATTATTTCATGATCAAAATTATTATTTTATTCCTTATTTAATACGCCCCAGGCAGTGATCCATAACGCCCCGGACCAAGGCAAAATGTCTCACATTGCTTTTCTCCAAAAAAATTGTTCTATAAAAAAAGTTTGAGTGATATGAGGACGTATTTTTTTTAATTGAAAGCTGAGATGTTGGGGTAAGTGAAAAGTGAGCCATTACGCCCTGTCTCCCCTATTATTAATACTATTTATGAATTAAAGTTTGAAACTATAAACAAAAATTTGAGTCTAGAATATATTTTTCTTAAAAAAAATATTCTTCTTGATTTTTAAAGCAAGGAATTTCTTTTTCATTAAAATATAGGAAGTTACTGCAAAAGTGAGTTTCGTTTCAGAAAAGAAAAAGAATAGAACAAAATAAATGCAGACAACTCAAGAACTTTCATTGGTATATGGGTCCTGACTTTTCATTTCAATTTCGCTGCTGAAGAAACTTGCAGTGTGAACAACGCTCTCATAAATTAAGAATTTTCAATAAATAGAATGTTCCTTTCTCCTTAAACAACTTTCTATATACAGGAACAACGGATGGAGTCAGTATCGAAATAAAAAAAATATATATATATATATATATATATTGAAATGTTTGTACAACCAATTTACAGTATAATGAAAAAAAGTAAACACATTACAAAGTGAATTTATAAGAAATGTAAAAAAATTTAAAAAACGTGAGAAGAAAAGAAGAGCGAAGTATAATAAAGATCAAGAAGCGGTACGGAACCTGCGTTTCAGGGGGGCCTTGACCTGGCCTCGATTTTAGTTCACTCTCGCCGGCGTCGTTGCGAGATGAAAGTGTTCCATTACTGTAGTTGCCTTCCTCACTCTAACTCAACAATTAATTCCTCTTTTGATCCTCTTTAACATTTTGCTCCTGTCACATCTTCCCAAAATTTTGAAAATTCATTTTTTATACTTTACAGTAAACAGAAAATAATTGGAAATTGGAACAAAAATCAAATTTATACTTTTTTGTATCGAAAATACACAGAAAAAAACTGAACTCAAAATGAGTCAGAAAAAGTGACTCATTATGAGCTGCAATAAAAATGAACCTTGTAGATGGCGCCACGTTCTATGCCATTTAACACAGACTCATTATGAGTTGCAACAAAAATGAGTCCAATTTTTTTCTGTGTAAGAAGATATGTAATTTTGTATCAGAAATAAAAGTAATATTTTCTTTAGTACCAAGACATTGGGATTTTTGAAACAGAAATTTACAAAAACCAAATGTCAAAAAGTTAAAACTAGGAAAGTTGTAAGATGTTCTCACTAAGGGAACATGATGACGAAAAACTTAGACAGTTGCAGAGGTGGCGTTCCTTGCGGGGAAAAATAAAAGTAAACATTTTCTAACCTCGCGTCGTCTGCTTTTGTTGTTTTGTTATGAAGCGACTACAACATGATGCTTTTAAAGTTTATTTGAATTTATTTTCAAAATTATATTTAATAAACAAAGCAAATTATTTACTTTGAAAATAATTTTAAATACTTTTGTGTTTTGTATATAATATTCATGTTATTCAAAAAAGAAAATTTATAAGTTTTGAAACGTTTGGTGAACAGTTAAATAAGTTAACGTTTTTGAAGGAAAAATCTAAAAATAATTTATATTTCGTAGTTAATGGCACAAACTAGCAACTTGTCACTTAGGAGACAAATTTAATCTTCTATGAATTTAAGAAACATTTATAAAAATTTCTAGTATTCAAGAAGTAATTAATAATCTTTTAGAGACTATGGAAAAATTATAATTGTGAAATTAGAAATAAGTAGGGGAGACCGGGGCGAAACCGGACACGGAGCTAAACCGGATAAGTCAAATATTTCCGAAACCGTGAAGAATTTCAAATCGTGTAAATAACCTATGAACGCGCCATTTCGTGATGCATATGCTGCATGAGGTTTTAGGGACGTGTCATTTTTCTTGTAATAATATAGTTGCCGTTAATATGTGAAAATGTCATTTCTTGGGTAAAAGTAAAAAAAAATTTTCTTCATTTTTTTGGGTTTTTATCGTTAAAATTAAAGTGCAAATATCATACTGCTATTTTTCTTTTAGCTCAAGGTGTACTGAGTTTAGTAGAAAAAAAGTTTGAAGGAAAACATTAAGAAGAAAAAATATATTGCAGGTTAATTATTAGATGACGGTGTGGGGCTGAATCGGACATCGTGATTAAAAACAACCAAATCTTTGAATTCTTTAATTTATTTTATATTAATTAACTATTTTATATTATATTCTTTGCTTAGAACCACTTTATATAGAAATAAATAAAGAATTCATTTTAAAACTCGAATTCGCAAGCGAGTTGCTACAAACAGACAAGCCTGAAAAACTGTAATTCATTTTATATTATATTAATTACCGATTTTACATATTATATTATATTCTTTGTATAGAACTATCTACAAATAAATAAAAGAAGAATTGATTTGACTTTTTTACCAAAAAAAAGAAAATTTGTATCTCATTCTTTAATTAATTGGCCGTGTCCGGTTTAGCCCCACCAATTTTCCGATTTTCGTTTTTGAGGTAGTCATCTTCGAAGCAATATATCTCTAAAGCTATTGTACTTTTTTTAAATCGAACAAGTGCGATTTGTAGGTGAAAGTACAAGCTTCAAAACGGTATATTACACTTTAGCAAAAGAGAAGTATGTTTTTGCATGAGTTTTCTGGTCAAAGACCAAATCCGTCCGGTTTAGCCCCGGTCTCCCCTAATATATTTTAATTAGAAAACAGACATATTATATCAACTATACTTTATGTTTGTTATATTTAATTGTATTATAGTATTCATATTTTTTAATTTTTTATAATATACGTAACTTTTAAACAAAATATGGGTTATGTTATTTACATTTGTTTCCTGCGTTTCGCCGAAAAATACAAATTTGATCTGTACCATAGAGATAATTTAAAATCAATAACAATTTATGCTTGATTTCAATATATAATCTCTTAAACTGAACCAGAAAATGTGTTTGAATTAACCTTAAATATGTTTGACTGTATAGCAAAGATATTTTAAGTTTGATTTAAACAAAATTTGTTTGAATCAAATAATTTCTTTTCTTAATGTAATTTTTTAGTTTATTTGTATGCAAATGCGAGACAAAATACTGAAACAGTAAAACTTTGATTTTCAATCTTTTTTGCATTAAAAGATAACTTACACTATGGCATTGCCAATTGTCAAAATAAAATATTGGCAATACTCAGAACATCTTGTAGGTGAGCTGAGGTAAAAATATTGACGTCGTACCTACTTATTTAAAAAATTTTAAATTTAGCTGAAACATCTACTGTTTACATTTACCCCTTGTTCACATTTAACCCAAATGACCCTATATAAGTAGTAAACAAATTTTAGCATTAATTTTCACATCTTTTTAGAATGTTTTCTGCTTTTGATAAAATTAATATATAGGTTTTTTTGTTAAAATGATAAAACTGAAAATTTTTTTTGAGGTTGCAAACATGCAAGATTTTACATTGGAGTAATGGGAACAATCGCCTTGCTCTTCACCTGTCCTTAGACAATCCTTAAGGCTTATTTAAAAGTCTTTATTATTATTATTATTATTTTTTTTTTTTTTGCTTAGGGGATTTTTGGGAAATCTGCGTAACAGACCTCTGACACCGCAACCCGTGCAGAAATTTCCACCCTTGCTCCCGATTTCCGACCTGGCCCCGGTCGGATTTTCTGGTCTGGCCCAGGGGCAATAAATTTTAATGGCCCCGGTCGTGGCCAGGCCGGGTTACCCCAAGAAAAAGAGAAGTAAAAATAAACTTTGTTTATTATCAACACTACTAAATTGATTACTAAACTTTTTAAATTTTTGACATTTTAAACATTGTAAAAAAGTTATTTGCAAAAAATTGAATCCATTCCCAGCGGGCACAAAGACAAAAAACGTTCTTTGAACGTCTGTAGAACGTTTAATGTCTGCCAATTTACATTCTAAGAATGTCCGAACGTTCCGAAACATTTTTGGAACGTTCGGACGTTCTTAGAACGTAAATTGGCAGACATTAAACGTTCTACAGACGTTTAAAGAACGTTTTATGTTTTTGTGCCCACTGGGTTGTTATTATTGTTAAGTAGATTATTCAAAACATTCCAATTTTTAATATATTTTAAACAATTAAAATAATATTTAAAATAATAAGAATGGAATCCTCCTATTGATAAAAACGGTTGTCAGATTGGAGGTTATGTCATCCAAATAATTTTTTGTTGAAGAAAAATAATAATTTTTATTTAAAATATGGACAATTCCACGTGAGATTTAAGTCGACCTTTTAAAATCGGTCAAAAAAATTTTTTTTTCTATTTTGTATTAAAAAAAACAGATACGTATTTTTTTATTTTTGTTTGGACGATTTTAAGATGTCGACTTAAATCTCACGTGGAATTGCCCATATATTGTTCAAAAATTTTACCAAGATCCACTCTAAATTATTAGGCGGATGACTACTGTTAGGTGGCCGACTATATGGTTTACCCTATACCACAAAAATTTCAATAGCAGTCAAAGCGGAAAAAATTCCATGGTCCCGGTTGGGTCCCCAGCAGGGAACCAGATCTGGCCCGTGGCATGGCCCCGGTCGGTTTTATTGTTTCATCCAGGCTGGGGGCAGGTCAGATTTCCCGAAGTGGCCCCGGTCTTGCCCGGTCTGGCCCTAGCCAGGGCCAGGTCAAAATTTCTGCACGGGAATCAGAGGTTATGTGGGGTTGGTCCTTTTTTTCTTAAGCTGGCGACCTACTACCAGCCCCGACCCACCAAAACCCAGTAACCCTTGTTTTGGAGCCACTGTCCACCCACGGAACCGTCAAAGACTTTAGCCTTCATGGATGGCGCTCCATCTCTGTCGCCGAAGCGACATTGTCTTTTTCCTGCGGTGTATCCTGCGTAGATGTTTAAAATAATAAATAGAGACAAAAGCACAAAACTTTAAAAACTTAATTAAAATACAATACAAAATAAATATAATAAGCAAAAAGCAGTCATTTAAGTAAAATGTTCGCTGCCACAGCAAACCCTTTCTATGCGTGTATTTGTCAAAATGATGTACTTTATGCGTTTGAACACGGAAAAAAAGAAATCAGCTGCAGCAGTACACAGATGTTTGCTGCACGGAGAAAAATAAATAGTAATAATTATACTATTTTCGATGAAAAATTACTACTTGAAAGTAGAAATTTTGAAACTGCTCGAGAAATAGTAACTTTTGCTTCTTTTTCAAAGACTTTTTACTTTTTTGAAAAACTATAATTTACTTCAAGGACTCTACATTTTATTAAACGTCTAGTAATATTTAAAATGTCCAGAGCAATTAATACGCTAAGCGAAGCAATTATTATTACGAATCAGAGCAATTATTACTATTTCGTAGAGATTTTTACTCAGAGAAGTAGTAATCCGTACCCACACAATGACGCGTCTCACACCGACGGGCGGACCAAATGACAGCGCGCCTGCGCGTCTATCCACGTCTTGACAAAATAATGCTGGTGTAGAGAGCTATATGTTTTCTCGTTTTTTTTATAAATAAAAATAAAATAATCAGTGCGTCCAAAAAATATTTCTTCAAGTAATTAACACTCTACATGTGTATTATTATTTATTATTCATAAGTTTCACTCTTTTATCACATTCATTCTTACAATTAATAACATAACATATCGGAAAATCTTAACATCTATACAGATTCGAACCTTACCTAACTTATATCTAACGAAACCTAGAAAATCGCACGAATTAATACTAAGCCTCTCGGCTACGCAATCGCTATGGAAAAAATTTTCGGTTACTAGAATATATCTTTTTTCGAAAAAGTGAATCATAAATTATATTTATTTAGATAAGTTATCCAATTAAAATATAAACATTTATAATAATACTAATAATAGTAATAATAATAAATAGTATTATTAATTTAAAATTACTCATTTTAATTTTTATAATGTTAATGATTTTATTTATTTATGCATTTTTTATTAATTAATTTGTAGTTCATTAAAAATTAATTAACTAATGTGTGATAAATAAAGAAAACTCTGGTTCATCTTCGTTAAAATTAACTAAAATCATTCCTGCCTTAACTACTTCTCCATTAACCCCTTGACAGTCCATGGCCCATATGTGGCCACAAAAAGTCGTGCCACCTTTACGTCTGTGGCCATAATTATATGTCCATCTCAAAAATAAAATACTAAACATAATTCGATTTGTATGACCAAGTGCATACTAAAGTTTTTGGGGTCTCTGAATCCGAATTTCAAATCAGATTTTCAAAATTCAAAATGGTGAACCTAAAATGGCGACTATGGAAATTTAAAAATTTATCAAATACGCTTGAAACTCGTTACTTGGGTGTTTTCGGGGTCGCTGATTACGAATATGATGTCAGATTTACAAAATTAAAATGGTGAATCCAATATGGCGGATAATTTCAAGATTCATGCAATTTGATCGAATTTTAGGTCCGCCATTTTGGATTTCAAAATTTGACATCGGATTCGTAATCAGCGACTCCGAAAACCCCCGAGTAACAAGTTTTAAACAAATCCGTTGGATTTTTTATTTTCTCGACCACCATATTGGATCCGCCATTTTGAATTTTAAAAATCTGACATTAGATTCATAATCAGAGACCCCGAAAACCCACGAGTAACAAGTTTCAAGCAAATCTGATAAAATTTAAAATTTTCGAATTCGCCATTTTGGGTCCGCTATTTTGGATCCGCCATTTGAAATTTTGAAAAACTGACTTCAAATTCGAATTTTGCGACTCCAAAAACCTTAAGTACAATGAAATCACATTTTTTAGAAACTTTTTTTTTCTTGGACCGTTTTTGGACCATAAGCGATTTTTAGCTGAACTGCGAAGGGGTTAAATTTCCGGCTACTTTACAGCTTTCCCGCATGATTGGTATTGCATTAGTAGAAACGAAAAGCAGTCTTCGATTTCCACATCGGAATCTATAACAGAAACCACGAATAGCCCTTTTCATAAAGGAAACCATGTAAAGATTCCCATGTAAAACCGTATGGAAAATTGAGACCATGTAATAATTTAAATAGAATTTTACATCACATACATTTTCCATAAGATTTTATATGGGAATTCACATGGTTTCATCTATAGAAGTGGAATTTTACATGGTTTTTTATATAGGAAACCACCCAACTAGAGGTGGGTTTTCATGTGGAGATTTTCAATAGTAAACTAATCAAAACTGGCCAATCGATTTACCTGTTTTTGCGGAAGGCCCATATAGTATTTTGGAGAGCAACAGCATAGTCAAACATTTCGAAAATTCAAGAAAAATAATTTTAAACTTTAAACCTTAAAATTAACACGAAATTCGATTGGTATAATTTCACATTAATACCAGTTTCTGTACTACATTTTTTCATTTACCTTAACAAAGGTTCAATTATATTTTTATTCTAAAAATTTAGGACAATTATTTTCTGATACGAATTTCAATTGGTAGTTTAACAACAATCAATTGGTACCATTTCACTTTAGTACAAATTTTTGTACTAACTTTTTTCTTTTACCCTAACAAAAATTAATTTTCTGGTCAAATCAGAAATAATAGAAATTTATTACCAAGAGTAATATTCGAAATTAGATATTATTAGATACCAGAAATTTTTGTTAACTTTGAAATTAATCTTCTTATTATTTTTTAGTAACAGTAAAAATCATTTATGCAATATATATTAATTTAGTTAAATATTAAATTTTAATATTTTCGAATTAAAAATGAATAAACTATAAACAATTACTGAAACGTTTAATTAAAAAAAAATTCCATTTTGGTTGCGGAATTTTTGCGGATTATTAGTTGAAAGAATTAGATCTTCTGGTAACAACAGTAAAAATATACAAGTAATAAATTGTATTTTAATTAGAAAAACCAAACAATATTTTCTAGTTAGAAGTAAAACCCATAAATGACAAAGAATTTTGTATCAAATTACGAATTATGTACTTTTATACAAAATACTAAAAGATGAAAGGAGAAACTGTTTTCTGGTACGGGAATTTAATTGCTTGAAAGGGAAATGATATACAATGTATATATTTTATCCGGTATATACTTCCACCTGTAACAGAAATTCAACATTTATGAATAAATTTCTGAATAACATTTTTTTTCTCACAGTTAATTATAATCCAAAAAATATTTTTGCATCACTACAAAAAAATTGTCCTCCATATAAAAATGTAAAACAAAAAATTATTTTTCACTTTTTATCGAGAGATTTGTCAGTTAGGAGAAAGTCTGTCGCGTATCAATTCTTTCTTTTGCGCGAGTCGATTTTTGGATTGGGTATATATATATATTAAAGTCTCTCGTTTCTGTTTTCTCCTCTTCTAACCAGAAGACTTCGGGGTCATTGTAAGGCGAGGCCAATCCTCTCCTCCAGGGAGGTCTGGCTCGGACCCAACTCGCACAGCAACGATCAGTTGCGCACGCACATTCTACAAAAACCGTTAAACGTTCCTGTGAGACATCCATTGGAATAAATTAATTTTCGTCATGGGCTAAAGAGATTCATCTGTGATCTTGCAGCATCATTTTCTCAATAGATTAGGAAAGGAAAAAAGAAAGATACTTAAACCTCAATATCTCTTTCTCCAAAAAAGTTCATTTCATTGAAGCGTAACCACAATGTTGAATGTCGTCGCACAATTGTTGACAGAAATCGTAACAAGTTTTACTTTTCAATACCAAATTTTAATTGGTGTCAGGTGTTTTTTCCCCACGAAACCGAAAGGTATTACATTTGTTATGATACCAGGTCAATTGTAAATTTTTTCTCATTATCAATTAATGGTTCAAAGTCATTTCTTATATTTTTGGTTCATTTTTTTGCATCAATTACACAGGTCTACAAAATAAGACTTTTATTTTTTTATGATATCGGAGTGGTTTTCCATGTATTTTTGTGCTCTGAATACGATCCCGGTCTCCAAAACTATGTATCACGTTACGATTTTGAAAAAAGAGGAGGTAAACACCCCAAAAAAACTTTTTTTTGATGGTTTTCAGTATTTTTTCTCATAAACCTGATGTGCTATCTATTTAGTCTCAAATTAAAGCTTTGTTCGTGCACTTTAAGATAAAAAAAAGATTAAGATTAGTATTTTTTCTCCTTAAGATATTTGTCGCGTAACGGTCAGTCTCAAAAGTTTATATCAGACGACTGTACTTATGAAACGATTTTGAATGCGAGTTTCTGAAAAACTTTTGCGCACGTACAGTCTCACGAGTTTCATATACGGAAGTTTTCAATGTATAATCATAACCTCACTCATGGAAAATGATCGTGATAACGTCCCAGCATACAAATTTGAATTTACTGTCTCTTTCACTTTAATTGATTTCCTCTGTTACTCCAATTACTGCCTGCGCACGCAGGCAGAGCTGTGGGAGCTCCATTAGTATTTAACCAGCGTTGTTGTCAGGTTTACAAATTCGCCTCTCATTTACAGCAAATGTTTCAATAATTTTTTAAGGGGATCCCACTTATCGACAATATAGATCTAAATTGATAAAAAGAACTGCAACCGCCTTTTCTTGAAAAATATAAAATACTATACCATATCCATTTGGGAATCTCATTTTTTATCATTAATGCACAGGATGAATATTTCTTTTCTTGTAATTGTTACAAAAAAGTAAAGGTTTTTAAATTTTAAATTTCCTTAAAAACAACAAAACAAACTTATTTTTTACTTGTAAAATTAAATATATTTGCGAAATTGTCTCTTTCTTTAATATTTTATAGTACGAAAATATATGTGGCAAAGTAATGAATTCCCATAAGAATCAATGTTACACGGAGAGAAAAATCTAGCTTTAATAGTATAACACTACCTATAGTAATTTCGCATGGACTATAGTCACGCTTCAAATGCATGAAATTCATACCCAAAAACCATGAGTCCACGCTTTCTGGGTATGAATTCATGCATTTGAAGCGTGACTATAGTCCATGCGAAATTACTATAGGTAGTGTTATACTATTAAAGCTAGATTTTTCTCTCCGTGTAAACAGTGAAAAAATTAATTAATCAGAACTTTTTTCTCCGGAACCTACGAGTCTCAAAAATTTAACTACATAACTTTAGAAGCTTTAACTATAGTAGTATGTTAAGTTTTATCAAAAACTGTTTGTTTATTCGATAATGGATGGAACCTTCTTAACTTTGATATTAAATATCTTTTGAACGGAATGGTAAAAAATTTGTATGTTTTTTCTAAAAGTTCATTTTAGTTCAATAAATAACACTTTAATTTTTTTTCAAAATCTGACGATTTGTATAAGTTCAAAAATTAAAAATCTGTAATGAACTCATGCTTTCCCTATACCGTACATGTTAAAGATCGAATCTTTGATTTCACTTTTTGAGACATACAGACGGTTAATTTTATTTTAATTGGCCTTATTTTGTAGATAAATATCCAATGAATAATTAAGTGAAATTTTAAAAAAATCTGACGAAAATGAATCGACGCGACAAATACCTTAACCTGACGTGCTAAAAACTTCTATGTAGTTTTAAATTAAAGATTAAATCATACACTTTCAGACCCACAATGTCAAAATAAAAAAATGGGGGATGTTAAAAAAAGTGGGGGTAATACACTCGGGTCGCAAAGTTTCAGTACATTTTGACTGTTTACTTGTAAATGCTCGCTCCACTTCAAATTCAAATATTTCTGTAAAAATAGATGCAACAGCTATCAAACAAGGATCATTTTAAAGCTCAATAAATTTAGAGTCAAATAGGCAAAAAAATAACCAATTTAATATTGTAAATTTGAAAATATAATTCTTTAAAGTTAGAGATTTTGTATGAAAATTGCGATTTCGGAATCTGGAGTTCAAGCGAACGCAAATTGAAGAAAAAATTTTTTTAAGACTTGACAGTTGTACAATAACAAGTACAAATTCCATTCTTTAATTCTAGACAAAAATCATTTACAAATATGAAGTATTTTTTTCAAATTGTATAAAAATAATTTCTCTTGCTCTAAATTTTTCGAAAAATTTAAATTGCAAATTCGTCGTTTCTATTCATTTGTTTTATCAATTAACCACACTTTTGAAAAATATTGAACCTCTTGACTGTAGTAAATTTAAATTATTTACATGAAATTTATCCCTCTTTTTATAATGTTACAAATTTTAACTCGCATTATTACTTATTTTATTTCAAGGTGCAATTTTTTAAATTTTACAATAAAAAAGAGATGCACATTTTTCAAAAATTTAGTTAATTGATAAAACAAGTGAACAGAAATGACGAATTTGCAATTTATATTCCTTGAAAACTTTAGAAAGCAAGAGTAATTATTTTTACAGAATTTAAGGCAAATATTGAATACTTATAAAAGATTTTGGTCTCGAATTAAAGAGTGAAATTTGTACATTATATTGTAAAACTGTCAAATCTTAAAGAAATTTTTTCATTAATTGGCGTTCGCTTAAACTCCAGATTACGAAATCGCAATTTTCATAAAAAATCTCAAACTTTAAAGAATTATATTTTCAAATTTACAATATTAAATTGGTTATTTTTTTACCTATTTGACTCTAAATTTATTGAGCTTTAAAATGATCGTAGTTTGATAGCTGTAGCATCTATTTTTACAGAAATATTTGAATTTGAAGTAAAGCGAGCATTTACAAGTAAAAGTCCAAATGTACTGAAACTTTACGACCCGAGTTTCTCAAGATCCTGACGTGATACGCAATTTTAGAGACTGGGAATCTTTTGGCCCGCTGAAACCGAATCCGAAGTCAGAATTGTCAAAATGGTTCTTTTTTGAGTTATACTCAAAAAACGACTCAAAAACCAAATTAAAATTTTAAAAAATAAAAAATTCTTTTTATGACACTACAGTAGTATATTTTTATGAATTTTTTCACGCTGAATCCGAATTCGAAGTTAAAATTAACAGATTTGCTCAAAACATTCAGACAAACTCAAAAAACCGAATTAAAATAAAAAAAAAATTTTGTAGTACTACACTAGTACATTTTTTATGTATTTTTTCCGCTGAATTCGAATTCAAAATCCGAATTTTTCAATTGGCTTCAAAACTTTGAAATATTCAAGAAAATCTGTAAAAAATAAATCAAAGTCAAGAGATTTAACTTTTTCTGGCTATTATACAAGATTAGTGTATTTTCATTAATGTATACTCTTTCACATTTGAGTTTTTGAGCACTTCTAATTGGACTCAAAATTTTGAACCACTTTCAGAATCTGACATTGAAAATAAAGTAAAAAACTACATGGAAATACATTAGTACACGGTGGTCTTGAATCAACTTTGAATATAAAGTCTTTGCACATCCATTTTTTTTGCTGATTTGGGTTATTTGCATTCTAAATAATGTGTAAAAAATTTATTGCCCATAACTTGTCGAGCCGTTTTTGAGAAAACTCATTTTGAAAAAAAATCATCAGTTTTTTATTTAAAATGTTTCATATTTGTATCAAATTATGGATTTAAGCATAATATTAATTAAAATAGGGTCAGTTGGGGTAAATCCGGACAAAATACCTATTTTTCACAAATGACGTAAGTTTTTTTATAATAAAAGGCAATTCTTTCGTTTTATACTGCATTTTTTTTTTTAGGTCCCTAGATTAATTTTTTATTTTTTATAAAATTTTATATTTAATTTTTTACATTTTATTGTTCGGATTTACCCCAAGATTCAAAAAATTTCTTTAAATTTGGGGTAAATCCTGACAGCTTAGTTTCTAAGAAAGGTTTAAAATAAAGTTATCTTAAGTCTACTACTCTATTAAGGGATAGAACAACTTGAAAAAAATTCATACTAGATGTACAAAAATTGAATCAGTTAAGTGTTGTAGTATCATAAAAGTTAATCAATTAACGATTCAAAAAGTAATAATCAAAACATATATAGCTTTAACAAATTTTAATGGATTTTAATAAAACTTGATAAAGAAAAGTTTTTGGGATCATTGAATACGAATACAAAGTCAGATTTTGAAAATTCAAAATGCCGGATCCAATATGCCGGACTTTTTTAAAGATTAATCGAATCACACTACTTACACCACTTTTTAAAATGTAATAGAAGCTCTGTCCAGATTTACCCTAAGTTTTCAAATTATCCTGTTCACAATTGTCGAGATAAAATCATGGAAGTAGTCAGAATCTCTTTTAAAGGATCTGAGCTTAAAATATTGACGTCGAACTGAATTTTTAATTTGTAAATTAAGATCCAACACCTTTTGTCCGGATTTACCACAACTGACCCTAATACTTTTCTTTAATTTTAAATAATATAATATAACAATTTAAATAATATTTCTGACACAATAAGTCAGTTTTGTTTAAATATTACAATACATGTTAAGGCACATATTTTTGCCAATTTACGGAAATTATACCAGTTACTGTACAGAAAAAAAATTAACGAAAAGGTTATATATAATAAATATAAAAACGGCTCGGCAAGTTATGGGCTATAAATTTTTTACACATTATTTAGAATGCAAATAACCCAAATCAGCAAAAAAAAATGATGTGCTAAGACATTTCATTCAAAGTTGATTCAAGACCACCGTGAGTATAGTGTCATAGCAAAAAATGTCATTTTTTCATTTTAAATCGCTTTTTCATCAATTTTTTGAATTTACATCAAAATTTTGAGTAATTCTATTTATTCTGACTTCAAATTCGTATTCAGCAACAAATAATAAATAAAAATGTACTATCGTAGTGTTATAAAATTTGTTTCTTCAATTTGGTTTTTTTAGTTCATCTCAAAATTTTGAACAAATCTGTTACTTTTTAATGATAGAACGTCCAAGCGCCCATCCTGTCGGAAGGATGTTCCGAAAATAAGGCTTTAAAAAAAAGAAAATTTAATTTTTCTTTTCAGAAACTCCTTGGGATTAAAGTAGACGATAAGACGAAAAAATCCATATATTTGAATTTTTAAAATAATAATATTAAACCATTTTTCAAAGCCCTCAAACTTGCTGTTTCAAAAAAGGAAAAACAAACATTTTTTCGTAAATTCAATGTAAAATCCACAAAAATCAATATATTTTGCTCGGTCTTGTCTCTTTTTCTTCAGAAACGTTCAAAGAATGAAACCTACACTCGGGTCGTAAAGTTTAAGTACATTTGGACTTTTACTTGTAAATGCTCGCTTTACTTCAAATTCAAATATTTCAGTAAAAATAGATGCTACAGCTATCAAACTAGGATCATTTTAAAGCTCAATAAATTTAGAGTCAAATAGGCAAAAAAATAACCAATTTAATATTGTAAATTTGATAATATAATTCTTTAAAGTTAGAGATTTTTTATGAAAATTGCGATTTCGTAATCTGGAGTTTAAGCGAACGCCAATTAATGAAAAAATTTCTTTAAGATTTAAAAGTTTTACAATATAATGTACAAATTTCACTTTTTAATTCGAGACCAAAATCTTTTATAAGTATTCAGTATTTGCCTTAAATTCTGTAAAAATAATTACTCTTGCTTTCTAAAGTTTTCAAGGAATATAAATTGCAAATTCGTCGTTTCTGTTCACTTGTTTTATTAATTAACCAAATTTTTGAAAAATGTGCATCTCTTTTTTATTGTAAAATTTAAAAAATTGCACCTTGAAATAAAATAAGTAATAATGCGAGTTAAAATTTGTAACATTATAAGAAGAGGGATAAATTTCATGTAAATAATTTAAATTTACTACAGTCAAGAGGTTCAATATTTTTCAAAAGTGTGGTTAATTGATAAAACAAATGAATAGAAACGACGAATTTGCAATTTTTATTCTTCGAAAAATTTAGAGCAAGAGAAATTATTTTTATACAATTTGAAAAAAATACTTCATATTGGTAAATGATTTTTGTCTAGTATTAAAGAATGGAATTTGTACTTGTTATTGTACAACTGTCAAGTCTTAAAAAAAAAATTTTCTTCAATTGGCGTTCGCTTGAACTCCAGATTCCGAAATCGCAATTTTCATAAAAAATCTCTAACTTTAAAGAATTATATTTTCAAATTTACAATATTAAATTGGTTATTTTTTTTGCCTATTTGACTCTAAATTTATTGAGCTTTAAAATGATCCTAGTTTGATAACTGTAGCATCTATTTTTACAGAAATATTTGAATTTGAAGTGGATCGAGCATTTACAAGTAAACAGTCAAAATGTACTGAAACTTTGCGACCCGAGTGTATTTGTTTAATTTTAAAAAATTTCATTTTTAATGTTAATCATCAAAATTGCGGCCAATTGAATAAAAACTCTATTCAAATTTTCTTTATAAAATTAATATGGAAGCAGATAAATACAAAAACAAATATATCGTTGGAAATGTAATGAAACAAGCTTTCCAATTATGTAAATATCAAGTTTCTAAATTTATAAACCTAGGCTTGGTAGCCTTTTAAACAAAGGGAAAAGCGTTCTGCCGGCAGGACCGGGTTCCATCATTTTGTGACTAAAAATTATATGAATTTTTGGAAAATTCAACTTCTTTAAGCTACCCTGCTCTTCGGTTTGAACTTACAAGCTCCACATTTACATGCGCTGAAAGCTTGCTTCAACGATATACATTACTTTTTGTTGATGTCAATCCATGTTAGTTTCATTTAGCGATTTCGGACGGACTCACCTGAGTCTTTTTGGTCCTGCCGGAAGATCCAATTTGACAATTCTGACTTCGGATTTGGATTTAGCTTGCCAAAATACATGAGAATATACTATTGTAATGTCTCGGCCAAAAAGCTTTTTTTTGTGTGACTGTGTCATCAGTGCTGAAACTGGTATATATATAATTAATTATTTAATTGCTAAAAGTCAATTTTTTGCTATACAAATATTATTTGGTACCAGTATATTAATGGCTACCAGAAAATCAATTGGTACCAGTGGAGTTTATAGTGCAAAAATTTAATTAGCCATTATTTCCCATCAAAAATTAATTGTTTTTATTACTACTGCCGTGACCATCTAATAACAGAAAATTAATTATTATTACTTTAAGTACAAGTTTTTTTATTTGTACTTAGATATTTTTTGTTGCTGTAAAGTCAATTGATTTGAATTAAAAAATTCTGCTTTTGGTGTCGGTGTATAATTTGGTATCAATTCTTTTACTGATACTAACAAATTAAATAATACTAGTTTTAATAAGTTAATTGGTACCATTTGATTATTTTCTGTCAGAAACTGGTACCAATTCTGTTACTGGTAACAGAAAAGTAATTGGTATCAATGCATAATTTGTTACCAGAAAATTAGTTAAAAAAATATTTTTTTTTATTAAAAACTTTTATTGATATAATATTTATGTTAACAGACCCAAGTCAAAATTTAAACTCTATTTTCTGTCTGCAATATAGGTGATATTTTAGATTTTAGAAGTCGTAACGCAGGGTCTACTTTCGATACAATTAGTTCGAATTAGAATCTGCATAACCCCAAAAACTGAAGGAAATTTAGGACTAATTTTTAATGAATTATAATTAAAGTACTACAAACGCATAAAGTACATATATTTGACAAACACTGTTCTCTTAATATGAATTAGTTAAAAATAGTATTTGATAATAAAAGTCATTTACTAATCCAAATAGTAATATTTTCCAAATGAAATAAATGGTTAATGGTAACTCATTCTTACAATTAGTTTTTCCCAGTCAAATTGAATTCCCGGTTGGTAGACACCCTTTTTTTAATATATATTTGTAGAAACTAAAATCCGTCGAAGAGGGGTACGATAGCTAGTTGTAAAATAAGCGACATTACAGGATAAATGAAGGATTAAACAAAAATTTAGTTTCAACGCAAACGTTCAAATATGTAGTAAATTATTTCAGATCATAAAATAAATAAAATTAATTTTCGGTCTCACAAATAAACAATAATTACATGAATTCACATCTTCGAAGCAATTACACTTTACATGTAAAAATAATGTAACATTAGCAAATACGTAACAAAATCATTAAATAATTCATTTTAATTATATTTAGAATCTAATTTTGTTAATAATAATCAGCAATGAAACAAAAATTTGTTTTGACAATTTTATTTTTTTTTCTAAAAATTTTCTCACTTTTTCGAGTATTTTTATCTTTAGAGCCTGATAATTAAAGATTAATTATATTTAAACTAAGGTCCAGTTTCACCAATGACTATTAAATCAGCGCTAAATGATTTTATAGAAATGTGTTGAGAAGGAAACCGTCGAAAGCATAGAAACTGATTGTATTTTGGATTGAGTAAATCAATAGCTATTTAAAAAAATATTAATACCAGGGATGGAATCCCTCGCTGGGTATGTGATGGAAGATTAATTAATACAAGTATTTAATTTGGAATTTAGAATTCATCAGTAACTGGTACAATTATTATAATTTACATTACTTTCCAGTAACAAGTGTTTTAATCTACAAAAAAAATTCCTTAACTATTAGAAAATGAACCTTAACGATGAGACTCGTGTTACCAATTCTCCTAATGGGAATAATTTGTTCTCTTTAGAAGAGACACCGTTATTCATCTTATGATTTTAAAAAAAAATTTTGAACCATAAACTTTCACTTTTTCTTCTAACGGTAATCGTTTGGATAATATCCTTTTCACTTTCGTCTATTTTCTGAATTGAAACTTATTTAATATTTGTATCTACAGTTTAATTGAATAATTAAACAATTCAAAAAAATTTCCTTTCAATAAAGTTTTTTACTTATAAAAAGGTTTTCAAAACTTAAAAAAAATATAAACAAGGAAAACGTAAATGATACTTTAATTACCGATCTTACAAAATACTTATACTTTGCTTTCTACTATAAATTTACTTATAAGTGAAAATAAATTAGTTTTTCTTTTGTAAAATGTTAATAGATTCGTCGCGTTTGTTTCTTAATGAAAAATGAATATTTCCTCTAATCGTTGACTTACTGATATACAAAAAAAGAAAAAAAATACCGCACACATTCAATGTCATTCAGATGATCAGTTTCTGACGATGCTTAAATACTTTTTTTAGGTCAGTCCCCGCATTCTTCGAGTGCCATCCTAGTCTGCGAAAATTTCACCGTTTTCGTCATGAATTAAATTCGTCCCATTCAGCAAAACAGGATTTCTTGAGAGTGATAAAAACTTTACGAAGATATGCCGCAATCGATGCCAATTTTATAAACGATAACTGTATAGAAAATGGGTGGAGACAAATTCCTCTATGAAAGTCAATCATCATCCAACATTATTAACATCATTTGTGTCAAATGTCAAAACTCCCCTGTAAATTCTAGTACAATGAAGGAAACTCTGGTTTAAGTTTTTGTTATCAATAATAAGAATTTTGATATTTGAAGTATTTTTGCCATTTCTCTAATGCATCCCTTATTTGTTAATTTGTTGTCATTATTATTATTTTTTCTTTCATTTTTTTCTTATATTTATTTCTTTTTATTTTTCTTCATTTCCTCTTATTTGTTTTGTTCTTAATTATTTCCTTCTTTT
The DNA here is from genome assembly GCA_032872475.1 of Leptopilina myrica (nomen nudum). NCBI lineage: Eukaryota > Metazoa > Arthropoda > Insecta > Hymenoptera > Figitidae > Leptopilina > Leptopilina myrica (nomen nudum). The sequence goes on from CM065458.1 coordinate 31,433,512, forward strand.
TTTTAAAATATTTTGTTTGCACTGTTCCGTCTTGTATTTTTTATATTCCTCTTATTATTCTTGTTCCTTTCCTTCTCGTTCAAAATTTTCTTGTTCTTATTTTTTTCATGTTATTGTACTCTTTTTAATTTCTTTTGTTTTGTCTCCTTTCATTAATTTTCTTTTTATTCCTCTTCTTCTTGTTACTGATTTTAATCCTATTCTTTTTCTTCTTGTTTTTTATTTTCTTTTTTTATCTTATCTCGAATCATTTACTTTCTCATTATTTTGGTTTTTAATTTTGTTTGGGTTTATATATTTTTTCATATTTTTTGTTGTTCGATCTTGTATATTTATATGCTTTATTTTATTGACATTTAAATTATCAATTGTCTTCTTCGTTTTGTTAATTTAATTTTTTTATTTTTTGTTCTTTCTCGATTTCATGACTCATTTTTATTCTTCTTGTTATCCTTCTTCAATTTGTTTCCTTTTGTTCTGTTCTTCATATTCTTCCTTTTCATCTTCTTGATATTTAATTTATTTTTTTCTTATTTTCTTTTTACTTTTTCATTATCTTAACTTTTTCATTCTTCTTGTTCTCCTTCAAAATAAATTACATTTTCTTTTTATTCTTCTTTATGTTATTCTTCTTTTTTATTTTGTTGTTCTTTCTCGTTTTCTTTACTCTCTCCTTATTCTTCTTGTTCTCGATATTTTTGAATTATTTTCTTTTTTTCCTCTTTTCATTATTGTTTTTAAATTCATTCTTCATTAACTTCATGTTTTTAAGTTTTTCCCTATTCTTCTTGCTCTTGTTCGTTTTTTGATTTTAAATTTCTTTCTTCCAGACATTTTATTCTTGCTCCCCTTCTTCTTGGTGTTTCTCTTATTTTTCTTCGTCTTCTCGATTCATTTTACCTTTCGTTTTACTTTTTATGACCAAAATTACCAAATTTTACAAAATGTTTAAAAAAACGATTTAAACAAAACATTTTTGTATTTCTTAACAACAATTTAAAACCACTTCGGCGGCATGGCGTTTCAATTGGCGTTCCATGAGTAATTGACAGAAGCGGCAAAAAGTGCGAAAATGGCGTTCCTACTTGAACTTGATTTCATAAGTCTGTAGTCAAGTTAAACTTGCCAAAACAGCGCTGGTTTGAGGGGTGTTCGACACGTATTCGTTCGAACAGGGCGCCAGTTTACGGAGGGCGCTGATAAACTAACACCTATATATATATATATATATGTATTGATAATTTACATTTATATAATTTTTTAGCAAAAGTATTTCCCATTATAAAAAGACACATTCTTGTTCGGTTGTTCAGTCTGACTTTATGTCGTACCATACTATATCATTCAGCTCATTGAGAAGCTTTAGTAGGGTTCAACCACAGCTGGCAAAGCATGCACCGTGCTTGCATGCATCTTGCTTGCTTCACGAGCTGTGACCGTACTCTTAAGGCGCTTGTATACCTTTCCGTTTCTGAAACGTACAGAGTTTTGATTGGCTATGATCATAGGGAACTTCAAAAACTTAAAGCTTTTCGTAAATTGTCGAAGAGCATAGCCAATCAAAACTGGACGATTCTGGATATACTTATAAACGGGGTGGTGTGTAAACGCCTTTATTTATACTTTTGGTACCTATTTCTTAATTTTACCATATAAATAATTAATTTCTTAATTTCACCAAATAAATAATTAATTTCTTTATTTTGTATCGTAACCAAAGATTTAATGTGATCAAAATGTATTAAAATTTTTATGTCAAATAAAAATGGTTTAGAAAGAAACGTTATTATGGACATTTAATAATAAAAAAATCTTTACTTAAAAACTAAACTGTCATTGAAAATCCAGGATAAAGGGCGCCACCTTAATATTCGAACAGGGCGCTAAATGCACTCGAACCGGCGCTGTGCCAAAATAAAATATTCTTATTATATGAGATAAATGAAGATGAATAGCACAAGAAAAAATTATTTTTTAGAGATGTTAAATGGTTTTACAAAGGTTTTAATGTAACCAATTTTTAATACTTTTTACGAATAGCGTTTCAATATTCACCCAAAATAGTTTACAATTTTGAATCTGCCTATTTGAATTTTTGAAATTCCATTTAAGATTCATAATCTCAAATAATAAATAACATTTGGTTTGGTAAACTTAATTTGTTTACAGAGTTCAGGAATCAAGTTTAAACAGGAACGCCATTTTCGAATTTTTTTGCCGCTTCTGTCACCTACTCATGCGACGCCAACTGGAACGCCATGCCGCTGAAGTGGTTAATAGAAAATAATTAATTAATAATCAATTAAAAATAATAGAAAATTATTCAAAAATTTTCTAAAAGAAAAAAACTGTTAATAATAAGAAATAGGTCAAAATTTGATTGCAGTTCGAATTTACTCTCTAAGGGAAAAAACTTGTCTCATACATCGTCAAAAAGTAAAGGAATTTCGAGATTAACAATAAATTGCTAGATTTAAGTGGAGAAACTGAATTTCGGTGACTTGAAAAAAATAGAGAGAGAATCTAATATATTTTCTCTAAAGTGATAATATCTACATGAAATGATGAAATCATGGAAAGATACAAGAAATTGGGAATAAGGCATTGGCGTATAGACAGAATCGGGAGGCCCTTATTTCAGGAAAGGCACATCTCAAAGGGGAGGGTGTACTGGTATTCCTAAGCCAACGAGATGAATTCGGTGTCGTCGACCAATACATCTCTCTCACTCTTCCCTCCTCCCTCCGGATCCAATCTTTGAATATAAAGAAACATGTGTACAATGTACACATGCATATATTTGTGAGTTTCTCTCTCTCTCTCTCTCCCTTTTTTTCTTTTTTATAATTGTGTGAAAGCACGTGCTTTTACAACCAATACAAATTGACAGATATTCAAACATTAACATACTCTCACTCACTAACACATACTTTTGCAGCATCCCGAATGGGCCAACACCCGTCTTCTTTTATGTGTGTACACACATGAGACTATAGGTGAAAAAGGCGATATATACAGATGGATGGGCGGATGGTCAAGCGTATATACGACAGACGACGAACGGCACTTAAGAAACCAATAGGTTGAGAGTGGGGGCCATCAAAATTTCAAAAACGTACGCGGACCCCTTTCGCGTCGAGGATAAAAGGCAGCATCGTGATTCTTTCGGCCAGTGTCGATACGATCGTCGTCGTTGTTCAAGCAATTTGAAAAAAAAGTATCGGTGGGTGCTAAAAATACAACAGTGCGAGATTAATATCCCTGGTGGTACTCTAAAACTATAGTGAAAACAAAATGTATAAATTCGTGGTGATTCTTTCATTGGTCGCGGCAGCATTCGCCGCACCGGCTGCACAGGAGGTTCAACAACGCTCCCTATTTGAGGAGGCTATTGATGTCTATTCATCATGTGCTGATGAAAATGACATGACCGTGTGTCTCAAACTCAGGGCATTAAATTTCGTTGATAGAGCAGCACGTTCCGCGGAGTTTGACATCACTGATGGTCTTAAAATTGTACAAACCGACGAAGCCAAAAATAGGTAAGAATTTTTTTCGTAAAAACGGAAATTTTACGCGATTGTGGAAAAGTGTTAACAGTGGGATTGCATCATCAAACGCAGAGAGGATTATTAAATTTAGTATCTTTTTTACATTTGTGATCCAATTCATTCCTTTCCTTATTTCATTCATTCATTTATTCATTCATTTTTCTTTTGTAATCGTTTTCTTTCAGATTTTTCATTCATGGATCGTTTTTCGAAGTTAAGAGTGAATGAGGGAGAGAGTTGAATAAGATAATAATTGTCGTTGATGATTGTGATGAATTTGATGACAATGATGATGTTGCAGTTGGTTAAAATAATATTGATGATGATGTTAATGGCTATGATTGTGATGAGGATCATGATGATACTGTTGATAATAATGATTATAATATTGGTGATACCAAAGTTGATTATAATAATGATAGAGTTGATGATAATAATAATGTCGATAATAATAAATACAATATTGATGACAATATTGATGATAAAATTAATCTTAAATTTGTTGAAAATATTGAGAATAAAGTTGATGATAAAGTAGATGTGAAAATTGTTGATAGTATTAACGATAATAATAATAATAATAGTAATGATAAAGTAAATCCAAGTGGAGAAAGTTCTATATCAATATTCCAATTTTTGTTTTTTTTCAGTCGCGCTGACTATGGAAGATCATTGAACGAAATTGAATCATCATTGCCCACTGAAGTAGAGGCTAGGGAGGCCGCTGTTGACCAGGCTCTTCTCGACAGGACAGCCAAGTTCCTCAGTACACATACCGTTGAACTCAATCTCTCCAATGAGTCCTCCTCCCGGTCCCTCGAAGAAGGTACTTAATCTTTTTGTTTTTTTAATTCTTATCACAAATAAAAATTATTTTTTAAATCATTTTTTTAAAACTTTGTATTTAATTATTTTTTTAAATTTTTCTTCTTAATTAATGATTACTTTTATCCTGATTCAATGATCCATTAATCATTCAATTCACTTAAAGATTTAATTTACAAAGAGAAAAAAAATTAGAAAGTTTCACTAATATTATGCAAATTTAACTAATTTTTAGCTAACTTCATTTGATTTTATATAGATGCCAATTGTTGTTAGCTAATGCAGCTAAAAATTCCATCACACAAGTAATTTTCTTGTTGTGTAAACTAGTGATTAGCTGTCGTAGTTAATTATCAGCTGCTATGTGTAATTCTCAGCTGTCATTGCTAATAACCTGCAATAGCAAAAATTAGCCATCCATACAAGAGCAAACTCATTTTTCTCCGTCTATTAATACTCTTGCTCTTGACTGATTATTATTATTATTATTATTATTATTATTATTATTATTATTATTATTATTATTATTATTATTATTAACAAATTATTATTTTTCATTAAACCTTTTTTCTGATGATTTTATATACAAAGAACTAAAATCTATTCTTTCAATAAAGCCAAATTTTTATTTTTGAATTTTCTGTGCCATTTGGAAAAAAATAATTACCAAGAAAATGACTAATTATTTTTTCAAAGTGGCACAAAAAATTCTATATAAAAATTTAGCTTTATCGAACTATCGGATTCTAGTCCTTTGTATATGAAATAAGCAGAAAAAGAGTTTAATGAAAAATAATTATTTGAAGCTGAGAAAATGGTACCTAAAAATTGACATTTTTTAATAGAATTTTACTACGGCTTTTTTCCTCTGAAAAAAGACGCAACACTTTTGTGAAAATAAATTATCAAAAAGAACAGTTAACCAATATTAAAGTAGAATTTTCCAAGGATAAAGTACAATCATCGAAAAATAAACTAAAAAAATATGAATCAAATTGTTCTAACAAAATGTACATTATTTTAGGTCGTGGAAAGAAGAAGAAGATCGTTAAATCCTTGATTCCTCTTCTCTTGCTCTTGAAATTGAAATTCGCCGCTTTGATCCCCATTGCTCTTGGAGTTCTCGCTTTCCTCGCACTGAAAGCCCTCGTCTTTGGTAAAATTGCTCTTGTCATCAGCGCAATCTTGGGTCTGCAGAAACTCATGGGAGCGAAACATCAGAACTATGAGGTCGTTGGTCACGGAGGTCATCATGAGGAACACCATGATCATGGATGGGGAAGATCGGCGAACTGGGAACAGGCATCTGATCTTGCCTACAACGCTTATCAGCCAACCAACTAAATTGAGTCATCATTTTCATCACATCATCCTCGTACTGCCTTAACATGAGGCTGTCGACGGATCAACAAAAAGCGTCGTGAACAGACTAATACTAGTTTTGGGTCTTCACAATCACCAAAACGAAACAAAAAATGCAACTCTCGACTCAGGAACTGATTTTTAATTTATATAGACAACTGACTTAACTTCGACTAACGTTAACATTAACTCGTCTACATTTTCTTCCATTCTGTCTTATCAGACTTTGACTCAGCAGTTTTTCTTTTGATTAGATATTGTCTGATCTGATCTGGACAGAATTTTTTTATTCTGTTTGCCGTTTCTAAATATATTGACACAGTTGACGACTATATTGATGACAGATGATGATAGTTTACAACAATTAATGACTGTTGATGACAACTGACGACAATCGATGACAGTAGATCAATTGAAGACAGTTGATGACATTTAAACAATTTAATACAGTTGATGACATAAAACAATTGATCATGACCAAAAAGGACAGTGTTTTTTTCCGCATTGGCATTATTACTGGACCGAGACTGAATGACAATTTAGATTATGTAAGGATTATTTATTTATTTTTTTTTTTTGACAAAGAGAGAATTCGTGGTGGGAAGATCGGACTGAACTGGTCACGACTCATCTCAAATCATTCGTGCAGCATCCCTTTTGGAATCATCGGATGAGAATTTTTTTGGATTGTGTCAATCCAAATAAAATCAATAAACCGAAAGATTCTTAGTCAGAATTGCTCACAGACTTATCCAATGATTATTTATTTTTTCGACATTGTCGATTCACCATGTAACTTATGTTATTTATAAATAAATATTAATTTTATACAAAAAAAGAATAGTATTTATTCAAACATTTTCTTCATGTTGTAAATCCTTTTCCTTAACTTATTATATTATTCTTTTGTTTTAGTATTTAGTTTTTTATTTTTCTATATTTGGATAGTGTATATCACTTTTTAGAAAATTTTTAATATTTTTTTTATTATTTTTCAATATTTTAACAACATTGTTTAAGATAAAAAATAATAAAAAAAATTATTTTGTTTCTTGTTACAACAAGTTGTTCATTTCACGAACACTAAGCTCCCTCATTATAATATACACCAATTTCTTGATCTTTTATTCAGTAGTAATTATTTTAATGTAAAATTTTATCAATCTTAAGAGATACAAATTTTAACTTTTTTTGAAAAATATAAATAACAGACGTTACTTTAATAAATTTTGATGAAATGTATACTTTACATACATCAATCGATTCGTTTTCATGTCAGGAATGTAGTTTTGACAAGAATTAACTAAAAATTAGATATAAAAAAAAATTATTTAAAAAAATACAAAAATTTTTTTTTTAATTTTGAAAAATTGTATAAAAAATATTTTGTTGATATATTTGGAAATCCTTGTGTCATATTATAGGTACTAATGACTGCAATTTATCTACAAAATTTCAGGAAAATCTATTTAAAGATGTTAGAGATAATTTGTACACAATATTTGGTGACATATACACACACACACATACACTCATACATTATTAAAACTGGACATCTGCTCATAATTTCATATACATGTACATATTCTAGATAAAAATGAGTTCATATAAGCTTCTTTTCAAAAAACAAAATAGTCACGAATGCAAAGCTTCCTCTCGAGGAGGAAAAAAAAACTCAATAGAAAATTACCAATGATCACTATTGACTAAATAATTTTCTAATATTGGCTCCCAATAGTTTTTTCTTAGTCAAACATTTTAATGAACACTAATAATCACGTTTTTATTTTCGTTAAGGTTTTAACGTTACGTTCTTCAGCTCAATGGCTGCATTTACCAGTACTTTGAAATTGAATTATTATGCCTGGTTTTTCTTTGGTTATGAATATTGAACCAACATTTGAAATCAATACCCATAGGTAAAAATTATCCGTATGAAATTCGTACGAATTTCTTTCGGAAATAATACCCGAATTTTTAATATGGATTTTCAAAAAATTTTTTCGCTCGGAAACTCGTATGGAAATTCTTTTGACGATTTCTATAAAACTTTTCGGACAGATTTTCATAAGCAAATCGTACGATATTCGAATGAATTACGAACGGGTCGGTTTAAAAAATTAATAAGAAAATTCTGCACGGGTATGGATTTCCGTACGAAATAATAGCTAAAATTTTTTTCAAAAATATTCTACCTGATTTGCTTACGAATTTTTTCTTTGAAAATTCTCCACGAAAATTCGCTTGAATTTAGTACGAATTTTGTTATCAAATATGGCGGAATATTTTTGAAAAAATTTTAAGCTGGCATTTTATGTGGAAATCCATACGAAATTCTTTGCAGAATTTTCTAATTAATTTTTGAAATTAATCCGCCCCCACAGCACCGAAATTTTCCTAAATATTTATTAAATATTTACTTGCAATATTCGGCATGTTTAACTGAAAAGTTTAGTGAAAATTGTGTAAAGATTTATATGTCCCGATTAAATAAGTGTTTAGCGCGAAACTTTCCTGAACATTTCAATGAAATTTTTGCCTTATTATAATTAGAATTATAATTAGGCGAAAATCTTTAGGAAATGTTCAGGAAATGTTCACACTAAACACTTATTTAATCGGGACATATAAATCTTTACACAATTTTCACTAAACATTGCAATTAGATATTCCGAATATTGCAAGTAAATATTTAATAAATTTTTAGGAAAGTGTCGGTGCTGTGGGGGCGTTTGTTATTCACTCCAATTTTTTTACTGAATTCTTTTGAAAAATTAACTGAAAAGTTTTAAAGAATTCGTTAAAAGAATTTCCGTGCGAATGTCCATACGCGTTTCCAAGCGAATTTTTTTTTAAATCCATATTAAAAATTCGGGTATTATTCTTGCGAATATTCCTGCAAAAAAAAGTTTCAAAACACCATACGAATTTTAATAGTAATTTCATACGAATTCGATAGGCAATCTGTACGAGAATCTAGTCGGATTTACTAGCGAGATTCGTACGAATTTCATACGAATCATTTTTACCTGGGTATTGATTTCAAACGTTGGTTCAATATTCGTAACCTAGTCTGAAAAGGGATAAATAATTAAAGTTTATTTTTTAAATTATTTAGCATAAGTGGCACCAGGGTGTGCCAAAGTTTCTTCCTCCTGTTAACAAGTATAGTTTTTCCAGTTGTATATAAGAAGATACGCTTGCATTCTTAAACTTAAAGCCAAATATTATCTTTGTCTGATATTTATCTCATTTTACTTTTAATAGAGTGATCGAATTAATTGAATTACATGTCCCATTTTATATTAAAATTTATTTTTAGTAATTTAATTTTTTTTTTTAAATGTTTGCTGTGTGTTAGTAATGGTAAAATATTGATTTTAAATGTTGGTCCAATATTCGTAACCAGGAAATAACCAAGCATTAATTTAATTTTAAAGTATTGGTAATAATTGGTCAATAATTTTGGTCCAATCTTTGTTGCCAATGAATAACCAAGGTTTAAAAAGTCCGGCATTTGCCTTGGCGGTTTTAATGTGTTTAATGCTCATATAAAAATTAAAAATTGCGAAAGAAATGTAATTTTTCAAAAATCTGTATCTCTTAAATTGCTTTATGAAAAACTTTGAAAAAAATCATGGTAGCTCATTTCAACGAACACTGATAAAAAAAAATTTGAGATGCCAAAGTAGAATGATTTCCGAATTGTGTGAAATGCCCCTTATGTAAAATAAATATTTAGATTATAAAGAAGAAAAAGAAACTTTTTTGACTACATTGAATCATAATGGTTTTGCTTGGCTAAATTTTAAAGTCTTTACTTATTATGTACATTTACATTGTTTAGTATAATGACTTTTTTATGACATGTGTCTGAAATCATCACCTCATCTTAAAGTCACCGGAAGTCACTTACTTGGGAGCATCAAGCGTTTCAGATCAGAGAATAATAAGAAGAACTTTGAAGAAGTATAACTTTCGCTTATTGTTTGTTCATCAAGTGAAACCAATTGTTCTACACTGTGTGAGAACGTTGCTAAAGTTATAAAGGTGGCTGTTCTCTCAATATTCAGTAGTTTTATTTAAGAACTCGTGGAAATTTGTGTTCTAGGATTAAGAGTTCGGAAGATTTTTGTTGTTGTTTTTGACGAAGTAAAATTAATCATGGTTTGATTAATTATTTTTAGTCGATTAATTTTTGCAATATTCGAAGATGAACATTCAGAAATGGTCCGCAGAAGTAGGATTATTTTATGGAATTTCTAGGGTGAATAAGTATTTGGATAATATTATTGCACTTTCTTATTGTTTACTATTTATCTGTTCGCTTTTTAAGTGAACAGAGTAAATGAGTTAATAGATCATTTAGTAACAGATTACTTCTTAATATAGATCATTGTCGAAACTTATCATTTTCTCGCTTATCACTTTTTATGGATCATTCTGGATAATTATTTAATATCAATTAAGGTTTTATTAATTATATTCTGTAATTGATTATGATGATCAATTATAGAATTACGGAATGCATTCCGTAACTCATGCCATTTTAATAGATTTTTTGACTGATCAACTCTTAAGTTATTAACTCTTTGACTGATTAACTTTTTCTACTGATTAACAATATGGCTGATCACTTCCTAAACATCAATTGTTTAATTCATTAATCCTTAAGTAATTGTTTAATTAATCATTAAGTATTTTCATTTAAACTTCGTTTTTAACTTTAACTTTCCATTTGGTAAATTTTTCTCTCACTTTTATTCAGTTTTTGATTTTTATTTTTACTTCTATTTCCACATTCTTTTCCATATTTAGATTTATATTCTCTTTCATTTATTATACTTACAGTGAAAATAAAAGTCTAGAAATGTGAAAATGAAAGGGGAAACAAACATTTTTCGAAGTAAATGGGAAAATGGAAATAAAACTCAAAGTAGAAATAAAAGGACCCCAGTAGCACAATATATTACAGCAATATTGAGAACATTGCCTCAAAATTAATAAATATTGCTTCAATGTTGTTAATGTTATTGGAATATTTTATACTACTGGGGGACATAATCGACTGCCTGATCAATTATTTAACTGATTACTTTCCAAATGATCATCTGTAAGATTTCCAATAGTATGCAAATTGAAAAGAATTTTTATTCAGCCTTCTTCAAAACTGGAAACATTTATCTGATTGTCGACAATTTTTTATCCATAGGCGACTGCTCAACTGTCAACTTTGAGATTTATCAGTTGATCATAAAAAGGATTCAAAAACTAAGTTGATCAAAAAACGGATCAACTATTGCTATCAACTTAATATTTTATTCATTTACAAGACGATCAATTATGCAACTGATCAGTTAATCAAAAAAACAATTTGATTTTCTATTAACTTTGTGCTTAAACTGATTTGATGACGATAAACTTCGAAACTGATCAGTTGATCAACTATCGCTGTCTACTTTGTGCCATATTTATTTTCAAAAAAAAAATTTGCAACTGATAAGTTTAAACTAACTAAAAGCCGGATCAACTATTCCTGTTCCTGCCAACTTTCCAGTTAATCAACTGATTGTGAAACCAAGAAACGAGTCAGCTGTTCTATCTACTTTCTAGCTAAAGTGAATTGAAAAACAGCTTCAAAAGTGTTGAGTTGATCACAAAGTTAGCATCAGGGCTTTTGATATTTTGGAAGCTGATCAACTGATCCCGAAAGCAATTTAAAAGATAGGCAATAAAAAATCAAAATAGTTATTGCCTTCTTCTGTCTGTATGATTTATTTTCAAGAAGATTAATTTCGCAACTGATCAGCTGTTCACGAAAACAATTTAAATGCTAGATTACCAAATAACGAATTAACTATTTTTATCTACTTTCTGTCTGAACTGTTTTGAAAAGGATCAAATTCCTTGTTAATCAGATGATCACAAAAACAACTTGAAAGCTACGCAACCAAGAAAAGTGTCAACTGTTTCTATCTACTTTCTAGCTAAAGTGATTTGAAAAAGATCAACTCCGAAACTGATCAGTTAATCATAACATAACCTTCAGGACTTTCTATACTTTTGAAGTTGATCATCTGATCAAAATCTTCGATATTCAGAAACTCAAGAACCATGAAAAACAAACTACGAAACCTTTACTTCCTCCTATCATCAACAGCCTGTTTTGCAGTAATAATGGAACCAAAATCAGATCATCCAGATCTCGATACCAAGGAATCAAATAGTTTCAGTGAAAATATTGGAGTTTGTTTTTCAAAAAAATTATACACTACAATGGAATGTATAAATCGTTGTGCATTAATATCACTGCAAACGCTAAATGAAAAGGATGATCTTAATTTTGGTGATATGCGATTTGAAAGAAGCGAGAGTCAATCGCGTGATCTTCTTGACCTGGATTATAATCCAAAAGATTTTGGAAATGTCATTGAAGCGGCATCGCGACTAATGGAGCGTAGAAATTTTCAATGGGATCTGGGAAATTTTTATCCAGGCCTACAAATGCGTGTTGGACCTACTTTAAACGCAAATGGTGTACTCGAATTTGTATGGGATGAACGAGTTTCTAAATTAAACAATAGACAAGCTGGAAGTGGTGAGTTGCTTAATATATAATCTCTCATTTTTTTCCTCATCTCCTGAAAGTGTATTGTAATTAGATGATACCGAAAAAAATTTCTTTTCCTAACTGTTTTTTTTTAAATAAAAAAAAATTCACTTACCACAATATTTAAAACATCAGAAAGTACATATATAATTCATAAAAGTTTATTTATTTATTTTATTTTGAATAACAATAAAAGTTGTACCACCTTTGTTTCATAAACGCAAAAAAATACTTAATCTACTTTGATTTGAATATAACTAGCGATTCTTAGGTTCTTGGGGTGACTAATTCCGAATCTGATGGCAGATTTAAAAAAAACTAAAATGGTGGGTCCATAAAGGAGACTAAAAATTGCAAAAATTACCTAGATTTGCTTGACACTTGTTATTCGGTGGTTTTTGAGTTCGCTGAATCCGAATTCAATATTAGACTTAAATAATCCACAATTTCGGATCCAACATGACAACAAAAAATGTTAAAAATCATCCATAGAGTTGCACTTAAAACTTGTTATTGTTCAAGTTGTTTAAGATTAATAAAGTTTAAATACATTTTTTTTATTTGAAATTTAAAAAAAAGTTTTTTAGACGCATATTTTGAGACCTAATTGAACATTTTTCGTTCATATTAAACTTTAAAGAACCTAAAATTTTTGAAAATAAGACTTTTTTGGAAATGTTGTTGAATAATGTATAAGTAACTTTAAAAGTATTATTATCAATTTGTAGAGAATTAAAAAACGCTTCGATTGACCTATTCTTGAACCTATATAATTCGATTATATATTTCCATATTATTAGTATTTTAAGAATTAAAAATTGTGGAAAATGACATTTTCTCAACTTTTGTGTTTGAAAACTTTTATATAACTATTAAACTAATATAACTATCTCATAGGGTATTTAAATATATATTGATTGACCTAAGATTCAGAAACTTTTACCATATTTATAAAAACTTATTCCTATATTTCTATTATCATTATTATCTCTGTGAGAAAGCAAAGTGTTCATGAATTGAGCACCAAAAATAAAACAAAAAATATATATTTTATATATTAGGATGGCTGTTAAAAACGACATTTTGGAATTTTGTCCATTTCCGGGTCTCATTTTGCCATAAGTTGAAAAAAATTAGATACGTATTTTTTTTTTAAATTAATATTTAGTGGTGCCTGTAGGCTGGTAAAATTTTGCATGTATTTTACATGGGAAAAAAACTTTTTTTCGTAGATTTCCTGTAAAGTCGTTGAAAATTAATATTTGTTGACCAGACTACTCTGTTTCTCTTCCCAACTGTTCAAAGAATGATATAAAATTTAAAAAAAAATTGTTAAGTTAACTACACTACCGTCCGAAATTGTGCGAACGCTAACATCTCGAGCTATTAAAAAACACACCCGCACAGAAACAGTGATAACTCGGTTAAAAATGAAGCTAGATGCTTTTTTTAAATTGCATTGGAAAGCTTATTAAATTTCCAATGAAATGCTACTGTGTTAAGTTGTATTGCATAAATAGGAGGCGAGATATCATGTTATAACGACAAAAAAATAATAATATTTTTTTCGGAATTTCTTACTCTGACTTGGACTCCTGGCACAGTTTAGCAAAGTTTATGAAAAAAATTGTTACTTTTACAGACAATTCCTTGTAACCAAAGCTTTAAATAGAGACCAAGAATAGCAAAAAATATTTACGGGTTCCCGAGATATTACAAAAATAGTAGGACCGTGCAAAGCAGAATTTTCAATCATCGATTTCTCTAATTCGCCGTTGAGTCAATTACTTGTCTGTGAAAAAAGTGTCGCAAATTAATTTTACCAAGTACATTCTTACTGAGATCCATTTTTTAATTTAATTTATTATATATCGATATTTAAAAAGTGGATCCCAGTAAGAATGTACTTGGTATAATTAATTTTCGACACTTTTTTCATAGACAAGTAATTGACTCAACGGCGAATTAGAGAAATCGATGATTGAAAATTCTGCTTTGCACGGTCCGACTCTTTTTTTAATATCTCGCGAACCCGTAAATATTTTTTGCTGTTCTTGGTCTCTATTTAAAGCTTAGGTTACAAGGAATTATCTGTAAAAGTAACAATTTTTTTCATAAACTTTGCTAAACTGTACCGGGAGTCAAAGTCAGAGTAAGAAATTGCGAAAAAAAAATATTTTTTTGTCTTTATAACATGATATCTCGCTTCCTATTTATGCAATACAACTTAACATAGTAACATTTCATTGGAAATTTAATAAGCTTTCCAATGCAATTTAAAAAAAGCATCTAGCTTCATTTTTAACCGAGTTATCACTGTTTCTGTGCGGGTGTGTTTTTTAATAGCTCGAGATGTTAGCGTTCGCTCAATTTCGGACGGTAGTGTATTTTTTACAGGATCTAAAAGTTGACCAATGAAAACCAAAATAGGTTATTATTAGCAAAGAATATTAATTTTAAAAAAACGAGAAATTTAAACTGCTAATCATGGTTTCTATTGTTTTTAAGGTCGCTGATTACAAAACTAAAGTCATATTTCAAAAATTCAAAATGGCGGATCTAATATGGTGGCCATGAAAATTTAAAAATTTAACAATTTCTAAGAAACTTTATATCAAAGGGTTTTGGGGGTCTCTGATTACAAATCTGAAGTCAGATTTCAAAAATTCAAAATGGCGGCCATGAAAAATTTTTAATTAATCAATTTCTAGGTAACTTCGTATCAAGCGGTTTTGGGGGTCTCTGATTACAAATCTGAAGTCAGATTTCATGCAAATTTTAAAATTAATTAATTTTTATGAAACTTCGTATCAAAGATTTTTTGGGGTCCCTAGTTACAAATGTGAAGTGTAAAATTTTAAACAGTACCTAGCTGCTGATCAGAAAGTAGAAGGTTAGTATTGATTAGCTAGATAAGCTTAATTCACAAATTAGATGATACGATTTTATATATATTATATATATTAATTAAAAAATTTTCATGGCCGCCATATTGGATTCGCCATTTTGAGTTTTTGAAATCTGACTTCAGATTTGTAATCAGAGACATCAAAACTCCTTGATATAAAGTTTCCTAGAAATTGATAAATTTTAAAATTTTCATGGCCACCATATTGTATCCGCCATTTTGAATTTTTGAAATCTGACTTCAGTTTTGTAATCAGCGACCTCAAAAACAATAGAAACCATGATTAGCAGTTTAAATTTCTCGTTTTTTTAAATTAATATTCTTTGCTAATAATAACCTATTTTGGTTTTTATTGGTCAACTTTTAGGTCCTGTAAAAAATAGTTAACTTAACAAATTTCATTTAAAAAAAATTTTATATTATTCTTTGAACAGTTGTGAAGAGAAACAGAGTAGTCTGGTCAAAAAATATTAATTTTCAACGACTTTACAGGAAATCTACGAAAAAAAGTTTTTTTCCCATGTAAAATACATGCAAAATTTTACCAGCCTACAGGCACCACTAAATATTAATTTTAAAAAAATACGTATCTAATTTTTTTCAATTTATGACAAAATGAGTCCCGGAAATAGACAAAATTCCAAAATGTCGTTTTTAACGGCCACCCTAATATATGTGACGCTCCACGAAAGAAGGGACCTATCCCCGAAATAACATTAGGCTCAGTTTTCATGCATTGTGTACGGAAAATTGAGCCTAATGTTCTTTCGGGGATAGGTCCCTTCTTTCGTGGAGCGTCACATATATATAACTTGTTTTTTATTTTTGCTTCCTCGTGAGGAAGCTTTGTAGTCGTTTAATTTATAAAATTTATAAATATCCTTCAAATAAATTTTCTTCTATATAGGACTATGTTATTTAAGACCCTGAACAATTGTCCGGATGTATTCATGTGTGTGTGTATGTGTGTGTGTGTGGATCCCGGTTTTTGTGAACACGATAACTTGAAGAGGTTTCAACGAATTCGGCTGAAAATTGCTAGGCATATTTATCATAAAAATATCTCGAAATGGATTGATGAACATTAAAAAATCTATAAAAAAATAATTGAATATTAAAGTTAATATATAATAAAATCTTATTCTTTGCATCAAGACGAATCGATTGGTATGTATAAAGTATAAATTCTATGAGAGTTTATAGAGTTAATGACAATTAAAGCAGAAAAATTACCTTTTTTTTATCAAAAATTCAGTTCTTTCATTAAAATTATATTCCTGTACAATAAAATGTTACTCATTTTTTCAATAATCTTATGCGTTGCATTAAAACGGATCGATTTGTATATATAAAGTATATATTGTATTTGAATTTATAGAATTAAACATAATTAAAACCCAAAATTCGCACTTTTATTAAAAATTTATTTCCTTCTTAAAAATCATGTTGCCTTATAATAAAATGTTACTCTTGACTTAAAAACAAATTAAAAATCTTCTTTTCATCAAGATGAATCGATTGATGTATAAAAAGAATATATTTTATTAGCATTAATAGAATTAAATAAAATGAAAAAATTCACTTTATTAGTAAAATTTTTTTCTTTTTTTTAAATTGTATTTTTGTACAATAAAATTTTATTTTTTTGTTTAAAAGAAATGAATTTGAATTTTGAAAAGTTAGGCTCTATTCGAAATTATTTAAAAATTAAATATATTTAATAATTATTATTTTGTTATATATTTTATTTAATCATTAAATAAAATATATTATATATATACACTACCGTCCGAAATTGTGCGAACGCTAACAGCTCGAGCTATTAAAAAACACACCCGCACAGAAACAGTGATAACTCGGTTAAAAATGAAGCTCGATGCTTTTTTTAAATTGCATTGGAAAGCTTATTAAATTTCCAATGAAATGTTACTATGTTAAGTTGTATTGCATAAATAGGAAGCGAGATATCATGTTATAAAGACAAAAAAATATTTTTTTTTCGCAATTTCTTACTCTGACTTTGACTCCCGGCACAGTTTAGCAAAGTTTATGAAAAAAATTGTTACTTTTACAGATAATTCCTTGTAACCTAAGCTTTAAATAGAGACCAAGAACAGCAAAAAATATTTACGGGTTCGCGAGATATTAAAAAAAGAGTCGGACCGTGCAAAGCAGAATTTTCAATCATCGATTTCTCTAATTCGCCGTTGAGTCAATTACTTGTCTATGAAAAAAGTGTCGAAAATTAATTTTACCAAGTACATTCTTACTGGGATCCACTTTTTAAATATCGATATATAATAAATTAAATTAAAAATTGGATCTCAGTAAGAATGTACTTGGTAAAATTAATTTGCGACACTTTTTTCACAGACAAGTAATTGACTCAACGGCGAATTAGAGAAATCGATGATTGAAAATTCTGCTTTGCACGGTCCTACTATTTTTGTAATATCTCGGGAACCCGTAAATATTTTTTGCTATTCTTGGTCTCTATTTAAAGCTTTGGTTACAAGGAATTGTCTGTAAAAGTAACAATTTTTTTCATAAACTTTGCTAAACTGTGCCATGAGTCCAAGTCAGAGTAAGAAATTCCGAAAAAAATATTATTATTTTTTTGTCGTTATAACATGATATCTCGCCTCCTATTTATGCAATACAACTTAACACAGTAGCATTTCATTGGAAATTTAATAAGCTTTCCAATGCAATTTAAAAAAAGCATCTAGCTTCATTTTTAACCGAGTTATCACTGTTTCTGTGCGGGTGTATTTTTTAATAGCTCGAGATGTTAGCGTTCGCACAATTTCGGACGGTAGTGTATATATATTTGAGCGATTCCATCTCAAGTGATCAAGGTGGAGAAAAATTTTTCTCCAATCGTAGCAAAACTTGGGGTTTTTTAGTACTCATAGATAGAAATTTTTCACCAAAATATTTTTTTACCTAGTCCAATATTTTTCGAGGGGGAGGGGGTTAAATTTTTGGGTTTTTCAGTACAATGTTTATTTCAATAATTTTTTACTCTTAAACAATTAAACATACAAATTTGACAAAGTACATTTTGGAAAGGTTTTTTCATCCTCTTTCGATTGAAAATAAGCATTTTGAAAAAAAAAATTTTTTGACCAAAAAAAATCAAAATTAAAAATAAATTTCAATTTTTGAGGGAGATGGATAAAATTTTTTTTTTTATTTTTTTTTAAACGAAAGCTGAGGTTTTTTCCTAAAAGGACATATAAATGATAAAGTGGGACTAGAACGTTTAAACATTGAAAAAAAGAGTTTTCTACTCGCCGGAGCGCTCTAAATCCGATTTTTAGCTCCGTTTTGGAGAAAACTCTTTTTTTCAATGTTTAAACGTTCTAGTCCCACTTTATCATTTATATGTCCTTTTAGGAAAAAACCTCAGCTTTCGTTTAAAAAAAAATAAAAAAAAAAATTTTATCCATCTTCCTCAAAAATTGAAATTTATTTTTAATTTTGATTTTTTTTGGTCAAAAAATTTTTTTTTTCAAAATGCTTATTTTCAATCGAAAGAGGATGAAAAAACCTTTCCAAAATGTACTTTGTCAAATTTGTATGTTTAATTGTTTAAGGTCATGTTATTCAGTGGGAAGTTTTTCCATAGTAAAGTAAATGGGGCACGTGACCACTGAATAACATACCCTTAAGAGTTAAAAATTATTGAAATAAACATTGTACTGAAAAACCCAAAAATTTAACCCCCTCCCCCTCGAAAAATATTGGACTAGGTAAAAAAATATTTTGGCGAAAAATTACTATCTATGAGTACTACAAAAGCCCCAAGTTTTGCTACGATTGGAGAAAAATTTTTCTCCACCTTGATCACTTGAGATGGAATCGCTCATATATATATATATATATATATATATATATATATATATTATGATTGGCCGAAAGCCAATCATAATAAATATAATTAATTTTTAAAATCTCTTTAAATTAGATTTTAGGCCAACAATATGGAATATGTTTTAAAAAATTTTTATGATTAATGCTTTCTCCACGAGGAAGTAAATTTTTTGCTCATCGTAAAGAGGAAGCAAAATGTTCATGTGATGAACATCTTAATTCACAACTTGTTTAATATTATAACACCTTTTCCTGTTTTTTCTTCTCATTTATAACATCTTCCTATTTTTCTTCGCCTCTACAACCTTTCTGTAGGTATATTTCGATATAATATTTTTCAACCTCTTTATTCTTCCCTTTTCCTTTCCTTCTTTTTCTACTTCTTTTTCTCCTTAGTCTCCAGTTTTTATTTTTTTATTTAGTTTTTAATAAACGAAATCATTTTTGGCACAAATTTTAAAAACAATTGAGCGTTTCGGTGCAATAATCGGTCTTACGCGTGAACGCAAGCGCTAATACCAGTCACTAATGATTTATGAAAAATGATGATAGTAATGAATAGTATAATGATAATAATAATAATAATAATAATAATAATAATAATGAATATACAGTTAAAACAAATTGAGAAACAATTTTAAAAAATCTGAAACTATTTTTCTGATAAAATTTAATGGACAATAGAAAACAGCTGCTTTTAGAAAGGCAGGTGCGTTTTTCAAATTTTTAGGTAATTTCTTAAATTCCAGTTGTTTGACCTCAATATTTCTTTTTGGAGCTGCGGTTACTACGAATTTAGATGAACCATAAATAGGCGTATAGAGATAAATTTTTTCAAAATTAAAAAAAATTTTCTAACTATACATTTTTTATAAATCTTCGATGAAATGAAAATTCATTTTTTTTGTGATTAAATGTGCAATTAAGTGAAAATTGATAATAAAATTATAGTCAATTTATCCTGAAGTGTGTGGTTCTTTAAAGAGATGATTAGGTCAATGAATGAGTATCGAAGTGAGACAAATAACAGGAAGGGATCAGGCGTGGAACTATGTATAAGATTGCGTAATTATAACGGAGCGCTGGTGAAGTTTTAAATTGCCTCGGGGATGAATGTCAAATTAAACAATATTTTTATTTCGGTTTTTAATTCTTTGATTTTTTGTTACCATTTTTGGAAATTTGACCTCTAATTTTATTTCAATTTTTATTTTCTCTTTTTACTTGTGTGATTTCTTTTAATTATTTATATGTATGAAAAAGTAAAATAATTATTTTCTTCTTTATTTCTGTTTTTGTCTTTTAATTTTTTTCCTTTTTCTATTTTTTATATTCTTTCATCAATTTTATTTATCTATTCATTCTTTATTTATTTGATCTCTTATTCTTTCGCTCTCTCATTCATTGTTACTTTCTTTATTTCCTTTTCTAACTTATTTCATTCTTTAATTGAGAGATGAGAAATTATATATATATATATATTCAAGTCAGGTCTATCATTCTCTTATTATTAGGGGAGAGTCGGGTAAGTTAGCACAAAAAAGTTTAAATAAAAAGATAAGTTGCACTATGTTAGTTTGTAAGCAACCAAAGATTGTGATTGGTAGAAGATTGATAAACGATGAAAATTTAATCTTCTTGATACGTACGAACTTACAAATTTCTTTCAATATTTAAAAAACAGTTTTCAAATTCAAAAATTTATCGATCGGCACTTTAATTTAAATGTTTAAATGTTTGTTCGTTCTTTAATTACATCTTTCTTTTATTTATTCATTATTATCTTCATCCTTTTTAAAAACCTAAATAAAGTTAATTCATTTTTCAACTCATAATTTTTGTTATCTTTCTTGCTTTTCTTTCCTTCTTCTATTATTCTCTCCTCGATTTTTTGTTTACTCTATCACAAGCTATTTTTCATTTCTTATTTATTCATACTCACAATATTTAATTTATTTATTGTTTCTTTCTTATTTCTCTTTCTCTTATCTTAATTTTACTATTTCTTTTATTTTACCATTCTGTCTTTCACTTTTTCATTAACTGCACTTTTATATTATATTTCTTTTGTTTTCTTTATTGCTTTTTTTAAATGTAGAAATTAAAATAAAGAATAAATTTTTCAATTTATTATCCTGAATATTCCTGTATTTATTTTTTACATACTTTTCTCCTCATTTCTTCCACTTCCTTTCTTCTCTTATTCCTTCTTTTCGTTACTTACCCATGTACTTAAAAGATAATTTTTTTGTATTTTATAAATAATATTTCTTTAAATCTTTTTATACTATCTCTCAATTGATAAAAGGTTTTAGAAGGACGCCAGACAGGTTTCCTACAGTCTTAGGAGCCGTCCATAAACTACGTGGACACATTTGGGGGGGGAGGGAGTGAATCAAAAGTCTACGTTTGTGGGTGGTGTTAAAGCAAATGTTAACGTGGACATATAATCAAAGATATTTCCAAAAAAGATAGCCTAATCTTAATTAGGATGATCATAAGTTTCAGTTAATCAATGCAGTTATACTTTAAAATTATTTTTGAATTTGATTGATAAATTTTAATTAAAAACTTTGAACATAATTGTTTGCTCTAAAATGTTAAAAATAATTTTAAAATATTATTTTTTTTATATTAGTTGAATTTTTGCAAATATGTAGATGAAAATATTAAATTTTAAAAAATTAGAAGCTAATTTTCATTGATTTTCATTTTTAAATTTACCTTTAAAGATTTTTTATAATTCTTCAAAAATTGTAACAAAATACTTTAAAGAAATAAATTATTTTCAATTAAATACTAAAAATTGTGATATTCAAGTGGACAATTGTATAGGAGGAGGGGGTTTGACAAAAGTCTACGACTGTCCACAACGGGGGCGGGTCAAAAATTGTCCAAGTGGTTTATGGACGCCCCTTATAAATTTCGTCATCCCTTTTCATATGTCAAAATAGGTTAATTTCTTCACGAAAATTAATTTTACAATTAAAATCTCTCAAATTGTTTAATGTGTAATAAATAAAATAAAACGACAACTTAAAAATCTAAAAAGAATAAAAGTACAATTAAATAATTCCAGAATTAAAGACAATTTAAATACTTATTTGTATTAACCCTCCGTTACACACCCAGTGAAAGGGATTCCTTCACCGGCTTTAATATTTTTTAAATACTTAACTTTTGATTTACTCAATGCAAAAGAAAATCAGTTTCTATACCTTCTCAACATATTTCTATACAAATATTTAGTCTAAGATGTGCGTTCGTGTAATTATTTTTATTTGTGAGACCGAAAATTAATTTTATTTATTCGATAAAAAAATTATGGAAGTCGTACGCAAGCGCAATCTAACGTGAAGCAAGAGAATTCATTCCCTCATAGGAAAAGTAGATAGAGTAAATTGAAATCGGTAAGAACATTGGAGAAAGAATGTGTTCCTATCATCATCTAGCTAGGAAGTGCACCTAGAAGAAGAAAAGATTCAATTGCCACTACCGAGTGGTAGACTTCTAAACCTTGAGCGTGCTGTGATGATCTACCAAGAGAAGGCAGCACGGACAAGGCCATCGAAGTTATAAAACAAAAGATTCTACAATACCTTTCTCTTCCTTATGCTTACAGGTAGAACATTGATGAAACACGTTCTTCTGCCATTCCTTCTGGGATTCAAGTTCAATTTAATCTCATTGATTCCACTCGTATTTGGCGTTCTTCTGTTTGTCACAAAAAAAGCATTAATATTGACTAAAATTGCATTAATACTCACTGGTCTATTGGGATGGAATAATATATTTTCTGGACCAGTTGGACCAACGCCACCGATAAATTATAATGGTTTTGGCTATGGCAATGGTTATGGGTTAGATACAACGGCCGAAGATTATCCTTACCATAAGCATCATGTACCATATCGACCATTCGCAGGACAAAATCCAGGAATTACTCCCTATGCGCATGTTATTCGCGAGGTTGTTAACGTTTACGATGCTGAGACGGATGCTGAACGATCAGATGCGAGTTCGAGAAATGGAAAGAATTTTGTGTGGTCGAAGGAGTAAAAAGGATTATTGCAATTTTCGTTATATTATTTATTGCACTTTGTATCTTGTTTCTCTTTGGTAAGTTGTAAAATATAAGATTTTTTATGTCAATATTTTTCGTAATGTTGGAGAAGAATGTCTTTTCTTTTTTGCGATTCTATAGTTCACACTTAGTGTTGCATTCAAGCGAGAAATCTCGTGAAGAAGACAATGAAAACAATTGAATATTAAATCACATTCAATTGTTTTCATTGTATTCTTTACGAGATTTCTCGTTCTTTTCGAGCGATTTCTCGCTCGAATGCAACACTATTCACACTTTTTCTAAGGCTATCAAATCTAAACAAAAAACGAATCAAAACGCTCCTTCGCAACACTTTTGATTTGTTTTTTGTCTTAATTTGATATTTTTTGAAAAACTGTGTTACGGTTATTTCCCAGATAGCAAGTAATCTTACAGCAACCTTACTTTGCAGGATTGCTGCAATATTGTGCTTAAATCTTGCTATATAATAAATTAATATATTTGAATATCTATAAATAACATTTATAGTAGCAAACTTACAGCAATGTTGCAGCGAGAGTGACATAAACTTTAGACAATTTTACCACAATATTGCCATAATGTTGCAAGTCCAGCTTGAAAATTTACCACTCAATAGTGCAGCAAACTCACCATGCAATATTGCGGTATGCTTGCAAAACTTGCAGAGCAATCTTGCCACAGACATACTATATAAAATGACGTGCTATTTTGGTGCCATATTGTTACTAGATTTTTTATCATCTAGTTGAAAATTACGAAGGAAACAGTAGGAAATGGTAGAAAAATAAAAGACATTGACGTTGGAAAACGTCAATGGCATGATGAAATGACTGTGCGAAACACTGCAGTTTTAGTATGATTTTCCAGCTACTTCTACAGTTTTACAATGCTAAAACTGCAGTGTACTAATGCTGAAATAGTGGTTTTCTAATGGAAGTACAATTTCTGCTATAATAGCATTACTTTACGGCTAAAGCGTCACCTTTTTTCTCTGGTGTACTTACCTGAAATAAAAAAATTCGAAAAGCTTTGTAAATCCAAAAGTTTGTTACCATTAGTTTATAGTAAAAGTCGTTACATTTAATAATAGTTATCGATTTAATGTTATTACCAATTTGTATTCAGTTCATTTAATTTAGAAATTAGGAATAATAATTAAGTAATGATTTATTTATTAGTATAATATTATAATTACTAATTATATTATTAACATTATATAATTACTAATATTATAGCAACAATGTCAGCAGAATTATGCACTATCAATTCACGCATGTAGCACATATACTTTCAGAAATATTTGAGCCATCTTGCCAGGCAATATTACTATAATATTGTAGTAAGCTTTACGTAAGCTTGCTGCAAAATTTTAATATATTAAATTAGATGTGTAATTATATATCTTGCGGCAAGATTACGTGCTATCTGTGAACTTGCTCTCTCTCTCTCTAAATTTTACAATGATTAAAAATTGTCGAAAATGAAAAAATTATAATAATAAACTGATAAATTCATTTTAATTCTAAATTATAATTGACTCTTACTATGTGAATAAAACTGATTTTTAGTGTTGCAAGTTTCATATGTAATAATTGACTTACCAGATATTTCCTCGAGATATCATTCCATTCATTATAAATTGACCGTTTAAGAGATTGAAATTTCAGAGTTATAACTCCGAAATTTGAATTTCTATGAAAAAATGTTGTAGAGAAAAGTTGTTTGTTTTTTTCTAATCCAAAATGATATAAAGTTAAAAACTTTGAATTTTGAAAAAATTAAAATTTTTGAAACTAGGGGAGAGCGGGGTTGAAAGTGCCGGGGGTAGGTTGTGCCGTTAATTTTATCTCGAAAACGGAAAGCGATTTTAAAAAATTCAAATGAGGAATGTATTATTTTGCGCCTGCGCACCTTTGGCAAGCATTTTTATTTTGTTTGCTGAGCGAAATAAACAGCTGTTAGTATCTTTGTGCTTTGATGCTTTGTAAGTATAAATTTTTAGGTGTGCAATTTTTAGCTTATTTTCTAAATTGTTAAGGCTATTAATGCGATTTTTTCACTAAAATGATTTACATTTTATTAGTAATTAAATAGTACTTATATTATACTTAACCGTTGAATCAACTGGTTTTTTCATACTCGATAAAAAGTGAAAAACTACTTAATGGGGCTGATTGTGCCTTTCGCTCGGGGCTAATTGTGCCGCAGTCAGTGTGAATTTTATAGAATGAAAACATACAACATGTATGGGAAATTTCACGTAAAACATAATTATTAGTTGTATCAAATGTAATAAAATAAAAAAAGGAAAAAAATGGTATTTAATATTATTTATTATTTTATTTATTTAATCTGTTTTTTGACCTAGGTGCTCAATATACCACGTGCGAGCGACCTACACTCGGAGATTAGTTATTCATTTAAATCCATCAAACACATAAGACTCACTCGAAAGTTTTTAGCAACATCTTTTTTTAGTGTTTTCAGATAGGTTTCAAACAAAATTTTTTTCTACCATATCGTCCCTACTGGAAGTAAAATGATACAAAGAGATAAAGTTTTGGAGATGGAAAGAGATAAAGTTTTTTCTATCCCTTTGAAATAGCCACTTTGCATGCCCGAAATAATATACCTTTTTATCTCCAAATTTCTATCTCTTTTTGTACCCTATTATCCCCTATCCATCTCTTTTTCTACCTATGTACTTTTATCTCTTTTTATTTCTCTTCGCTGCAATTTTTATCCTTTTTATTATATAAATAATTAATTTACCAAGATTATTAATAATATTAAAGACTTTATATTAATACTTTTTTTATAGAGTCTTCTATTTCCGATACTTTTACAATGTTCATATTAATATCGCTTCTCACAGAACCTATTACGTCATATATGGCATTAGATTCAGTTTCTAAAAGTTTTTTGAGCATATTTAAATTAAACGCGTCACTTTCATTTTGAGCATCAGCTATGTTACATAATTTTTTATTTTCCATATTGTAATCTCCTTCAGGTGTGAGTTTAAAACCAAGACCTGGAGGACCTCGCCTTGAAGACTCGGTGCTCTTAAATTTACGACCGAATATATCGATACTCATTTTGCGAATGTGAAAAATTTCATCAAGCTATGAATTAATAAATAATTTTGGCTTCTCTCAATTCTTCAATAATTGATATTATTTCATTATTATGAATGGGGTTATCAGCTGCTTGAGAAGCCAAGAGTAATCTTAAACGTTCTACTAATTCATTAGGGTCATCCCAATAAACATAATCAACATTTTTATCTTTTAGATCAATCATATACTTTTCATTTAACCCTTTACCAGTATGTTTTGCAATGTAGTTTTGAAATTTTTAATTTTTTCTATCACGAACAGCGCCATCTGCTTTGTAATATTTTTTATGAGCATTTGGTGAGATAATAATATTCATATAATTTTCACGATCACTTAAACTTATATAATTTTCTTCTGGTGTTTTTTTAAACAAAAGTTCAAGTAAACCCTTGGTAGCAGGATAACTTGAATTGTTAATTAAAATGTCATTTTCTTCAAAATCTATCGGTGAATCGCCAATCATTAAATTTCCTTTACTTAATTTTCTAACACCATATACATAATCTAAGTCCTTTTTTTTATCTTCTAACAATTTTAGATAAACATTTATAATATTTTCCTTTAAATCTTTTGGAGAACTAAAATTTTTTAAATTGTTTGCATAATTAATATCTTCATCTAAAGCTGCTGTTTTAAATGAAATTTCACCATTTTCATTATCTAAAAAATCGCTAGCATTAAAATCTTCATCTTTTAAATCTTCTTTATATTCATGTTTTAATTCTGTTTTTGTTGGGCGAATATTTTTAACAATTTTAATATCATCGACTATTTTTTGAATAGGTGTTACTAGTGGTTTAAAGGTCTCATTTAAAGACTGCTTAATTTGTTCCCTACCTAATTTTAACAATCTATGTTTTCGTCTTATTGCTTCGCTTGCTTTAGCAATTTCACCAAGAATGTTTTTTTGTTGTTGCAAATTTTCTTTTTGAGAAAAAGACATGTTGTTGGTTCTCTGTTTAAATTTATACTTCCATTTTACTCTACTATTCTTCTAATTTTATAAAACAATCAAAACATTTTCTATATCTACCCTGATTAATTTCACGATCTTTATCAATTACAATAAAATCATGCTTATTTTTCCAACAAGAACTACAAAGTTCTTTGAATTTTGTAAAAGTCATGTCAGTATTAACATGCTCATCATAAATGTGTCTAAGATTCATTTCATCTTGTCTAAATAAAACTAATAAATTCACATTATCACGTATTAAATGTTTTGGAATGCGCGCAGAAGTCTGGCATAAATAAAAACAATCTACATTTATATGTAGATTGATATAATGATTTTAAGTAAACATAAACATTTTTAAATCTTAATCCATTAGGATGTATTAAAAGAGCAAGTAAACCATTTGTCTTTCCACATTTGACGGCCCACAGAATATTGCTCGTACACTATTTGGCAATAAATTACCATGTCGATTTTCTGTTTTTTTATTACAATCTTGAACAAGAGTGTCAAAATTGTAGACTGGCAATTTGATTGATTGTGTCTCAAACTCCATTCTTACGAT
The DNA here is from genome assembly GCA_032872475.1 of Leptopilina myrica (nomen nudum). Classification (NCBI taxonomy): domain Eukaryota; kingdom Metazoa; phylum Arthropoda; class Insecta; order Hymenoptera; family Figitidae; genus Leptopilina; species Leptopilina myrica (nomen nudum). The sequence continues at coordinate 31,461,370 of CM065458.1, forward strand.
AACTGAGGTTAAAACTATAAATACAAGGTTTTTAATAGTTTTATTGTCAGTCCACTTTAGACGCTTATAACGTTTGCATAGAAATCTAATAATGACGTCTATGGCACTTTATAGCATTTGATTGCTAGGTCTAGTTTCTTAGGAGAGGTTTGTGACTTGGTGTCGATCGTTAGCTCCTTCATGCTTTGGGCACAATCTATGTTCAATTTTGGCTTCGGTCGACTTTCATTAGGCTCCTACTGTAGGAGGCAACTGTGATAATTGACTATTGCTGTCATAATTTTTTGGCTAGGTCATTAAAGGTCGACTGTTTGTAGTCAAATGACAAAAAACTATAAATATATTGGTTATATAGATCTTCACTTTAGTTTTAAAAAAGTTTTCTTCCCGTAAAGAATATAAGATATGGGTGTAAATAAAAAACAAACTGGTTTTAAAAAAACATCGAAAAGAGTAAGACGTGGTAGAGGTATTTTGAATAAAATCATAAATAAATTACCATTCGAACTTCATATACCTGGCTATCAATACTGTGGCCCAGGAACAAAATTAGCGAAAAGATTAGCACGAGGTGATCCCGGAATCAACCCTCTTGACGCCGCTTGTAAAGAGCACGATATTTCTTATTCGAAAAATAGGGAAAGTGTAGAGGCGAGAAACGCAACTGATAGAGTACTTGCTAATAAAGCTTGGCAACGTGTGTATTCTCCGGACGCAAATTATAGTGAAAGAGCTGCAGCTTACGCAATAACAAATGCAATGAAGGTCAATTCTAACCTTGGAATAGGAATTAAATCAAAAAGAAATATAAGGAAAAAGAAGAAGAAGAATAATAATAAAAAGAACAAAAAATCAGCGTTGAGAAAAATAATAACAGCAGCTAAAAAATCAATGGAAATAGGAAAAAGTGCACAATCTACTATCAAATCAGCTCTTCAAGGTGCACGTTTGGCAGTAAAAAATGCTGGTGGCAAGCGAAAAATAAATAAACCTAGAATTTTACCGATGCCTTCTAAAGTAGAAGGACTTTTACCTTTTCTTATTCCATTGTCTGCTGGTTTAAGTGCAACAGGGGCCCTAGCAGGGGGAGCAGCTGGCATAGCTAAAGCTGTAAATGATGCAAATTCTGCAAAACGTCAACTCGAGAAAAGTAAACGTCACAATCAAACAATGGAGTCTATTGCTTAAGGAAAAGGGCTCTATTTAAAACCATATAGGACAGGTCTAGGGCTACACTTAAAACCCTATAAAGCAGGACAAGGATGCAAGTCAAAAAACTTGAAGAGAAGCTACCTCATCGAGCCCTAACCGACTTAGATTTACTTAAATTTGCAAAGCTTTTAAAAATTCCATATTTTCGAGGTGTTTTTATGCGCAATGAACTACCTAAGGGTGGTCCTAGAAAAAATGAATTTGCAATTATTAATCTAGATGATAAAGATGGTCCTGGTACACATTGGTGTGCTTATAAAAAGAATAAAGATAAAATTTTTTATTTTGATAGCTTTGGTAATCTTCGACCACCTTTAGACATTATTAAATATTTCGGTGTTGGTAGCATAATGTATAATTATAAAAAATATCAAAATTATGACTCATTTATATGTGGTCATTTATGTCTTAAATTTTTATATAATCAGTTAAACTTTTCTGATATGTATTCTATACATATAAAAGACAAATAATTAAAAAATTTTATTCAGTTAATATTTATATTTCAACATGGACGATTCATTTATAGTAACTTTATCTGGAAATTCTTCTATCTTAGAATCTCAATTTTTCTCACCAATTGAGTTGTCTAATTTTAAAAATTATGCTCTTGGTCTAGTTGAATTTTTAACTTTTAATTCTATTCCTAATATTGATGAAGGAAAAAATAAATTTTATGTAGGTAAAGAAGAAATTATTATACCTACAGGCAGTTATGAAATAAGTGATATTGATCAAGTTTTACATATAATTTTAAAAAATAAAGGAATTAATTTTAGAATTAAACCAAACAATAATACTTTAAAATGTACAGTTCATTGTGACGAAGAAATTAATTTTAAACCAAATGATTCCATAGGTAGTTTGTTAGGATTTTCTCCTCGCAAATTAAAAGCTCACGAACACCATGAATCTGATCAACCAGTAATGGGTATAGTATTTTATAATAAAAAGAAAAAAATTGGTTTTGGTTATAAAATTAAAACACCATGCCAAAAGCTAACCAGTCAACAACGAATCCTGAAGAGATTAACACCTCAGAACCTGCAATTGCTGAAAAATCTCGGTCTAAAGATTGTAAAAAAGAAGAAAATAAGAAGATTTAAGATTATCTTTTCTTGTATTTGTGCCTTTGTATTTCAACGTATTATTTGCTATGGAAGGGGAAATTTTAAATATTGATTCACCAATTATTTTTGATGAATCTATTGCACATTATGAGGTACATGCACAACAACCATATACCTCATCAACATACAACAATAGCGATGAAATTCGCATTACTGTACAAAACCAAGATCATTGCTTACTCCCAAGCAAAAGCTCAATTCACATAACAGGAAAACTTGTGAAACCTGATGGAACAGCTCTCGAGCGTACAAATCTAATTTCTAATGGCATATGTCACTTATTTGAAGAAGCGAAATATGAACTTAATTGTATAGAAATAGATAAGAATAAAAATGTAGGCCTTACAAGTTTAATTAAAAATTATATTTCTCTTGATGCCAGTCAAAATAAATTTTTTGAAAATGTTGGCTGGTTGGAATTTACCAATGAACCAGCCTTAACAAATGCTCAAGGTTATTTTGATGTTTGTATTCCTTTAAGTATGATTTTTGGTTTTGCAGAAGATTACCAAAAAGTTATAATTAACGCTAAACATGAGCTTATTTTAACCAGATCAAGGACTGATAATAATGCAGTTTTGCAAGTAGCGCCTTTAGAAGAGTATAAAATTGTAATTGAGAAAATTGAATGGTTACTACCATACATTAAATTATCAGATGCTCGAAAATTTAAATTATTGAATTATATTGAAAAAGATCCATTAATTCCTATCAGTTTTCGAACTTGGGAATTGTATGAATATCCATTGTTACCAATAACTCCTAAGCATATTTGGAGTGTAAAAACATCAAGTCAATTAGAAAAACCTAGATTTATTGTATTAGGGTTTCAGAAAAACAGAAAAAATAATACTGTTCTTAATTCTAGCCATTTTGATCATTGTAATTTGTCTGATGTAAAATTGTTTTTAAATTCACAATGTTATCCCTATGGTAATATGAATCTCAATATTGGTAGAAATCAGTACTCTACTTTGTATGAAATGTTTAACAATTTTCAATATTCATATTATGGTAAAGAATCACAACCAATTTTGACTGGAAAAGAATTTTTACAATATGCTCCTTTAGTTGTCGTGGATTGTTCAAAACAAAATGAGTCATTAAAAAGTAGACCTGTACACATTCGTTTGGAATTTAAATCGCAAAATAATTTTCCAGCAAATACTTCAGCATACTGTTTAATTTTGCACGATAAAATTATTGAGTATAAACCAATAAGTGGAATTGCTAAAAAAATTGTCTAACCTTGAAATATATTAACATTACTAATTATTATTTGTTAATAATAATAATAAAAATTATAATATAAGTCTTAAATAATTAACAATTATTAGTCACTATTATTATCATTAATATTCAACACAAATTTATTAAAGTATTTATTTCATTTGTAAAATCTCAAAATAAAAAGAATGATCGGTTGATTCAGAATTGGATTAGGTCATTGTATTACGTATAACCTTGTAAAGAATGTATCTTAGGTCAGTTATGTTATACTCTTATCTGAAAGTTGAATGATTGGTGTAAATGTGCAAGGCACAGTGAGTCACACGTCCTTCACCCGCTCCCCGCTTTATTTTAATATATTTTAGTTCTCTTCATTATAAAATAGTTTAGTTCTTTCAGAAATGGAGTACGTAGTGGATGTACAAGGATTCAAATTACCTGTTAATAAATTTGTTTTAAAAAAATTAGCTATAGTTTCTTTAAATAATGATAATGTAATACCATTTAATGTAATTTTTTAACCTCCTTGTGCTTGGAATTGTATATCAAATAAATATAAAAATATTAATAGATGGTTAGAAAAAAACTTTCATGGGATTTTTTGGAGTGAGGGTAATATACCTTATAAACACATACAGGGAATTTTAGCTAATGAGTTAAAAATGGCGACAAAAATTTATGTTAAAGGATGGGAGAAAAAAAAATGGTTAGAAAGTTTAATTGACAGAGAATGTATAACAATTATTGATATGAATGACTTGAATTGTACTAAAATAGAAAAACTAATCGATAAGTCAACTTCAAAAACATGTTTAATACATTCAAGAAAAAAAGAAATATTTACCTGCGCTCTTCAAAACGTGATTGTTTTAAAAAATTGGTTATGTAAAAATTATACTACTTAATTATTTTCAAATAAATTTTACATATCTTTATTTCAGTGTTATTTATTTCTAGCTTACCTCATGTTTTATCTTCTTTGACTTTATAATTATTAACTTTCAGTATACAATTAAATTATTACTTTAACTCAAAGAAAAAGTATTGAATCAGTCACATTTAACAATTGTTAATTACTAAAGTTACTGAATGAAATTATGAAAAAATTTTTGCAGAATTTAGAGATTAATAATACTCAGTATTGTAATTTGAAATTTTTTATTTTATTTTTTACTAAAGAAATTTTATTTTATGCTAATATTTTTATTTTATTTTTTTAAACTGCTATACTTAAAATTTTTAATACTTAAGTTTTTTTAAGTGTTCTGTTTTTACATAAAAAAAGTTTATAATAAAAGAATTAAGAACAGGTAAAAAAAGCTTTAACTCAAAGAAAAAGTATTGAATTAGTAACATTTAACAATTGTTAATTACTAAAGATACTGAATGAAATTACGAAAAATTTTGCAGAATTTAGAGAATAATAATAGTTAGTATTATAATTTAAAAATAATTTAAAAATTTTTATTGTATTTTTTTACTAAAGAAATTGCATTTTATGCTAATATTTTTATTATTTTTTTAAACTGCTATACTTTAAATTTTTAATACTTAAGTTTTTTTAATGTTCTGTTTTTACATAAAAATAGTTTATAATAAAATTAATAATAACAGGTTAAAAAAAGGATAAATTTAGTTTATTTATTCTTTTCTTACTTTCTAATACATATTTTAAAAATTAAACAATATTTAAAACTATAAAAAGTAAAAATCCAAATATTTAAATTCGTTAAATATGTAAATCAATTATTGTCAAAAACATTTTTTTAAATTAATTTAAAAAAAATTAAACTTCTGTTTCTGGTTCAGATTTTATTTCAATAATAAGCGGATCATCATATTCAGCCTCAGTCCCTATTTTTTCTTCTTCTTTTTCCTCCTTAACTTCCAATACATCTGTTTCTATCTGCTTTTCATACATGTTTTCTTCTTTCTCATTCATTGCTGTTCCTTCATCACTTATTACTTGTGTTTTTTTCTGATTCTTCCTCTATAATAATTATTTCTTCATCTTCTTCTTCTACTACTTCAATAATATTATAATTCGGTTGTCGAAAGTTAATTTCCAATTGGCCGTACGTTTGCATGTCATCGTCACATAAGTTAACCATTGATGAGTTAGGGTCTTCAGCACCATAATTTATGACATCAAAGTCGAAATCGCCCCCTATTAGAGTGGTAATATGGGGCTGCCTTTGCATGAGGAATGTCATCTCAGCCACTTCTACCACTTCAGTCACCACGCCCATGTGCTGGAGAAAGTATCTGTCACCGGCATTTGGAAAATCATATAACAGACCGTAGCGTTTCACTCCAGCCCCCAAAGTTACAAAATCTGTCGAAACGTTGGAGTGAATTTTATAATAAATAACCATTGTCCGAATGTATTCGTGTAAAAAGTTTATTATTTTTACCTATTAATCATAAAAACACTTTATTTAATACATTTCCACTTTTTTATTTATTTAATTAATTTTCTTATTTATTATTTATTTTATTAAATTATTAATATTAAATAACATCAGTAATTAAAATAAAACTCAAATTAAAACTTTTATAATAATAATAAGAATTGTTATTAAATATTATTGAAAATTATTTTTTTTAAAAATTATATTTTAACAAGTAAATTAATAAATTAAAATGAATTAATGTTTAATAAAAGAATAATTATTAAAGATTATTGAGAATTATTTAAAAAAGAATCTATCATATGTAAGGTGTAAGTAAATAGTTTCCTATCAAGTCAGTTTCTATTTTTCAATTCAGTTTCAACTGACTTGATTGGAAACTATTTACTTACACTTTACATAAGATATATTCAGCCACAAGTCGAAACTAAAAAACTAGATCTAATTATAATTAAAAAAGAATCTTTCAATAAATAAAAATTAAAGTTTAATAATAAGAATGATAATTATTAAATATTATTGAAAATGTAAAAAGAGATTAAAATTATATATTTTTAAAAAATAAGTAAATAAATTAAAATTAATGATTGTTTATTAATAACAATCATTATTATTATTAGATTATTGTGAATTGTTAAAAAAATAAAATAAGATAAATTTGTATTAAAACTATACTACTATTTATAAAAATATTTAAATGATTATTTACCAAAATTTCATCAAAGTCCACATCGATTCGCCGAATCCAATACCCATTCACCATTCCGTGGACTTTCGCTCTCACATTATTGTAGCTGAGAAACACTGGGGAGTAAGGGTTCATTTGCCTATTGAAAAAATCTCGTGCCCTCACAGCTAAACCCGTGAGGCACATTTCTTTGAAATTATACCGGTTGCTCTCCATGTACCTCCATGTTTTAAAAGAATGTTTTAAAAACTCAAAATAATAAAAAATAATACACAATAAAAAAATTAAATAATCGAAATAAAAAATAATAAATAAATTTTTCATAACATCTAAAAGAAAAATATCTTTAAAAAGATATTCATTCCAATATTAAAAAAAGATTTATAATTTGTAGAAATATAAACACTTTTAATTTAAACGAAAAGACAAAGCAAAAAAAAATGTTTTTAAAAAATGTAAGTAAAATAAATCGAAATAAAAAATAATACACAATAAAAAATTAAATAATCGAAAAAAAACTCAATAAAATTTTTTTTTTCATAACATCTAAAAGAAAAATATCTTCAAGAAGAAATTGATTTCAATATTAATAAAAGATTTATAATTATTAGAAATATAAACCCTTTTACTTCAATAAAAAGACAAACCAAAAAAAATGTTTTTAAAAAATCAAAGTAAAATAAATCGAAATAATAAAAAATAATACACAATAAAAAAATTAAATAATCGAAATAAAAAATAATAAATAAATTTTTCATAACATCTAAAAGAAAAATATCTTTAAAAAGAAATTCATTCCAATATTAAAAAAAGATTTATAATTTGTAGAAATATAAACACTTTTAATTTAAACGAAAAGACAAAGCAAAAAAAATGTTTTTAAAAAATGTAAGTAAAATAAATCGAAATAAAAAATAATACACAATAAAAAATTAAATAATCGAAATAAATGTCAATAAAAATTTTTTTTTCATAACATCTAAAAGAAAAATATCTTCAAGAAGAAAATGATTTCAATATTAATAAAAGATTTATAATTATTAGAAATATAAACCCTTTTACTTCAATAAAAAGACAAACCAAAAAAAATGTTTTTAAAAAATCAAAGTAAAATAAATCGAAATAATAAAAAATAATACACAATAAAAAAATTAAATAATCGAAATAATAATTAATAAAAAAAATTTTCATAACATCTAAAAGAAAAATATCTTTAAAATCAAATTTATTCCAATATTAAAAAAAGATTTATAATTTGTAGAAATATAAACACTTTTAATTTAAACGAAAAGACAAAGCAAAAAAAATGTTTTTAAAAAATGGAAGTAAAATAAATCGAAATAAAAAATAATACACAATAAAAAATTAAATAATCGAAATAAAAGTCAATAAAATGTTTTTTTCATAACATCTAAAAGAAAAATATCTTTAAGAAGAAATTTATTCCAATATTAATAAAAGATTTATAATTATTAGAAATATAAACCCTTTTACTTCAATAAAAAGACAAACCATAAAAAATGTTTTTAAAAAATCAAAGTAAATTGAAATAATAAAAAAATACACAATAAAAAATAAAATAATCAAAATAAAAGTCAATAAAAAATTTTTTTTTCATAACATTTAAAAGAAAAATATCTTAAAGAAGAAATTTATTCCAGTATTAATAAAAGATTTATAATTATTAGAAATATAAACCCTTTTCCTTCAATAAAAGACAAACCAAAAAAAATGTTTTTAAAAAATCAAAGTAAAATAAATCGAAATAATAAAAAAATACACAATAAAAAATTAAATAATCGAAATAAATGTCAATAAAAATTTTTTTTTCATAACATCTAAAAGAAAAATATCTTCAAGAAGAAATTTATTTCAATATTAATAAAAGATTTATAATTATTAGAAATATAAACCCTTTTTAATTTAAATGAAAAGACAAAGCAAAAAAAATGTTTTTTAAAAAATCAAAATAATTTATAATTTATAAAAATCAATAAAAAAGTTTCACAAATTAAAAAATATGAGCAAAGTATGGTACTCACTTTTGATTTATGAAAAATGAAGAAAATCACTGCACTACACTGGTCACTGGTTTCTAATTAGGAGGTCACTTTTTTAATGAATCTCCTATGGGCCAGATCTCTTTTTATATGCGATCCCATAGTTTACAAATTGTCAGAAAGAGATAAAAACTATATATTGAAAGGAGAAGAAAGATTGCGATAACGCACAAATTCTAAGAAGGGCTAAGACAAAACATAATGGATAATGTGATAAACAAAGATGGCATGGGAAATAACGTGTGAAAGAAAAAGAGAGGATATACATTAAAATATGTTCTACTCTTTGTTCTCTTAACTAAAAATATTAATTTTTTATTCATTTAATTATTTAACATATTTTTATATCCACAAGGAAGCGTATCCGTATTTTTTGGTAAAAGTAATCTTTTATCATCATACCAGCTCAAAGCTTCTTTTTTTTATTTATAGTGTAAATTTCATGTTTTTTTCTTTGAATTAAATATTGGTTTTGTACCAAATTTTTATATGAGAAAAGTGTTTTTTTATAATCATTAAATGTAATTTCTTTTATTGCCGAAGACCTAACACCTTTAGCTTTTTTCTTTTCTCGCTTTTCATTTAATATTTTGTAAGAATATAATTTTGATGTTAAACCAACAAATTCAGTAATAATTTTTCCATTACATTCATCCTTCATTAAGCCTAAAATTTTTCTGTTTTTTAATAATATTTCATAACAATTATTTTCTGGGTAATCTGAAGTGTCGAAATATTGAGAATCCCGTTTTATATAATCATATACATTTGGATATTTTATGTGGTAAATTAAACTATCTGTATCTGTATACAATAATTTAGATTGATCAGCAAACGTTTTTTTAATATAATTATAATGAAAATCATAAAGATATAGTTTCGAAATATCAAGAATGCTAAACCCAACCTAGATCGGTTTATTAAATTTGATTTGAACTTTATTCATTTCTATTATTACCAAATTTTCATCAAAAATGTGACAACTGTTGAAATTCGGTTTACTAATAAGAGCTTTAGCCCCATGTCTACCTTCCCATTTTGCAACTATTCTTATATCTTTGTGCTTTCTTATGTTTTCCATTGTTTTACCAAATACTGAATTATTCATTAATTTGTAAAAAAAAATTTCAAAGATATTTGTAGAATTTTTTCTGAATTCTGTATTTAAATCAATATACTTTTTTAACCATTCAGATTGCTTAAATTTTAATATTCTATGGATTTTCGTTAATTTCATTCCGAATTGCAAATAATATTTTAAATTTTTATAATGTATTACATATTTTGTTCTAGAAAATAAATGTGGTATCAATTTAGGTAATTTGCTTCCTGAAGCGGGAGGGATAAAATGTTCCGGACATAAGGGCAAATCTTTATGCAAATCGTGAAATTCTTCGGGGTATTCTAAATCTACTTCTAAAATATATCCATAGGGAGAATTATCCTGAATTTTAGAAACATCAAAACCTGATACATTTGTTTCCCATTGAAAATCGGAATAAGGTAAAAAATTACTCATCGCTGCACCGTATAAATTGTTTATGTCAAAGTACATTATATAAGATTCCTCAGTTTCTGCATTAAATTCTGGTCCCATAAATCTATTATTCGCTTTGGCATATCTATTTGAGCATTGAACAATTCCTCCACGAATACCTTTTTCAATAAAAAGTAACATTTCAATATCTCGTAGTAATTCCAATTCTATTTTTGTTAATTTTAACATAGCATCAAATGCAAGTCCTGGTGCTGTAAAATAATGCAATGGATCTAAACTATATGCTGATAAGCATGTTTTCCGAAAATTTTCAAAAACGTCAGCCAAAAGTAAAACGTCAGTTTTTAAATATAAATCAGAATATTCCCCCAAGTTATTTAAGTTAAATGTATTCAACACTTGATGAGCATGATTATAATCTTCATTAGATATATTTGAATTATTCAATTTTGAAAAAAATGCTTCTATTGGGGGCAATTTATTTTCCTCTAATTTTTGCCAACTATCAATATATTCATACGGGAAAACTCCTTTCCGAATCAGTAAATTAAATTCATCAATATTATTGCAATATTTCGCAGTAATTCTTTTTTCATCATTATTTAAAAAAGTCGCCAACTTATCTAAACTACTTGGCATAAATCTAAACGAATCTAAAAATTTAAAACATACATTTTTACCATCTACGTATTTAGTGAACGAGATATATTTTTCTTTATTTATGGGTAAAAGTTTTACAGGTCCGTCAAAATGTGTGCACAATTCTTTAATAAAAAAATGTGCATCGTACCCTGATAAGTTATGAAAAATTACAGGAATCGAATGAGAATTCTTATAATTAATATTACATCCCTGATGAGCTGCACCCCTATATTTTCCAGTAAAATGTCAATGATCTCTATGCTTAATATCGTCATCTTTAACCCTTTAACGCCCCTGGGACATATATGTCCCACCTACAAAAACCTCAATAACTTCCAAGAAAATTAATATTTTTCATTCAACCTTGGTGCGTTTTGTTTCAGGAAGGATAGAGCTTTAAAATTATGTAAACAAAATTATGCCTAAAATTTCCTATTTTTTAATAAAAACTATAAATAATTATTAAAAATTATTAAAAATTACTAATTTTTAAAACATTTTAGATTTGCTTGAAACTTAGTACTCGGGGGTTTTTGCGGTCGCTGATTACGAATCTGATATTAGTTTTTCAAAATTCAAGATGGCGGATCCAATATGGCGGACGACTTTTTTAAAATATAAAGCGATTTGCTTGAAACTTGGTACTCGGGGGTTTTTGGGGTCGCTGATTACGAATCTGATGTTAGTTTTTTAAAATTCAAGATGGCGGATCCAATATGGCGGACGACTTTTTTAAAATCTAAAGCGATTTGCTTGAAACTTGGTACTCGGGGGTTTTTGGGGTCGCTGAATACGAATTTCATGTGCATGTGAAGTGCAGATTTCTAATAACGGACTTCCACACTACCTTAGAGGTTCCGTATGTAGCGCGTTAGATTTTTAAGGAGCTTCTACAATAGGTGTAAAAAGGCTAGTACAAGTGTGAAACGAATCCCATTTACTAAAATGGGATTGTATGGAAACTTGAACTTGGGTTTGGACTAGCCTTTTAGTGCCTATTGTTGAAACTCCTTCGGAGTGAATCTTCGCCAGTAGCCCTATTAAAAATCTAACGCGCTATATACGGAACCTCTAAGGTAGTGTGGAAGTCCGTTATTAGACATCTGCACTTCACATGCACATGAAATTCGTATTCAGCGACCCCAAAAACCCCCGAGTACCAAGTTTCAAGCAAATCGCTTTAGATTTTAAAAAAGTCGTCCGCCATATTGGATCCGCCATCTTGAATTTTAAAAAACTAACATCAGATTCGTAATCAGCGACCCCAAAAACCCCTAAGAATGTGTAAGATTTTAAAAAAATTTTCCCGCCTTTTCCGGGGGCGTTAAAGGGTTAAATAGATTTTCACAAATATGACAAATTTTTGTAGTTCTGAATTCTATTTCTTGTTGCAAATTTAAAGTTTCCATTGGAACTATTTTTTTAAATATGAATCAATTAAATTAGCAATATTTAATAATTTTTTCATGAACCATGAAATGCAATCCTTTCCTCTGTAAGTTTCAAACATTGATAGAGAATCATCAAAATCGCACTTTAAATAAAATGCAACGCTTGTTGGAATATATTTCCTAAATGCTCCAGGAATTAATTTATTTTTATTGTTAAGAGGTTCTAACATACTTTCAGTATCTGCATATAAGACAAAAGGAACCTTTTCTTTAAATCTAAAATTTTAAAATTTTAAAATACAATCATTTTCTGTTGGTAAAATGACTTTACATTCATTTAAATTTGCACAATCAGATTTATGTTTAATTAATGAACTTTCCTGATTAAAATGATTTAAACATCTATCACATAACCAAGTTCGACAATTGTGATTTGTAATTTGTGATTTTACCAATCGCTACAAATTACGGATCCAAGCAAAGTGATAGTTATTATTATTTGCGAGATTATTAATGTCATTATTATTATCATATATATCCATAGTATCCATCAGTATTTTTTATATTCACAACAGCCTTTTTTTCCCTTATGAATTTCGGAATTTCAATATTTTCAGAACAACCCACTTGAATTAGAGCATGTCTATTAAAATTTACCGTTAAATTTAAAATATCTTTTAATGACCAACCTGACTTTTTTCATTAAATTCCTCAACTTCTTTAAGAATATAATCATTCATTTTATTTAAAATTGAATCTAAATCTGAGAAAGGAAAAATAATTTCATTTTTTGTATTGAAAGATTTTCTTTCTTCTATATTTTTACCGCTTTCAATAGTTCTAAAATTACCAATTAATACAAAATTTACTTTTAAACTACTATTTTCTTTGAAGGATTTTTTTAAACGAGATTTTATTAGAGAATTTGATTTCTTCAAAAAGTTAAATAAATCTTTATGTTTCAAATTAATAATAGTTCCAGTTCTAATTCTATTCTCAAATGCTGTCTCTAAATTTTCCCACATTATTCTTCTCTCTTTTTTATCAATATTACCTCCACTCTTTTGAATTAACAGAAATTTTTGAATATTTGTTTTTAAAATTTCAACCGTTGTCGTAAGTCTTTTTCGTTTACTTACATTAATTAGTCTAGCTTTCAAAATTTTATTTAAATAACGAATATTTTTTACTCCTAATTTAACCCATTTCTCCGATTCTTGTAATAATTTTTTTCTATTTCCTATGTTTTTCACAATATTATAAGCGTTTTCCATAATATTAATTAATTTTTCAAAATCAATGGTATCCATTTTTTGCGGTATTTTCTGTTTCATATTGAAGAGAAATTTTTTTATTTAAAAAACAAGCACTACAGCACTGTATCCAGCAACAATATTCAAGACTGACTAAAAATTATTAACAAAACACCCTGCTTTTTTATACTTCTTTCAAGGTTAAAAGCAAATTCTAGTTAAAGAATTAATAAAAACAATTCTAAGAAACAGTTTGAAAGTAATAATAATAATTAAAAGAAATACCTTAAATAATTATTTTTTTATATACATATATTTTTTTCTATCGATATCTAAAAGAGATGTCATAATATGGTCAATATTTTAATTAGAGCCCAGGCAGAAATAATTATCACTTATTTGAGATAACTATCTTCCGCTTTCTTATCACTTAAAATACGAAACAAAAGATATAACGGAAATCAAAGCCTATGCTCTAAAAATAATTCTGTGAACAAATAATAAATCTGTCAATTTTTTTCAAAACAAATGCTGAAAAATTCTGCGTTTATTTTTTTATCACCGTCGGATTGCTTTTTCTAAACAATAATTCTATGAATTATTATGATATAAGCAATATGAAAAATTGTTGAATTAATAACATCACATAATTATCAAAAATATATATCCTTTATTTGCCGCTACAGAGATATTTTTTTTAAACAATAAAAGATTACACAAAAATAATTACCTAGAATTTAAATTGTGCAATCACAAAAGAATGCACCCTTCACAATACATCAAGAGCTTTTTTTAAACAATTCTAAGAATTATTAATATAAATCAAAAACAATTCCAGGAAGTGCTTAATTTAAAAGCAAAATCTTTTTTTTTGTTTATAAAAACTTTTTAAAACCTAGATTGCATTATCGTCAAAAATGACACATAAAAACATGAAATTAAGTAAAAAAATTCTTAATTCTAAAACATTTGTTTATTTTTTTTTAAATTTCAACATAAAAATAAGAAATAACGTATTATTGAAATCGTAAAAAAATAAGGAATTTGAATTTAATAATAAAATTATTAAATTATCAACATTTACGAAAATTGTATTTTTGTTTAATTAAAAAATATTATGACTAAATTTGGGTCAGACTCCCCGCAGTGAGGGATTTTTAAGCGCCAGGAAAATATTTTGAGTAATAAATGTTGGGTCTCGACTCCCCCGCCGCGCGAAGGATTAACAAGTGCTGCACTATTAGCACAATGCAGGCATTGTCCTATTTACTCCAAATACACAAATTGTATTACTCTGTAAAAACAGGTGCAGCAGGTTTTAAACAGGTGGATTTTAACAAAATTTGTTTTCCTCTTAATAGTAGTAATAATACTTAGAATTTTGAATTGTGTGTCATCGTCAAAAATTCACACCATAAAACAAAAAACAGGTTGCAAAATAATGATGAGTCATCGATAAAAAATGCTCAATTATGAGTTATTTTTTGCCATTAATAATACCGATACAGAATCATAAAAAATAGAATGTTTATGTTCATAGGTCGGTAATGCCGGTAACAGATTCCTTCTATCCAGAACCCCCCTAGCCTATCTACTCTCGTAGTATCATCATCGAGTTTCATGGTAATGAGGATCCGCAGCAGGCGAAAGCATGGATTGAAGAATTTCAGAATACGAAAAATATGATGTCACGAGAGCAGGATAGGCGAGAATCAATTTTAGACTATTTCCACGATAAGGCATGGTTGTGTTCAAAATTAAATTTATCTGTTGAGGAGACTAGAGATGAGATTGCTGCAGCTGTTTGGTCGAGGGAAGCTGCAAGTCATTCATTAGTGCAAAAATTTGAGTCTACAGATCAAATTCTCCAGGAGTTATTACATTTTGAATTAGTGGATAGCCATTGTCGACACAGAATTGCTGCGAGTAAAGTGGAAGCAGGAACATCAGGGAGATCACAGTCAAGTGGATACTTATCAAGCGACAGAAGAAGACAATCATCGAAAAGTTTGAAGCGTTCCGAGCCGTCTGTAAGTTCAGCGTCGAATCAAGGTAAGGTGGAAAGAAAATGTTATCGTTGCGGGTTAAGGACCCATATTATACGTGATTGTCCTAAACCCAATTTGATAGCTCAGATAGATTTGGGAGATTCAGTGTGTACGAAGAGAGCTTCCTCAGTTTTAAATGAAAATTTTGAAATAATTC
The DNA here is from genome assembly GCA_032872475.1 of Leptopilina myrica (nomen nudum). Classification (NCBI taxonomy): domain Eukaryota; kingdom Metazoa; phylum Arthropoda; class Insecta; order Hymenoptera; family Figitidae; genus Leptopilina; species Leptopilina myrica (nomen nudum). The sequence goes on from CM065458.1 coordinate 31,477,090, forward strand.
CATTAAAATCAAAACTCGGGGGATTTGAATCTAGTGAAGTGTGTTCTCTAGGTGTAGTAAAAGAAAAAGTAGTGTTGAGTAATTTAGTGCCAAAAATGGTAGAATTTACAGTAGTGCCCGATACAGCACAAGATTATGAGGTAATTTTGGGGAGACCTTTCACGGAGACTCCAGATATATCTTATACTCGTACAGGTAATGAGTTAATTTTTAGTAATGTTGACGAGGATATTTTTGAAAATATTAATAAACTTTCGAAGGTTCGCAGCTCAGAAGAAAAATAAACGGGAGTTGTGAGTTTTATTATTAATGTAAAATCTAACTTAGGTGATATGACTTGGCCAGTCATGAATTTGGGGGAAGAAGGCGTGCACTTAAAGGTGGGTGATAAAGTGGGGAATAGAGTTCTTCTGATTGGGAAAGCACGGACGCGCCTAGGGAGAGAGACACAAATTCAAGTGAAGGAAGTGGTAACTGATAATTCAGTAACGAGAGAGCAAAGAAATGAAATATTAGGAATTCCTAATGAATATAAGATGTAATTTGCAGATGACGTTTTTCAAATTGGTTGCGCGCAAGATTTTAAAATGTAAATTGAATTGATTGAAGGTACACAATCTGATTATATTAAACCGTATAGACTGAATGTTAATGATCGCACTGATTTAGATACAATAATTATTCAATACAGAAAAGCTGGAATAATTAAAGATACAAAAGCGTACACAGTAAGTCCAGCATTTATTGTTCAAAATTCAGAAGGTAAACCTAGAATGGTCACAGATTATAGATTTGTTAATAAAAACACAAAAACATATTATTTTCCAATTCCGAGTATAGAAGAGTTATTAGAAAAATTGCATGGCGCGAAAATTTTTATTAAATTAGATCTGACGTTAGGTTATCTACAAATGCCTTTAAGTGAAAAATCGAAAGAATTGACGGCTTTCATAACAGAAACGCAAACAGGTCAATTTAAGAGGGCTATGTTTAGGTTGGTCAATGCGCCTATGTATTTTTCGAAATTAATGGATCAGATTTTGGGAAATGTTAAACGGAAAGGTTTAGCCTTTATGTTTTTCGATGACATATGTTTTATGCGAAATCTTGGCCTGAATTAATGGATAATTTAAAGGAGGTGTTAGAGCAATTAAAAATCGCGAGATAACCATTAAATTTAAAAAATGTAGCTTCGGAATAAGACAAATTGAATATTTGGGATACATTTTGGGAGAGGGAAAACTTTATCCGGGAGATAGAAAAATAGAAGCGATTAGAGATTTCCCAGAACCAAGTAATAGGCATGAAATAAGACGATTTACTGGTTTAGTAAGTTTTTTTTTAGGTTTATAGTAGGTTTTTCGAAGATTGCTGCACCTATTACTAATTTGTTGAAGGATAAGGAACCGTTTAAGTGGTCAGAGTGTCAACAACAAGCATTTGAATCATTGAAAGGTGCTTTACTCGCTAAACCTGTTCTAAAATTATATAATCCAAAGGCTGAAATTACGGAGTTGCATACGGATGCTTCTTCTGTGGGTTTGGGTGCAATTCATTTTCAAGCAGATGTTGTGGGAGATAAAAAACAGATGGTGTATGCAATTAGTCGAAAGACAACTGAAGTAGAATCAAAATATCATTCGTCTCGACTTCAATTATTAGTTATTGCTTGGGCACTGAGAAGACTTCGTCCCCTTTTAATTGGAATTCCTTTTACTATTTGTACTGATTGTCGTTGTCTAGTTAATATAAATGCATGGAGAACACAAAGCTCTCAGATCGCGCGTTGGATTAGTGAAATAGCAGAGTTTAATTTTGAAATTAAGCATGTTCCTGGTGAAAATATGAAATATGTGGACGCACTCTCACGTGCACCTGTGAATGAAAAAGTCGAGAAAAAAATGGTAATTGAAACGCGAGAAGAAGAAATTCTCATGTTTCAAAAAAGTGACTAGCAATTAAAGGAAATTATTAAAACTTTGAGAAAGCCTGAAATTGAGCGAACTAATTTGGAAAGCGATACGGTAAAGAGTTTGGTTCTTAAAGAAGAGTTAGTGTATAAACAACAAGTTGTTGATAATTCGTTAATTGATTTGTATTATGTGCCAAAAGTAATGAGAAAATCTATCGCAATTCGTTATCATGATTTGTACAGTCACTTGGGGGCGGATAAAACCATAAATCGAATAAAGAATTTTTATTATTTTCCGTATATGCGTAGGTATATTAAATGCAAATTAGAAACTGTCTTGAATGTATTTTGGCGAAACGAAAGACAGGAAGAAAGGAAGGGGTTGTACATTGTGACTATGTTGGTCCCTTTCCTTCTACACCTCGTCATAATAATTATGTTCTGAGTTTTATCGACAATTTAACAAAATTCATTACGCTTTTCCCTGTTAGAAATGTAACTACAAAGCTTTAACCATCTTTCACAGGACCGTTTGTTATTTTTAATTGTGAAACAAATGATACTTATCAAGTAAAAAAATTAAATGATTTTAGAGATCGAAATTATGAAACTACAGTACATGTGAGTCAGTTGAAGCTTTGGAGTGGAGGAAATTTTGATAATGAGAATGAGGAATGTGTAGACTGTAGAAGATCAAGAAGAATTGTATGATAATAAGAATGAAGGATTTGATTTGAATAGGCAACCGTTAGATGAAGTAAATATAAATTTCAATCAGGAACAGAGTGAATCAGTGAATGCAGAAAAGAGTGAACCAGAGCTTAGAAGAAGTAAAAGAAATTTTTGTACTCCGAGTTATTTGAAGGATTATAAGTTATAGTATAATTTTTAATTTTATTTTGTTATTTTTTTATGTTGGAGGACCAACAAATTTTTAGGATGGCGAATGTTGGCAATATTATTTGTTAGTCCTGTTTATTATTTTTATTAGAGGGAAAATCTAATTTTTCTATTGGTTGTTTGGGAAAGCGCGCAAATCACGGTGGTCTTGAATCAACTTTGAATATAAAGTCTTTGCACATCCCTTTTTTTTGCTCATTTGGGTTATTTGCATTCTAAATAATGTGTAAAAAATTTATAGCCCATAACTTGTCGAGCCGTTTTTGAGAAAACTCATTTTGAAAAAAAATCATCAGTTTTTTATTTAAAATGTTACATATTTGTATCAAATTATGGATTTAAGCATAATATTAATTAAAATAGGGTCAGTTGGGGTAAATCCGGACAAAATACCTATTTTTAACAAATGACGTAAGTTTTTTTTATAATAAAAGGAAATTCTTTCGTTTTATGCTGCATTAATTTCTGTCTTGAGTTCCCTAGATTTATTGTTCAGATTTACCCCAAGATTTAGAAAATTTCTTTAAATTTGGTGTAAATCCTGACAGCTTAGTTTCTAAGAAAGGTTTAAAATAAAGTTATCTTAAGTATACTACTCTATTAAGGGATAGAACAACTTGAAAAAAATTCATACTAGATGTACAAAAGTTGAATCAGTTAAGTGTTGTAGTATCATAAAAGTTAATCAATTAACGATTCAAAAAGTAATAATCAAAAACATATATAGCTTTAACAAATTTTAATGGATTTTAACAAACCTTGATAAAGAAAAGTTTTTGGGATCATTGAATACGAATACAAAGTCAGATTTTGAAAATTCAAAATGCCGGATCCAATATGCCGGACTTTTTTAAAGATTAATCGAATTACACTACTTACACCACTTTTTAAAATGTAATAGAAGCTCTGTTGAGATTTACCCTAAGTTTTCAAATTATCCTGTTGACAATTGTCGAGATAAAATCATGGAAGTAGTCAGAATCTCTTTTAAAGGATCTGAGCTTAAAATATTGACGTCAAACTAAATTTTTAATTTGTAAATTAAGATCCAACACCTTTTGTCCGTATTTGCCCTCTGCCTGTCCGGATTTACCCCAACTGACCCTAATACTTTTCTTTAATTTTAAATAATATAATATAACAATTTAAATAATATTTCTGACACAATAAGTCAGTTTTGTTTAAATATTACAATACATGTTAAGGCACATATTTTTGCCAATTTACGGAAATTATACCAGTTACTGTACAGAAAAAAAATTAACGAAAAGGTTATATATAATAAATATAAAAACGGCTCGACAAGTTATGGGCTATAAATTTTTTACACATTATTTAGAGTGCAAATAACACAAATCAGCAAAAAAAAATGATGTGCTAAGACATTTCATTCAAAGTTGATTCAAGACCACCGTGAAATATATTGATAAGGGGGAAGTGAGTAGCGCCAAAATAAGAGGAATGAATGTTAGAGAGAAAATAAAGATAGGATGAGTCGGTCGTGTCGAAACTCAATCCTATAAGTAAATTTTATATTTATGTGATGGCAGCTTTCTGTAGTTTGTTTTATTAATTTTATATTTATTTTAAATAACTCATTTTTAATAAATTAATTGTATCATTTATAAATTGAGTTTTATTTATAAATTGTGATATATCCTTGTATTTAATTTGTATCCAAAAATTAATTGCTAACAAAATAATTCAAAAATATCAAAAAATAGTTGTTATTTTACTATTATTTTCTTTCGTTTTGTTGAAATCGGCATTTTTAACCCCTCTCACCCTACTGAAGTTTTTAACAAAAGTCAATTTTCGAAAAAAACAAATACCAAAGAGGCTAGAAACAGGAGGTATAATTTCAGTAGTGGGGGTATGGCAATGCTGAGACGCTGAGCTGCATTATAGTCAGGCGTTTTCTTTGAAAAAAGTCTCCACAGCAATAGACCACATGGACTTCTGCACATCTAATCTGTAATCTGCAAATACAATATGAAAAAATTGTCGTTGATTTTCAGTGTTGTGTTTCCCGAGTCGAAGTTTAAGCCCTACCTTAACCTTCAATTTGCAGGGTTTGTTGGGAGTTAGGATTAGTAAAAAAGGTTCTAACTTTAAGGAAATTTAGACCCTACTTTGACTCCCAAAACCGGCGGAAAATTCCAAATCTTCCATTTGGAGAAGTAAAGGAGGGCCTATTTCGAATTCAGTAAACCCTACATTCATTCTCCTACACCCTACATTGCAAAATCTTTTATAACCTACTTTTATACTCCTAGACCCTACAAAGCCATAATAATAATAATTAGGGTTGATGCATAATTTTCTATCTAATTTAATTTTGACCAGTTTTTAAATAATAAAATACCTTTTTAGGAAAGCGTAATTTCATTTTTTAATTATTATTTATTTTATAAACAAGATTTTAATAAAGTAATTTTTTCAAACAAAAAATTAATTTATTAAAATCTTAATTAAGTGTTGAAGTTAACAATCAATCCTAGTCAAGTCAATGAAAAAAATTAAAAACAATCCCTTTAACGTTTTCAATAGCTAATCTGTCCTCTTAAGGAACTACAATGTTATTAAATAAATTTAGACAATATGTTCCTTGCAATATTAAAATTATAGTTTCTGAAAAGTACAGCGTTGCTTTTGAAACGTTAAAAGAATTGTTTTAATTTATTAAATTGTGTTGACTCAGAGTGATCGTCAACTTTAACACTTAATTAATTTGGAAACCCAGTGATAGAATCATTATTTTTATTATTCAAATCTTGTTTATGAAGTATATAATAATTGAAACATGAAATTACCCTTTCCTAAAAAGTAAAAAGGTATTTGTTTATTTAAAAATTGGTTAAAATTAAATTAGATAGAATTTTATGCATCAACCCTGATTATTATTTCTATTCCTATTAATGTCAAAGAGTTTGAATAAAGTTTCAGAAAAATATTCGAAAATACTTTTTTACATGATTAAATAATTAAAAAAAATATTTAGTAAGTGAATTATAATTTATTAAATCGTTCACTCCAAGTATAATCTACTTATGAAATATGAAGATTTCGACTATATCAGCAGAGAGTGACATCTATTAGATGTCAATTGAACTCTTTGGTTTAGAGTTAGGTGTTACATATGATAATTATTTCGATATGGTTGTCGATAAGTAATTATCAATTTTTTTGAAATTTATTTTGATCTGAAAAAATAAGCTGCGTGAACGAATGCACTGTGCATCTGTGAGGACTCGAACCTCAGTTTATAGCTGCCTGTCGCGGGACCTACGCCTATCAACGCACCTTGCCAACACAGCCTGGACGTACACGCTTCTTATATTCTCAGATCAAGCCCATCACTAGTCGAGAGCTATATAGTTAATGTTAGAATTTATTCGCTGATAGAATATTTTGAAATATGAAGATTTCGACTATATCAGCAGAGAGTGACATCTATTAGATGTCAATTGAACTCTTTGGTTTAGAGTTAGGTGTTACATATGATAATTATTTCGATATGGTTGTCGATAAGTAATTATCAATTTTTTTGAAATTTAATTTTGATCTGAAAAAATAAGCTGCGTGAACGAATGCACTGTGCATCTGTGAGGACTCGAACCTCAGTTTATAGCTGCCTGTCGCGGGACCTATCCTCACAGATGCACAGTGCATTCGTTCACGCAGCTTATTTTTTCAGATCAAAATTAAATTTCAAAAAAATTGATAATTACTTATCGACAACCATATCGAAATAATTATCATATGTAACACCTAACTCTAAACCAAAGAGTTCAATTGACATCTAATAGATGTCACTCTCTGCTGATATAGTCGAAATCTTCATATTTCAAAATATTCTATCAGCGAATAAATTCTAACATTAACTATATAGCTCTCGACTAGTGATGGGCTTGATCTGAGAATATAAGAAGCGTGTACGTCCAGGCTGTGTTGGCAAGGTGCGTTGATAGGCGTAGGTCCCGCGACAGGCAGCTATAAACTGAGGTTCGAGTCCTCACAGATGCACAGTGCATTCGTTCACGCAGCTTATTTTTTCAGATCAAAATTAAATTTCAAAAAAATTGATAATTACTTATCGACAACCATATCGAAATAATTATCATATGTAACACCTAACTCTAAACCAAAGAGTTCAATTGACATCTAATAGATGTCACTCTCTGCTGATATAGTCGAAATCTTCATATTTCAAAATATTCTATCAGCGAATAAATTCTAACATTAATAATCTACTTATGTTTGAAAACCATTTTGGAAGTTACCTATCTTCCACGTTTGTTTTAGAAATCACGTTAGTTAGCGGACTGTTTTGGAAACTTTGTTTCCCTCTGTTCCGTGTAGAAACTACGTAACTCTGACAGTCGATTTAAACGCTCCACTTTATATTATTATTACTATTGTTTTAAAGTTATTATTTTGTTGTTAAGTGAATTTTTTTAATGTTGATGAATTGAAATGTATATGTTTAATAATAATGTAATATTTTAAATAAAATTATAATATTCTTTAGTACAATAGTAGACGTTCTAAAGTCACAACCAGAGTTACGTTGTTTCTGTACGGAACAGAAAGATACATAGTTTCCAAAACAATCCTCTAACTTACGTGATTTCTAAAATAAACGTGGAAAATAGGTAACTTCCAAAATGGTTTTTAAACATAAGTACATTGTACTTGGAGTGAATGAAATATTTTTTCAATTATAGTAATTTATAAATGTAGGGTGAGCAGATTAAAAGTAGGGCCTTGTAGACTAAATAAATAAATGTAGGCTGAGAGGATTGAAAGTAGGGTTTTACAGGTTGAATAAATGAATGTAGGGTGAACGAATTGAAAGTAGGGTTTTAGAGGTTTAATAATTGTAGGGTGAACATATTAAAAAGAGGGTCTAATAGGTTGAAAGAGAGTCAAATTAGGTTCTGGATTATAAGTTTCTTGAACCATGATAGACCTGTAGGTTAAAACATCAGTAAAATAGATGCTAATGGCTTTAATAGCAGTAAAGGAGACTGTATTCAGTGTTTAAATCCTAAAAGTAGGGTTTAAATTTCGACTCGGGTTATCTTTCTTCTTATTTCTTATTACATAGCACGTTTTCGGCATTTTATAACTATTTTAATAACACTAAATTAATGCACTTAATTTACTAATCTCTTAAATCATTTATACCCCAGTAGGACAAAATGTTCCAGCATTATTTATTTCGATGTAATTTTGGTTTTGTGCAGGATTCGAAAAAGGAATGTAGTTCATCTGATTGAACGCGACTTGGTTATACGTAGGTATTGTACTGGCCGGAAGTTGTCTCAAGTTTGCAAGAGAAGTTTGGTGGCAAATCCAATAACCGATGGGGAATCGGGTACCCGGTGGATGAAATCGGTGCGTGGTTCTGTGTTGTTCCTAAACCGGAGAAAAGATGTTGATTACGAGTTATGCCCGTTAATCTCATCTCCGCTTAGCTATATGTAAGTAGAGTGCTCATTACAGGTAGCCCCGTATACGTATACGTAGATCCGTGATTTGCCGAATAAGCGAGTCCGGGTGAGTCCTCGAGATGATGCCTTGATTACTCAAAAACGACTTTGAGCCAACTTTGAAAAAGGTGATAAAAAAAGTAAATAAAAAAAATATTTAAAAAAAAGAATCCAAATAAATTTTTTCTTCATATCACTTTTATTAAAACCACGTTAAAGAGTTTTATTCTTAATTGAATTTTTTTATTTTTTCTCAATTTTTTCAAGTTTGAAGACATTTTTACAATATTATCCGATATTAGCTTTTTTTCAGTACATTATTTTTATAGTAAATTTGATTCCGCGTCGAATGAGTTATATTTGACTGTAATTTGATAAAAATTGATCGAGTTATGTGAGTTTTAAGACTATTAAATTTTTACTCATAGTACAGTGCAGTACGGAACTATGCAGTACACAACAGAACTGTCAATTACTTTAAAAATATCTAGGAAATGCTCATTAATTCAAAATTATTTGTTTAATCTCATTTGTTTGTGTTATTCATTAGTACTATAAAGTCGTTGATTATTATTTGCTATTCATATGTAGCGTAGTTTATGAAACGAAATACTTTTTTCAAATTTTTGTATGCTCCTATTGTCTCCTCCAGCGATGTAAATTTCTCTGAAAGAATTTTGATCATCAACTTTTACGGACTAGCGAGATCCTGAAATTTTCTTCCAAGATATTCCTTTGTTTAAATTGAAACGTGAGCATTTTGGATTGTTTGATGATATAATACGACCAGAGAAGATAAGTAAATTCTAAATTTTTGTCAATTTTTCCATTCCCATTGAGGCCATTCCCTTTGAGGCCACCAATCACAGTTTCAAGCAATGCTGCTTATCCACAAATATACCGTAGATGAAAGACAATTTATTGCGATTATCACGCATTTGCTTTTTAATAGAAATATAAAAAAGGTTCTCGAATGTACCTAAGTTCACAATATATCTTGTTTATCTTGAATAAAAAAAGAAAGTGTTATTGTAAGTTAACCTTATTGAAACGTCAAAGTTTTATTGCTTTGCTTCAATTTTTGAAGAAAAAATGTGTGATAATCGCAATAACTTTTGTTTCATATGTGGTTCATATAGCTCATTCGACGCGGAATCAAATTTACTATAACAATAATGCACTAAAAAAATCCCTAATATCGGATAATATTGTAAAAATGTCTTCAAAGTTGCAAAAAGTTGGAAATTGGATGGAAATTAGCGAAATTATGAGTGACTGTTCACATCAACCTACAGAAAAACGGGTTTTTCGCCATAAAATGAGATTTTGGAGGTGTATTGGACATTTTTCCTATACCATTTTTCTTAGTTTTACTAGACCTACAAGTTATACTAGGTCCGCAAAAAAGTATATTTTCACTGTCGCACAGTGTAATGATAAAAATGGTAATTTTTAAAAAATAAAATCTTTAAAAATAATATTGATTATTGTTATTTTTATAAATTAAAAATAATTTCGCCTACAATGACGCAAAATGTACCATGCTTTCACGAGTCTTATTTTGTATGAAATATTTAGTTAAAAAATTTAGGAAATACCATTTCTGACGTAAAACTTATCGCTCTTTCGAAATAAGAAGTTAAAATTTGTTTATAATGTTACGTCAAAACGAGAAACCTTTTTAAAATATACCTAACGTTCCTCGTTTTAAATTAGTTTCAATAAAGAATCTAATTTGGGATGAGGATAAGTCAATGAGCCTACTAAAAGTTGTGAGAGAGTAATTTATTTAAAAACCAACAAGAAAGGAAAGTATTGACAAAAATACAATGAGTGTAGTTCTAAATAATAAACCTTACTTTTAAGAATAACGATTACTGGTGTTGAATATTGTAGTGATATTATCTGGTAATCCGATCTTGGATGGTGTTGAGGGGCCTAGTCGCCAAAGGGCCTCAAACAGTTGTCCTTAATGTTAGAGTATTAGTCCTCTTGTTTACACTAATGAGATAGTGTATTGTATTTTGGTAATATTTGCTTTTTTCCAGACGGACGTCGCCTCCTTAGCAAATTTCGATGCTTCGAAATTTGGAATGTGTTGTTTCAATATAAGATAGATACTTGAATTTATTTTCAAATTGATATTTTTGAAAATAGTAAAAATTGCTGAGGGGAATTAATTCTCTTTAACCGTAGTACGTTTCAAAGCAAAACTTTGAAAATAATTTTAAAGTTCACTTTTAGAGAAAACACTTTCAAAATAATACTTGGGAATAAACTGTTGATCACTTTGTAGATTATACTTGGAGTTCACTTGACGTTGGTAGATTTATTACTGATTGATTTCCAAAAAATTATTCTCTTTCTTAAAGATGTTATAACGCTGGTTTCCAAATTATTACTCTCTGTTCTAATCAGAAATGGTCACCCTTTTTATATAAAAATTTCCTCATTAGACGAACGCTCGTAGCTACAAAATTCGTCTTGACCTTAATAGATTTCAGTGCGCATGGCATCGCTGCGACCTTCCATAGAGTTCAAGTCGGAAGACATCGCATCGACCTTGCATGAAGTTGAGGTCGCAACTTCGTCTTTGATCCTCAGGTGTGGCGTGTGTACATATTAATAATCTGTATCTTCGATCTTGAATTTCTCGTAATCGTTATTCTTTCGACATTCTTTTAAAATACTATTCTTTCCTGGATTTGTAATAATGAACATATAATATAATTATAATATTTGTTAGAAAATATACGAATATAATGCAAATTTAAAACACACATACAAGTAACATTTAGAAAATATATCGATTAAATATAATATATGAAAAATATACATATACGTGAAAATATATAGTTAAATTAAGTATATTAATAAGAAGTTACGGACGTAACACCTCCCCCCTTAGATTGAGCATGGGAGTGAAATGAAACATGCTCAAACTAATGAATTATATAGGGAATGTTACTTTCATTCTATCCATAAATTAAATCATTTTTTATTCATACTTTACATATTTTTATATAGTCATATACAATGTAGAATTCATTCATGCTATTTTAATTATACTTCACAAACAATATTTAAAAAAATAATTTTAATTTTAATGTATCTTCTTTTACTAGATATTTTCATTAGAATTATCATTTTTTATACAAGGTTTTCAATTAATCATTTAAATTGACCACATTCCAAAATCCATAAGAATGACATGTTTAGTTTTTTTGTTTGGTAAATAAAATTTGTTTATAATTAGAAAAAATTATTTGTACAAATGATTTACATTGCATACAATTTTGTATCGATGTTAATACAATATGTATTTTAAAAAAATTAATTTTTTTTGTATGATTTGAAATTACATTGAGAGAAATACTTTTACAAGTTGTTTGATAGGCTTGAGTCTTGTGCTGTTTTTAAATTACATAACAATTTTTGCGCTAAGATTCGAAACTTGTATATAATTAAAAATTGTTGTAGATTTAAATATTGAATACATTTTTGCATAGAATTATAAACCAAAGTTTTGTACATTTAATTTTACAGATAAAATTTTTTATATATTTTTGACACATTCTACATTTGAGACAACAGTTTTTTAAATATGTGTCTCTATTTTTTATATTTTATTGTTTTTAAATGTTTCATTTATGCATTTTTAGTCGTTCTCAAGCTATATTTTAACAATAATTATTAGATATTGAGAAGGAAGAAAATTTTTTATTCGAGTTGTTTTGTTATTATAAATTTGAATAAAGCCACTTTAGATTCTTCTTCCAAAAATTATATTGAATAAGGATTTATCTTATTGTGTTAAAAAAAAGTCTCAATCTCTTGCATTGCAAAACAAGTATGTAGAATCAAAAATTGACAAAATATTATAAAAATTTAATTTAAACATGCGAACCTTTTAAAGAAATACTTTTTCAAATCAGGTAATTGGTATAGTGATTTAAAATTTGTTTAATATTTATAAAAGTGTAAATGATTGAAAACAGTTTAATTTCTCTTTTATATATGTCCTTTCTGAAACATAAAACTATATATTATTATGAGTATTTTATTATTTCTGTTTAATTCGAGATAGTTTTAGTCTATTCGTATGTACTATTTTTTGTTTGTTTTTAACTTGTATTTTAACGTTCCCTTTATTTAAAATTTCTAATATTTTATGTGGGCCTGTATATTGATTAGCAAATTTATGACTTTTTCCCCCGTGTAGTAAAAATACCTCATCTCCGAGTTTAAGATTTTGTGAAGTCTTGTTATTAAGTATGTTAAATATTGATCATAAGTTTCTAATTTTTCATGTTCAAGTGGTGGATCACTTGATGGTAACCGTGCTAATTTTCCAAAAATTAACTCATACGGAGTGCACTTGGTGCCTTCATGAATGCTCGTATTGTAGGAAAACATGGCTAGTTCTAACCAGTCATCCCATTCTTCATTTTTGTTGATAAATTGCTTTAAATATTCTCCTAAATAGTGTTGCATTCGAGCGAGACGATACGAGAAATTTTAAAAACGAGAATAAATCTCGTTCAGATACAATATATTATCGTATCGACTCGTATCGTTAAGACGAGAATCTCGATAAGTCGATCGAGATCAAAAATTTTTTTTAGAAAAGAATGTTTTTTTAATTTATACTTTATTTTCAAGAAACGATTTTTTATGATAGTCATAAACGTTATTAACCATAATATATATACAAAACAAAATAACGATACAAATTAATTATTAAATTGTTATTGCTTATTGTCTTCGTTTAACTCTAATTTTAACTCTTCGGCTAAAGAACATTGTACCCATGAATTTAGACACATCAATTGGGTTATCGAGTTATCAGAAAGTTTATTTCTGTGTTTGCGAATCACAAGCGAACTTCGGGAAAAAAGTCTCTCTGAAGGGACAGAAGTAGCTGGAGTGCAAAGAAAATCACGTGCCATTTTCGATAAACTGGGATACGTATTCTGATTTTGTTTCCACCAATCCAAAATATTGGTATTCTTTCCTGCGCGTTTATGAGACAGATAGAAATTTAATTCTTGGGACCATGACGATAATGAGGAAGATTGTGTCTCGGAATCTGAGTCGTACAACATGTTCACATCAAAATCCTTTGTTGTATTATCGATATTTTCATTTTGAGACTTCTTTTCGACGGGAACCTTATTAAAATGAACCAAACAAAATAATAAAAAGTTACTAAAAATTTATTAATGAATTTATATATAGTAAAATCTAAATACATGAAGATTTTAATTTCAGAACTTTTTAAATAAATAAAAATCAAATTTAATTTTTTTGTCTGTGTTATTCTTAATAATGAAAAAGGAAAAATATATTATCAGAGTTATCAAATTACTAAATAATTATTATTGAAATAATACTGATACTAAATAATCGTTATAAATTTATAATAATTTACTTGTGAATTGAAATATTCTTTTTTTAAAATATTGTCAAAATGCTTCAGTGACTGAGACTCCATTTCTCTTCCCAATTCAGTTTTTTGGAACGTTTCTACCTTAAATTTGGGATCGAGAACTAAAATTGCACAATAATTCCAATTACTTTTGGAATAATGTTTCATCAGTTTCTCTATCGATACTTGCAGGGCTTCGGCAATAGTTTTTTCAACAGGAGTAATTTCCTTTTTTTTTAATATTTCGATTTTTGCTTTTTCAAGCTTATCCAAAAGCAAGTTGAAACCGACGACTACTGTCGGAAGTGTAATATATTTTTCTCCACTTAATATTTCTGACAGAACTTTAAAATACTGTAGATATTTTGCTGCTGTGCGTAAGGTTGACCACTCTAAAGTTGAAATCGTTAGTTGTCGTAGAGAGTTATTATTTTGACATAACATATTTAACGCGTCTTCCATTTGAAATGCCTTCTCCAACATTACAAAGGAAGAGTTCCATCTTGTGGAAACATCTACATTAGGCGATGTAAACTTATTACTGCAAACTTGACAGCAAATTTCTAATTTATTTCTCCACTGTTCTGATCTTTTTAACAAAATAAATAAACTTCTAAGCTTAGAAAGTGGAGAATTTTTTCCATTTTCCTTGCAAGATAAATCTCTTCTATTTGTTTCAACTGTTCCATGATCATCATCATTTTCATCTTCGCTTTCATCAATTTCTTCGAAATTTAATGATTAAAAATTAAAATTTATTAATTAATATAGATTAATAATTAATTATCTTCATAAATTTAATTTTTTTAATTCATAAGCTGGTTTCATGTCAGTGACGTCAGGGAAATGACAGGAAAACAAAATTTTTTGTCACTAAAGTCAGGGAAATGTCAGGAAAAGAAAATTTTTTGTCAGTAAAGTAAGAGAAATGACAGGGAAAACATTTTTGTCAGTAAAAGTAAGAAAATTTAGCCTTTTTTCGACTTTTTTTCCAAATGGTAGCGTTTTGCATTGCGTTTTGTAACTAGGCCATGAGTGCAAATAGAGCAAACATATATCTGTATCTCTCTCACACTCATGGCCTAGTTACAAAACGAAACTCAAAACGTGGCCATGGGACTGTACCCTTAATGAAACATTTTTCAAAAATTTGATTATTTATAAAATATTTTACCGAATTTCAACTAAATGGAAATTATTCAATTGCATATAATTCAAAAACTATTAATTTTTCAAAAATTATTTAAAATTATTTTTTAAAATTAATTTTAAGAATACCTTTATTATAAGTATTTGAAAATATTATATTTTTATTTTATTATACTTTTATATTTTCCTGTAAAAAGAATTTTGTCATGGAAAATAGTTATAATGTCAGTAAATTGTAAGGAAAATTAATAAAATTAATAATAATTTGACCTATTAAAATTAGTAGTATTAATTTATTATTAAATTAACCCTCTTGGATGGTTAATAGTATCATGTACCTCGTGACTATAATCATCTTCTTCGACTTCAGAATTATCTTCAACTCGTAACACTTTTAACATTGCTTGGGCACCTAAATTTAATATATGAGCGTAGCATCGATAATGTTGCTCCTTAGAATTAAAATTTTCCATTAAAAGAGATAATTCTTGCATAAAACTGGTATTTGCTGAAGCATTATCTACAGTTATGGCTTGTAGTTTCTTTTCAATGCCAAATTTTTTAAGTGTTTTATGGAATATTTGGGCTATATCGTGACCAGTATGGCATCCATTCGAAGGAACAAAATCTATTACAAATGATTGTAAATTCCAGTTTTCATTGATGAAGTGTCCTGTAATTCCAAAATAACTTCGGTTGGCAACCGAAGTCCAGCCATCAATCGTGAACGATATTTTTGACGAATTCATTTGTAAAATTTTAATTAAACATTGCTCCATTTCAAAGAATCGACTTTCTACTTGTGACTTCAGCTTATTTCTTAAAGGAAGTTTGACGTCCGGTTTTAAATAGTGAAATAAGACTTGTGTACGTTCGTATTCGAAAAAACGATAGGGCAAGTATTTTTCGGTCACCCAATCCACAATTTTTTTATTAAACGTACCTTGAGTAAATTGCTACAATATAGAAAAAAATTTTCAAAAATATCTTAATATATATTTAACGAGCTAAAATATCAAAAAGAAAACTATTTATTTTTTTAAATTCAAAATAGAATTAAATTAAGAATTATATAATTTTCTTAAATATATTAGTCAACATAAATTCTAATGCTTTTCAACTAATTTTATTTTCGCAATATAATTTCAAAAAGTTTCTGAAAATAAATCAAACTTATTCTGTTAAGCAAATTGATTTTTTGTAATTTTGATTTAAATGTGCAATTCCAACTAAAATGTACAAAAAACTTTACTTTTTATTTAATAAATTAAAAAAATTACTTCAATTAGTTTCTCTGAATTTGGATACGTCTCTCGATATTCTTGTAAATGGTGAACTTTTAGATGCCGCTTCAATCCAGATGTATTACTATCTTTCATTCTAATTCTTTTAATTTCCTGCTTCGTTTTACACAATTTGCATGTCGCTATTTTACAATCATTTTCTATTGAATACTCAAAAGATTCTTTCAAAGGTTTTCCACCATTTCTTCGTCGTTTAGACTTATTTTGATTATTTTCAACATCATTGTCCACCAAAGGTTCTTGGCTATATTTTAAAATAAGTTACATGCAAATTTTTTAATTAAAAATTTTATTTTATTAAATTGTTATTAAAAAAGAAGTAATTCTTTTTATTTTGTTAATTTATTAAAAAATTTAATTAAATTTTGTTTGTTTTTTATTTGCAAATAATGTAAAATAAGCAAAAGTTTATATTATTTATAACCTTGTTGATTCTGTGGATTGTTCTAGTGTTCCATTTTCTGGTTCTTGATGTTCCCTACACCTTTTGGCACTTTGTTTTCTTGACATTTTTTAATTTCAAATTTGTTAGCTATCTGTCAAATATCGATCGAATTGACGAGACGAGAAGAGACGATTAAGAACAAAAGGTTAACGAGAATAAAGAACAATAACAAATTCAGTAATGGTGTGAAGGCGATCGAGAAAGGCGATTTTTCTCGGCTCGAATGCAACACTACTCCTAAAACGTGATGAGATCTTTCAATTGATCCGTTTGACTGAGGGTGAAATAGTGTCGTTTTAAATTGTCGTATTCTAAATCTTTTTGCTAATCTTCTCATTAAATTGCTTAAAAAGTCAGTTCCTTGATCTGTTAACACTCCTTTAGGTGATCCAAAAATACAAATAAATCTTTTAATAAATACATCAGCTATTGTACTTGCTTGATGATTTGGGAGTGCGATTGCTAATGAATATTTAGTTCCTACTTTCGTAGGATATTTTGTATATCCATTACATATAACAACTATCACAAATGAATTTTCAAAAATTGATTTTATCATTGATAGGATTTCGTCCCAAGGTACATTATTTATTTGGGCTGTTTTTGCAATACTAATACTTTTCAGTTTCAATTCTTCACATACATTTTTCATTTAAACTATTGTAGATTTAATTCTTTTTATTGTGTCAGCTAAATTTTCTTTTATTTCTTCTTCTATTGGGAGAGCGATATGGTAATATATACCTCTCTTTATTTTTTCTGCTATACCTAATTGAAGTTTACCAAAATTTGGCAATTTTTCTCGTTTTGCTAAAGATCTGGAGCCATTATCTCGTGGATCTCCATCGATTGAAAGAAAATAGGTAAAGTTATCTCTACGCATTGGTAATTGGTCTCTGCAGTCGATAATATACTTTTCTTGTTTCATATTTAAATTTTCACAATTTTCATTTTCCATTAGATTTTCTTCTTCATCAGATGATTCTTCGGAATTAGAATTTTCGTAGCCTTGATCAATTTCTTCATTTTTCTTCATTTCTATTTCTTGATTATTGTACTCAGGATCTGACACAATTTCATCAGTATAAACTTCATTATAAAATTTTTCTTTTCTTCTATTCTTTATATTAGATACCTTTTTTGGTCTTCCCCTTCTCTTTTTTGAAAAAGAGGTATTCAAACGTGTGCTCTGTTTCTTGGGTCTGCCACGTTTCTTTTTTGTGTGTGCTTTTATTTCTTTTTCTTGAATTTCTTGATTTTTCTTTTCTTGTATTATATTTTCCTGATTATCATTCTCTTGCATTTTTCGTTGATTTCTTGTTATAACGTTACAAGTTTCATTACTTGTACAATAATTTCTTTCAATATTTTGGAGATTTCTTATTATCTCCGAATTCATGCAGGATTCATTGTCCTTCAATATTTTTTCAATAGATTGAAGACTTTTCCTTATCTCCAAATTTATGTAGGATTCATATTCCTCAAATAATTTTTTAATAGATCGAAGACTTCTTAGTATCTCCGAATTTTTATAGGATCCATTGTCCTTAAACATTTTTTCAATATCATGGAGATTTCTTATTATCTCCGAATTCATGCAGGATTCATTGTCCTTCAATATTTTTTCAATAAATTGAAGACTTTTCCTTATCTCCAAATTTATGTAGGATTCATATTCCTCAAATAATTTTTTAATAGATCGAAGACTTCTTAGTATCTCCGAATTTTTATAGGATCCATTGTCCTTAAACATTTTTTCAATATCATGGAGATTTCTTATTATCTCCAAATTCATGCAGGATTCATTGTCCTTCAATATTTCTTCAATTTTTTCTTGCACACATTTTATTATTTTTCTTTGAATTTTCTGAGCTTCATCAATTTTTTCTTCTTTTATTTCTTGTACTTTTTCTTCAATAATATTTTCGACTGGGTTTCTGGATAAGGCATCAGCATTAACATTTGTTTTGCCTGCTTTGTAGACCACATTAAAATCATATTCAGCTAATTTTAGCTTCCATCTTGTAACTCTTGAACAGGGATCTTTAGAATTTTGAAACCACACGAGCGGTTTGTGATCAGTAACTAACGTAAATTTTCTTCCATAAAGATAAGGTCGAAAATGTTGCACACTGTATACAATCGCCAATGCTTCTTTTTCATAAGTATCATATTTTCATTCACATTCGTTTAGTGTCCGTGACGTATAAGCTACTGGTTGGTCTTTGCCAATAATTCCTTGTGATAAAATTCCTCCTATTACAAAACCTGAAGCGTCTGTTGTTAGTATAAATGGTTGAGAAAAGTCTGGTCTTCTTAAAAGTGGTTCCTCACATAGTTTATTTTTTAACAAATCAAAAGCCGTTTGTTGTTTTTCAGTCCAAAGAAAAGGTATATCTTTTCTTAAAAGTTGATTTAAAGGATTTGCAATCTTTGAAGATCCGTCTATAAATTTGCGATAATATCCTGCTAGTCCTAAAAATTGTTTAATATTTTTAACATTTTTTGGTTTTGGAAATTTCTTTACAACTTCTACTTTTTTCGGATCGGGTCGTACACCATTTTTGTCAATAATATGTCCTAAGTATCCTACTTCTAATCTCAAAAATTCACATTTATCCGGTTGCAGTTTTAAATTAGCAAAACGTAGTCGTTCCATGAGTTTCGAAAATTTTTCTTCGTGTTCTTCTAATGTGTCTGCATAAATTACAATATCGTCCAAATAAACAAATAATTCTGATCCTTGTAAACCTAATAATACCTGATCAATAAGTTTTTGAAATGTGCTCGGTGAATTTTTTAATCCAAAAGGCATTCTATCGAATTCATAATGTCCAAATGGCGTTGAAAATGCCGTCTTATAAGAATCTCTAGGATCCATTTTGATTTGATGAAAATCGGATGCTAAATCGAAGACTGAAAAATATTGAGCGTTTCCTAATTGATCCAACAGGTCTGTAATATTAGGGAGGGGGTAAAATTGACCTACCGTGCGTTCATTTAGCTTTCTGAAGTCTAAAACTAATCGCCATTTTTTATTTCCCTGTGAGTCATCTTTTTTTGGTACTATCCATATTGGTGTGTTGAAAGGTGAGTCAGAATGCTTAATAATTTTTTGTTTTAATAATTCGTTTACTAGGCGTGTCATTTCCTCTTTGTGAACAGGGGGAAATCTGTATTGTTTAGTGATAATCGGTGTGTCATCTGTAGTTATTATTCTATGTCTTATAAGATCTGTTCCTTCTAAATATTCTCCAGGTATATGAAATCGATCTGAATAGTTCTTTACTAAATTCATGATGTGTTCTAATTCTTCTTTATTTAAATGTTCAAGGAGAAGTAATTTTTTAATTTCTTCAACTCTGTTGTTGCCTGTAATGTTGAAAATATTTTCTGATTTAATATTTTTTGAAAATACATTAATAATTTGTTTAATTGATGAGTCTTCATTTTTAATATCAGATTTGTTTTCTTGTTTTATTTCATCAAAATCTTCTAAATTTACTTCAAAAATTAGGATATCTATTGATTCATTTAGTGTATTGATTGCTTTTAAATAGGCTAAACCTTCTATGTTTGTAACTACTGCATCACCTATGTAAACACCATCTTCTATTTCTAATCTTGGAATGTAACCTTCTTTTATATTTTTATTCAAAATTTTTACATGAATATTGTAAATTGATCTTGCTGGAATTGTAAAATAGTTTTTTAAATCAAATTTAATTTTTTGTTTATTGATTTCTAAATGTCTTTCTTCATAATTAATTTTTACTTTATTTTTGATAAAAAATTCTGTTCCTAATATTCCGTCATGTTCAATTGGAACATCGTTTGACAAAAGGTTGAAAGTTGATGGAATTCCGAAAATATTAATTTCTAGTTGTCCTAAAGTATAAACTGCGTGATCGTTTATTTCTGTTAATTTAAGACATTTGTTTTCATCAATTTTTATATCTGGATTTAGTGCACGAATTTTTAATAAATTTGGTCCTGCTCCTTTGTCAATCATCATTGTTATTGGAATTTTTAATTCTTTAGTATTAATTTGAATGTACGGAATTGTATTAGTTTTTGCTAAGTTAATGTTTCTGGATGCATAGTAATTTCTTCTTAATTCTTCCTCAGAGCATCCTACTGAAGAGGAATTTTGGAGTTTCCCTGATTTTGTGTTTGTGAATTTGTTTGTTGCTTATTGTTATCATCCCACATCTTTTTTCTACAATGAGTGGAAATGTGTCCTAATTTTTTACAATAATTACACGTTATACTTGGATTTCTGTTTGCGAAGTTTCTTGTATTATTAGTTCGTGATTCTTGAGAAAAATTTCGTTGTTGATTTTGAAAAGAATTTTGTTGTTGATTTTGGTATGAAGGACGAAATTGATTTTGTTGCATGTTTCTAAACTGATTCTGTGATGTATTTCTAAATTGATTTTGAAACTGATTTTGTTGACGGTTTTTGTTAAAGTTTTGACTTTGAAATTGATTAAACCTTGGGTTTTGATTTGAAAAATTTTGCCGTGGTCCGGGATAAAATGAGTTTTCTCGTCTTGGTCCTATCAATTTATTAAGCTGAAAACAATTCACTGCAAAGTGTCCTTTTTTACCACAAACTAAACACGTTATTATATTATCTTGAGCTATGTTGATTTTTATTGTTTTTGCAAATTCTTTGACATTTTTAAGATAATAATTATTTTCGGTATTTTGTTCAGTTTTTCTTAGTTCACGGTGTGATAACAATTTCCTTTCTATTTCTACTGCTTTATTAATTATCTCTTGAAAAGTGTCAGCTGTTCCTATTCTTAATTCAATGTCTGGTCTAAGTCCGCGTGAGAAACAATCAACAGTTGTTTTATCTAAATTTGTTTTAAATGCTTCATCTACTGCATTTTCATTGCTAAGCCTATGCGCGTCTAAAATTCTTTCTGCTGCTTCTGCTATTCTGGAACCGTAAGAAATTACATTTTCGTGTTCCCGCATATATATTGCTCCTAATTCTCCTTGTAACTGGTATACAGATTTTGCTGGCGCGTAAATATGTTTTAACCTTTCTGTTAATTTCTCTACTGTAATAAAATTATTTCCTATAATAATTCTTCGTGCTTCACCTGAAATTCTACTTCTAATTAATTTGACTAAATTTGTTTGTACCTGTGCATTATCAGGAAGCATAGATTTTGCTTCTAGACAACTTTCAATAAATATAGATAATGGGATATTTTTTCCGTCAAACATTGGTATAGTTTCTAATGCATCGCGTAAAGACACTTGCTGATTGTTTGGAAGAGCCATATTTTCTTCAAAAATAATATTATTTATAGAGTTATCCAAAGAATTGTTTGCAGAATGATCGTTTGTTTCAACGTCTTCAATTAAAGAGTTATTTAACCCTGAATTTACTTCAGAATGACTTGGTAAATTTTGATCTACTAGAGTATTTTCTAATATAGAATCTTTGCTGTCGTTATCGTCAGTTTCGGAAGAATTTTCGTCAGTGTCAAAAAGGTTAGAATTAACAAAACCTGAATCAAACTCTCTATGTATTTCTTCGGAATCAGGATTTTCTTTAGAATATCTAGGTGTACTTGTGTGTGGTTTTTCTTTATAATTAGGAATTCCTGAATTCAATATCAATTCTGGATTATTTTTTATTTGTGAGCGAGTTAAATGTGAGGAATCTGTAGTATTTTTATTCGTAGAAGACATTAAAAAGTAGCATAATTTACAAATTTATTATATTCGTAATAGTGGTAAAATTGTCAATCTTGTTTCTTGAATATAAAATATACTTTTCTCTTTTGTAGTAAGAATATTTTTATCTTATAATTATAATTATAATTATATAATATAATTATAATATTTGTTAGAAAATATACGAATATAATGAAAATTTAAAACACACATAAAAATAACATTTAGAAAATATATCGAATATAATGCAAATTTAAAACACACATAAAATAATAATTTAAAGTACTGCATATCATATCATGATAAAATACATTATTTTAATAGAAGATATATGCATTATCGATTAAATATAATATATAAAAAATAAACATACACTACCGTCCGAAATTGTGCGAACGCTAACATCTCGAGCTATTAAAAAACACCCGCACAGAAACAGTGATAACTCGGTTAAAAATGAAGCTAGATGCTTTTTTTAAATTGCATTGGAAAGCTTATTAAATTTCCAATGAAATGCTACTATGTTAAATTGTATTGCATAAATAAGAAGCGAGATATCATGTTATATAGACAAAAAAATAATTCTATTCTTTTCGGAATTTCTTACTCTGACTTTGACTCCTGGCACAGTTTAGCAAAGTTTATGAAAAAAATTGTTACTTTTACAGACAATTCCATGTAACCAAAGCTTTAAATAGAGACCAAGAACAACAAAAAATACATTTACGGGTTCCCGAGATATTACAAAAAGAGTTGGATCGTGCAAAGCAGAATTTTCAATCATCGATTTCTCTAATTCGCCGTTGAGTCAATTACTTGTCTGTGAAAAAAGTGTCGAAAATTAATTTTACCAAGTACATTCTTACTATGATCCATTTTTTAATTTAATTTATTATATATCGATATTTAAAAAGTGAATCCCAGTAAGAATGTACTTGGTAAAATTAATTTTCGCCACTTTTTTCACAGACAAGTAATTGACTCAACGGCGAATTAGAGAAATCGATGAAACAACTTCTCCACAGGAAGGAAGAAAAAACATCTATACACAAAGAGAGGGCTTGAAGAGACACAAAAATTAGAAACAGAGAAAAGATTAGTCCACAGCAGCATCGAGCATAAAAAATGAACAGTCTATGATCATCCCCACCACTATTTTAAAGAGACACAAAAATTAGAAAGAGAGAAAAGATTAGTCCATAGCCGCAAGTAGAAATATGCAACAAATCAGATGAAGAGCAACTATTAATCCATCCCATTTAACATAAAAAGTGATTAGGTGTTCATAGTTACCTTGCTCTCCCACTCTCAATCTATGTAATAACGACACGTGTATAATTCTAAACAATGGAACAGTTTCGTATAAAAAGAGACAAATAAAGCAGAGACCAGAGAGTAATTTTTTGGAAATCAGCAGTATTCATCTAATCGTCAACAAGTGAACAGTCTCCCAGTATACCTTTGAACATTATTTAAAAGTGAACTCCCAGTATACCCTTGAACATTATTTAAAGGTGAACTCTAAGTATTAATTTAAACGTACTTTATTACAACTGAATTATTCCCCAAGTATTAATTTGAAATCAGTTTCAAATCAACACCCCATTCATCAATTTTCGAAATATAACTTTTATCAATTTCCAAAAATATAAATTTGGAAATTCTTTCGAGTTTATACAAAACTCTAATATTGAAGTTTTACATTCCAAATTTAGAAACAACGAAATTTGCTTAAGAGGCGACAACTGTGTGGGGCTAGCAAATATTTTTCAGAATACAATAAACTATCTTATTAGTGTAAACACCAGCACAAATACTTTACCATTAAGGACAACAATTAGGCGGTCCCTTTTCGTCTAGTGCTCATCACCACTCAAGATTGGATTACAAGATAATCATCACATCACAAGTGTGATGATCATTCTTTGTACTAACTAATACGATTTATGTTTAAAAATTTAATTAAATTTTAGAAAAAAAATTTCAGTATTTATTTTTTATTGTAAAAAATAATCGTTCTATAAAAAAAAGACAGTGAGAAAAGAGTTGTGTTTTTCATTTCGTTAAGATAGCGTTTTTAAAATATCGAATTTTTGAATTTTTTTTTCCTATATTTGATACCATTGACTGGCTTCTCAACGGCCAAGCCGAGCGAAGATAGAGTTTTTGGACTGAACTCCTCAATTAACTTTGATTTTTGTCAATTTAGTTAATAAAATGATTAAGTGTTTACATTTACCCCGAGAATTCGAAAACTCAGGATAAATGTAAATAGAACTTCAACTACATATAAAAGAAAATAATTGAATAAATTTGCTTCTATTTCACAATTTCTTTACTTTGGCAATGTAAAATTACATTAAAAGAAAATTAAGTTTTTTTTCATACCTCCTTCGTGTTACTAAATATTGCTTAGTGCATTTACATTTACGAAGGATTTTTGTTCAGTTTTTCCGTCCCTTAAAACGCAGTAGTATACTTGAAATAACTTGTTTCTTAAACCTCGCTTAACTACAGTGGTGTTTACATTTACTCCGAATTTTAGGAAAATTTCAAACTCTTGGAGTAAATTTAAACAGTCCGTTTTAGACGATTCAGGAGCATTAATATTTTTTCCACTTTATAAATTTTTTTTAGGGAAGTAATGTAACATGTTCATGCAAAAAAAATCAGTCCATTTTACCTTTTAACAAAAAAACTAATGTTTTTGGTAAAAATAGATATTCCGTTTACATTTACCCCAAATAATCCTAACAATTTTTAAAAAGAAAATAAAAAAAACTTTGTTTATTATTAACATACAAATGTATATTCACACTTATGTGTGAACACATACAACACATACTCATGTATATATATATATATATATATATTATAAATTATAACCTTTACCTTTATTTTATTTAACCTCCTTACAATTTTTGAGGTTATTAGAAGTTATTTTCTAACCTAAAAATCATTAATTTAAATTTTAGCTTTTATTAATTTTTCAGAATTAACATAATTAGTGAATTTAGCAATGATAACGATCATTTTCGGAGTTGACAATAGGTTAGAAATTTCTAAAGGTTATCTACACTTTGAATTTAAAGAATTTTCATTTTTATAATTTAAGCGCCATGATATTTATTCCAAAAATATCAAAAGGATTTTATTCAAAAAGTTTAATATTAAAGAAAAGTTAGTTAAGCTTGCTCAGAAATTGCGAGGAAAGAACTGTCATCACAAACCGCGGAGAGTGGAGGGGTAGGGAGATAACACATTGATCTTCGATTAACACTGAATATAATTTAAGCAATTAATCAATTTTATTATTCACAAAATATCACTTTTGTCTTTTAGTTTATTACACAAGATTGTTTGGCAGAAGGCTAAATTGAGTTAAGTAAAGGCCGCATGAAAATGCGGTGACAAGCATTACTTTTCGAATTTGTGAAATAATAAGTGCAAATACGGCGAGAAATCACTTTTTTATAATTTACTGGGACTCACTGTCAATTTATAAAAAATGTGTTTATACGCTATATTTATCAACATTTATTGCTGTGAATGTGAATTTTATCAATTTTTAAGTTTTATGATGAATAATAATGAAAAAGAATTATTTTCAAATTTTTACCTGTCTAATACACTCAGATGCATTAATGCTGTCCTTCCGGTATAAAAGAATTTTGAAAAGTCGTGTCATTTTTATAAAATATTCTTAGTTGGTGACATACGAATGTTTTTATATGTCATGAACTGAAAACATTTTGACAGAAATCATACGACTTTGCAAAATACCGTCAAACCGGAAGGACAGCATTAATGCATCTGGGTGTACATACACAAAAAGTATCATTTTTGACAAAAGGACAATGTGCAAAAAAAAATATGTTATATGTTTCTGTGATCCTGAAAAACAATTAATATTGAAGAAACAACTTAATAATACGTTTTTTACATTTTTAAAAAACTTTTTTAGTGAATTTTTGTATGGTGACCACCTTGGGGCACTTTTTTAAAAGTCAAATTTTCAACTTTTTTTAAAAAGTGCCATAACTTTTTTTTTATTAATGAAATGAAAAAAACTTTATGATAGGAAGTTAGGTAATAAGATAAAGTTTCAAACGCCGTATTATTGGTCATTATATATAATTCCATTTGAAATCTACAGTCGTTCAAAAGATGAGTGACCACCTTAGGGCTCTCTCCCCTAACTTAAGTTACAAAATTTTTCATTTAATCAGATTTCAATATTGTGCGTGCCAAAATGCCGCATCACAACTCTCCCCTGCCAAGACTCGGCCAAGGGGTCGAGCAGGTGAGTTCAAATTCTGAAGTCACCCCACGCCAGATTAGCCCTTATTATTACATTAACATTAATCAATGTTTATACTTGAATTTAATTTAATCAATTATTATCATCATCTAAGAATCAAATATTTATAATGTTCTTATACAAGGAATCAACTTATTTATTTAACTAGATTTTGAATCAAAATAATAACATTAACAATTACTGTTTTAAAAATTGTATTACTTGAATTAATTATTCCTTATCACTTATTTACTTAATTATTAGAGAAGGAAAGGAAACGTCAGTTTGTATGGATTTAGTCAATCAATAAACTAGAGTTAAATTTTATAATTTTTAATAGTGAGGGGTAATTTACGCTCCCTCACAAGAGTACCATTTACAAAAAAAACTCTTCTACTAATTTCTTTTTTATTAATCATTATTCTAAGTTCAGCTATCTAGAGAGGTTAAACAAGATTTTATATTCAGCTATTGTGGGTAAGCAATTTAATTTGGTGCACACAGGTTTTAGAAAAAAATTATAATCTTAAGTAAATCAGAGCAAAAGTCTTTCAATTATCTTATTTTGGTTTTTGAAGGTTATGGACCAGATCTGTAATTAAATCTGAGTAATAATTAGATCAATTATTGATCCAATGATCTCAATTTCTGTTGTGTTAAGATAAATAACGATCAAAACTGGTCCTTTTAAGTTAAATAACGGTAATTTTATTTAAGATTAATTAAAGATGTATTTAAAAATTTATTTACAGAATCTTTCTACAAAATTTTTAACCTGGACCATGTTTCAATATTCAAGGTCAACCTCATCTTAAATTTTGATCTACTTTTGTGAGATTACCAAATTAATCTACATTATAATTCTTATTGGAAATTTTTATGTGGATTAAGATCTATAAATTTTTATGGTTAGAATCAAACAAAATTTTAACTGTAATTAAAAAAAAATTATCAAGGTTATTTATTAATTGATTTTTTTAACCTCTTTGGAGCTCAGCTGTGACCATCTGACAGATCGCTAATCTCACTTTATTTCAGTATGAATATGAACGATTGCGCAATCTTCTGCGTCGCGATGGTTCAACGGACACTTCCGGGTTTCCAACCGTTCCATAATTGTCTTCCCGTTTTTTATTTTCAACTTCCGGCTCAGGGTCAGACCAATTAATGTCGAACAACTTACGATCTAATGTTCGCTCATTTTCCGAATCGGTTGATTCTAAATCTTCTTCAAGCGCATAATAAGACTGAAGATGGGAAGCATGATATCTTCCAACTAGTCGGCTGCCTGTTGAAGATAACTCATAAACGTTTGGCGAAACTATTTTTACTTCCATAAACGGGCCGTGAAATAAGGAAGCTAATTTACTAGCAAACCTATCCTGCTTACGAGACAACGTGTGTAGGGGTTTCTTAACCAAATCACCTATTTTTAAGAGTAAGTCTCGTCGTCCCCAAATATAATATTTTGCCTGTCTGACGAATCTATGATCTTGATGTTGACAAATTTTATCCTGCAAATCATTTAGTTTAGTCATACGGTTGTCCATTCCTCTACGTCAGCGACTGGCAACTCGTTTTCCCACTCCACAAGACGAAGCATAGATCTTAAATGATATAAGGGGTTAAATGAATGATGTATTTGATAAGCGGTGGTTAAACTTTTTATCGCGTTGTGTGATATTCGGTGTCACTACCCGAATGTAAAACATGCGGTGCACTCCATCGATTTATTACCAGTTCGCGAAATGAATTTATGACTGTCTTGTAGCATTAGCTGTACAAAGCGGTGCTACTTCTATCCATTTCGTAAATAGGTCTTGAAAAACAATCAAATATTCGAATCCTTTAGAACTCTTTGGAAACGGACCCATTATATCCGTGGCTACGACACTCCATGGTTCTTGTATGATTATTTGGCCCATTATACCACGAGGTTTTTATTGTTCTGTTTTATTCATTCGATAAGTAATACACGTACGCACGAATTTTTCTACATCTTTAAACATCCCGGGCCAGAAATATCTAATCGCAAGACGGTCATAGGTTATTTGACTACCTAAATCACCTGATTGAGGATTATTATGTGCCTCACGCATGATTAAAAGCTGGTCTTCTTTAGGAACTACCAACTTCCAAGCATAATGGTCATCCATGAGATCCTCAAGCAAGGGATTATTCCGATAGTGATATAAGCTATCATTTACTACTTTCCACTTGTGACATTTGTGTGGTTTCTTTATTACTGATTCGCGACGCCTATTATATCAGTTATCATATAACACATCATATATCACTGTAAAGTGATAACCTTCCAAGTAAAACCGAAACTTTTTGATTGCCCAGATGACTGGCAAGCATTCTTTCTCAGTTGTGGAGTAATTACGTTCCGCATCAGAAAGAATGCGACTGGCATAAGCGATTACACGCTCTTTGTCATTTTGAACCTGGGTACTACGGCCCCTATGCCAAAGTTACTAGCATCTGTTTGGATGCAAAAAGGAATTTTAAAGTCCGGGTATCCCATTATGGGGGGGAGAAGCTAAGATCTTTTTTAATTCATTAAACGTGTTTTCTTGCTCATCGGTCCATTTATAAGGTTGTTCCATTTTAGTTAAACGCGTTAAAGGTTCACATATCCGCGCGTAGTTTTTAATGAACCTTCGGTACCACGAGGTGATACCAATGAACCTACGAAGTTGACGCAATGCTTTAAGCGGAGGAAAATCTAATATGGGGGGAACCTTTTTATCATCGACCGACAAACCTTTATGAGTTACTACAAAACCTAAGTATTTTGCCACAGGCACAAAGAAGTTACACTTATCCGGATTAAGTATAAGACCCGATTCGAAAACAAAAGGTTTCATATCAGGAGTTATTAATTTATCTATAAGCCTTTGGCAGGTCGCTGGTGCTCCACAAAGGCCAAAAGGCTTTCTTTTGTATTGGATCAGCCCCATTCCAGGCACAAAGAAAGCAGTTTTCGCCTTACTTTCTTCTCTCAACGGTATTTGATAGTATCCTAATTTTTAATCTTATTTAGAGATATACTTAGCAGAGCTAAGCTTATCCAAAATCTCTGCCATGAAGGGCAACGCGTATGAGTCTTTTACTATGACGTTATTCACCTTTCTCAAATCAATGCAGAGACGGTAGGTACCATCCGGCTTGCGAGCCATCACGACCGCATTACGTCAATCACTATTTGATGTTTCTAAAACTCCGATTTTTAGGAGTTCTTTAACTAATTTAATTAAGTCTTTGCACACTTTAGGCGACATGCGATAATTTTTCCGACGAATTGGGGCACTATCACCGGTGTTTATTACATGTTCTACCAATTTAGCTGGAGGTACTTTATTGGGGACCGGACCCTAACAAGCGGCTTATCTGATGGCCACAATTTCTGGTCGTTAATGTCAATTATTATTCCGAATGTTTTCAGAAAATCCATACCTAATATACAATATTCGGTTAATTTTGGAACTATTCGGAAATTTATGTGATTGGTTATTCCCGCAAAGCTTATTGGCAATATACTTTCACCAATAATCGGCTCAATAGTACCATTTGCTAATAAAACGCTACTTTGTTTATCATTATTTATTTCGAATTTATTTAATTGAACTATAGATTTGCCTACCGAATCTAAATAAGTTATAGCCGAAGCCGTATCAACTAGTGCTTTAATTTCTGAATCTCTTATTTTAATATTTATGTAAGGTCTTGAGTGGGTACTATCACCGCCTAATTTATTCACTTTATCTCCCTTCTGTCCGAACTGACAAGCTAAGTTGGGATTATTTATTTTATACGGTTCAGTATCAACCAATGCTAGTTTACAATTAATAGGTTGATCAGAAATTTCGTTCAATTTATTATTTATGCTATTCATTTCACTAGTCGAATTCAAAATTTTATTATCAGAATTTTTAACAGATACGGATTCAAAATTCAAAAAAGATTTTACTATTTTATTTTTACAAGCCTTATTATTTGCGGTTAATCCAGTTTTATTCGATTTATTTTTTACGTTAGTAATAAGGGTCTGTGGTACTAAATTAGGAGAATCATCAACCCTAAGATTTATCTCTTTTTTTAGTGTACCACACAGTAAGATGAATCGCAAGTATATTTCGTGACGTCCTTTTCTCCGCAGATGTGGCAGAATTTCTTCTACGGAAGTGAACATTTCCTCCACATGTGATCAGATGCCACCACTACTAACTCATCTAGGTCATTAAATTCTCAGAGTTTAATACTCATTTTTAATTCGGGTCGCATGTTAATATAGACCCGATCCAACATATCTGAATTTAATACAGGGCGGTTAAATTTTCGATATAAACCCTGCATACAACAGATGAAATCGGCCGTGGTTTCACCAGGCCCTTGAGTTCGATTGGCGACTTGTTCTTCAAGACGTTAATAATAATTGATATCACCGAATCGCAAACGACACGCAGATTTGAATTCATGGAGTGAATTCCAACGAGATTTATTTAGGCGGTACCATTGTAGTGCTATGCCATCTAACAACAGTACTGCCGCACGAAGGACCTCATCGCTGGTTACGGATGAAATTTCCATCACATCATCTACGCGTTCAAGAAAATCTTCTACGCTCATTTTCCCATTGTCTGAGAATTTTATACCTCATTCCTGACTATGGAATTGAAAGGTTTCCTATTATTAACGACCGGTGCCTGAATCAATGGAGTATTTGCTGATGACCTATTATTTACATAATCGTTACGAATTATTTCCGATTGAGGGTTAAAATAAGTTTCCCTTCTTTTAACAGGTTCAAAATAACGATTAGTTTCTACGAAAGAAGGATCAACTACTGGCCCAGGCTAGTGCCAATGTTCAGCCGGGGCTGTGCCTACCTTGGAGTCACATGAGGTTCTACGAGTCGCTCTACCATCGCTTCGCCAATGTTCAGCCGGTGCTGACACATAATTGGCTTCAAGGACTTCTCTCGCTTCAACTGCCGGTTTAAAAGATGAATTATCTTTTGTCCTAAAATCGTCGTTCAATTGATTTACCGTGTGAAAAGGTGATTTATAATATTTATTTCCTCCTACTACCGGTTTAACCCCTTGACAGTCCATGGCCCATATGTGGCCACAAAAAGTCGTGCCACCTTTACGTCTGTGGCCATATATGTCCATCGCAAAAATTAAATACTAATCATAATTCGATTTCAATGACCAAGTGAATACTAAAGTTTTTAGGGTCGCTGAATCCAAATTTAAAATCAGATTTTGAAAATTCAAAATGGTGGACCTAAAATGGCGACTATGAAGATTTAAACAAGTTGTTCATTTCATGACCATTTCGCTTCCACAAAATATCATAAACCAATTGCTTAATTTAATTTTAATATGTAAAGGTAATATTTCAAACAAGTTGTTCATTTCATGACCATTTCGCTTCCTCAAAATATTATAAACCAATTGCTTAATTTAATTTTAATATATTAAGGTAATATTTCCAAAAACACAAAATTTGAATTTTTTGTAAAAAAGAAAAATATTGATTAATTTTATAAATTTTTATGAAATGTGCACTTTGTATATATCAATCGATTCGTTTTTTTGTCAGAAAAATAATTTTGAGAATAATTTATGAAAATATTAAGAAATAAAAAAGTTATTTCAAAAAAAACAAAAAATTTTTTTTTTAATTTTGAAAAAATTGTATAAAAATATAATTTTGCGACTCCAAAAACCTTAATTACAATAAAATCACATTATTTAGAAACTTTTTTTTCTTGGATCGTTTTTGGACCACAAGCGATTTTTAGCTAAACTGTGAAGGGGTTAAGAAACGTTGTACTTTTCGACATCTTTGGAAGCAGTTAAATACAGAAACGAAAAAAGATTAATAACAAATTTCGTATATATTTTACTAAAAATAGGGCGAAAATTAAAACAGGCAAAACAATTGCTGCTATTATCTTGGAAATTTAGACACTGTTTAACAATTTATATTTATTATCATTTCAAAGAAGGCCTTAAAATTTATTTAAATAAAGTAATAATATTAAATCAAGTTTAACTATGTCAACATAACTTATAGACATAAAGAATTTCAGAGTAAAGTTACTAATGATCATTTATTTGCCTTTTTGTTCAGAAAAAGGTCCAAAAATGTATTTAAATTGAGTCAAAATAATTTAATAGTTCATTACAGACTGTTGAATTTTATTTTAATTACTATCAAAATTTGATATCTTAATTTTTCTTGAAATTTCTCACCCAAAAAGTGGGGGTCGGTTTCAGACCATAAGGGGGTCGGTTTGGACCACCCATTTTAAGGAAGTTAAAAACGTAAATTTTCGCTTTTTCTTTAGATCTTTCATTAATAACAATTAGAAACCTTGAAAATCGGCAGAAAACTTTGAAATTTATTTTATATAAATGAGCGATTCCATCTCAAGTGATCAAGGTGGAAAAAAATTTTTCTCCAATCGTAGCAAAACTTGGGGCTTTTGTAGTACTCATAGATAGTAATTTTTCGTGAAAATATTTTTTTACCTAGTCCAATATTTTCCGAGGGGGAGGGGGTTAAATTTTTGTGTTTTTCAGTACAATGGTTATTTCAATAATTTTTTACTCTTAAACAATTAAACATAGTCCCACTTTATCATTTATATGTCCTTTTAGGAAAAAACCTCAGCTTTCGTTTAAAAAAAAAAAAAAAAAAAATTGTATCCATCTCCCTCAACAATTGAAATTTATTTTTAATTTTGATTTTTTTGGGTCAAAAATTTTTTTTTTTCAAAATGCTTATTTTCAATCGAAAGAGGATGAAAAAACCTTTCCAAAATGTACTTTGTCAAATTTGTATGTTTAATTGTTTAAGAGTAAAAAATTATTGAAATAACCATTGTACTGAAAAACACAAAAATTTAACCCCCTCCCCCTCGGAAAATATTGGACTAGGTAAAAAAATATTTTCACGAAAAATTACTATCTATGAGTACTACAAAAGCCCCAAGTTTTGCTACGATTGGAGAAAAATTTTTCTCCACCTTGATCACTTGAGATGGAATCGCTCAAATATGTCTACTTTTGTTAATTATGTTGAATTATTTTATTTTAATTACGTTTTGAAAATTAATTTTCCATCGACAAATTGTATACACCTTTGGCGCGCGCAATAGTTGATGTCTAGTTTTGTTTTAAAAAACTAATGTAAATTATAATATATATAATATATATAATCCTTATTAATAAAATCAGACGCCTGTCTGCACATTGCTTAAACTTTAAAATTTTAGCATAAATAGTTGTTATACACATAAAGGTTTCCAGAAATAATCTTAGAAATTTTAATGTATGTATCATGGATTATTTTTAAACTTTCTATACTTGAGTATTACATGTTACTTTGGCACACTTTAGTATAATTTTGCAAAAAATACTATCCTGTAACTAAGATATAAATATAAAAATATTTTCAAAAAATTGAAAATTACACATTTTTTAATGGAAAGCTTTTAAAATATCTGTTTAAAAATGGTTTTAATGTCAAAAATTGAGAAAAATGTAACTGATACAAATTACTATTAAACTTAAGTCATTAGTATGTTTGGGATCTTTGATTAAGATATTAACGTCAAAATAATACAATTTAGAATTATTTATTCATCCAATTTTCTGGAATCATTAATGTCAATAACAACTATTTATGCTAAAATTTTGAAGTTTGAAGCAATGTACAGAGAGACATCTGATTTTATTAATAAGGATGGTAAATGATATTAAAAAATATTAACTCATAGCATTAAAATTATTTTTTAATTATTAAAAATGAAGATTATTTATGATAAAATAGATACTGCAGAAATTCAAGAATACCTGTGATACGATACTCGGACTATGCTACTGGGAAAAAACTTCGATACTAAAATGTTTTGCTATTTTAAATCAAAATTTACTTTTAGAGATTTTTTGAGCATTGTAATAGCAAAACTTAAACAGGGTGACGATTATTATTTCTGTTTTACAAACTATCCGGTTTTTCCCAGCTTTGTCAAAATTTTTTTTGGTGTATTTTTTTATCAAATGTAAATTTTCTTGATAAGTATATTAACGATAAATAAAACTTCAAATGGCTACAAAAATTCACATATTTTATGAAAATACTCTTTGATGGGTTTTTGTTTTTACTAATACTTTTAACAGGGGTTCTACCAACTGAAAAAACTGGAAATATGCAGGAATTTAATTTAATCGGAAAAAACTGTGAATTCAGCTTACGCAATACGGGAGAGTAGGCTACATTGAACCAGCGTCAACAGTGAACCACTTTAATTTTCTAAGAAATGACTGAGTGGAATTTTTTCTTATTTAATATATAAATTAGTATTACCGAAAGCGACTACGTCCAAAAATTTCGAGCACGTAGGTTTATTATTTACAAAGAAAAACGAAAAAAACTGTTTTTCACGTACAAAACAAAAAATTTTGTGGAAATATAATGAATTTTTTTTATTCAAATAGGAAGTTTTAAAAATTAGTAAACTTGTGATTTATGTCGCTTAGGGTGGTAACTTCAATATTCCGATGTGATAAAGAATTTTAAGCCTTACATAAATTTATTATAAACAATTTTTGTTGTGAATGTCATGTAAATGCAGTGAGTGCGGCATCATTGAACCACCCGAAAAAGCAAAGAATTTTCAATTTTAAGAGTGGTAAAGTTGTCTGCTCTACTAATTAGTAAGAAAAATACTAGAAGACATGCTTTCATCACAATTGTGAACGAGATAAACTCAAACTGACACTTTACCTACCTAACCTGACATCAAAATATATTAATCTCCTATATTAACAAATAATAACTCTTTAACAACAATTTTCTATTTTTTTGAGTGAAAAATAATATTTTTTACAATGTGTAAGCGGAAATATTATTTTTGAAGTAAATTGTAGTGTTTTATTAAAGGTGGTTCAATGTAGACACAGATTCTTCAAAATAAGAAAAGTGTAACTTGTTAGAAAAAAATTAAATTTAATTATTTAATCATAATAATTTGTGTTTGTAACGTGTATATTAACTAAAGGAGTACTTCAGCTTAATGTTGAAACAAAAACCTGATCAAAATTTGTAAAATTTAATTAGTTCTTGGATTTTAGAAAATACCCGGTTCAATGTAGCCTACCCTCCCCTATATGTCTTATTTTAGATTTTAGCAATTATGATACAATTAGTTCGAATTCGACATTTTAGTCGAATTAGTTAGTCGAAAATTAGTAGAAATTTTGGATTAACTTATAATACTATAATTAAATTTATACAAATAATTGACAAACATTGTTTTCTGCATTTTAATTAATTAAAAATTAATTATTTGATGATAAAAAGTCAATCACTGATTTAAAATAGTAATATTTTTCTAATGAAATAGTTGCTGGTAGCTAATTATTATTTTTTCCGGTCGAATTAAATTCCCCACTATTTCCCATTTTGGAGACTGGTAGACACACTATTGAATGTATTTGAAGAAAATAAAATCCGTCGAAAACGGGTACGACAGCTAGTAATATATATATATAGTGAATATAAATTTTATATTTGTTTAAACAAATTATTAAATTATTATTATTGTTAATTACTAACTTTTTACATATTTTACCTAGAGATTATTATTATTATTATTATTATTATTATTATTATTATTATTATTATTATTATTATTATTATTATTATTATTATTATTGTTTAAGCAAGAATAAAAAATAATAATTATTGTTAATTACTAACTATTTACAGAATAGTAGGGGAGGGTGGTCCCATACCGACACCCTAAAGTGCAAAGGCTAAAAATGTGCCAAAAATGTGTTTTTTTGTTATCCTCAAAATTTTTTTGAGTAAAGGAACTACTTTTCAATGTTTTCTGACGATTGCCGAGGTTCCTAATTGTTATTAATGAAAGATCTAAAGAAAAAGCGAAAATTTACGTTTTTAACTTCCTTAAAATGGGTGGTCCAAACCGACCCCCTTATGGTCTGAAACCGACCCCCACTTTTTGGGTGAGAAATTTCAAGAAAAATTAAGATATCAAATTTTGATAGTAATTAAAATAAAATTCAACAGTCTGTAATAAACTATTAAATTATTTCGACTCAATTTAAATATATTTTTGGACCTTTTTCTGAACAACAAGGCAAATAAATGATCATTAGTAACTTTACTCTGAAATTCTTTATGTCTATAAGTTATGTTGACATAGTTAAACTTGAATTAATATTATTACTTTATTTAAATAAATTTTAAGGCCTTCTTTGCAATGATAATAAATAAAAATTGTTAAACATTGTCTAAATTTCCAATATAATAGCAGCAATAGTTTTGCCTGCTTTAATTTTCGCCCTATTTTTAGAAAAATATATACGAAATTTGTTATTAATCTTTTTTCGTTTCTGTATTTAACTGCTTCCAAAGATGTCGAAAAGTACAACGTTTCTTAAGGGGTAACATACCTTTTTGGGACTCAAAAAATCGATAAAAATTTTATTGCTTATTTTAAAAGTATATATTTTCGAGAAATTTTTTTTAAATTTTCATTGAAATCGGTTTATAAGAACCAAAGTTATTGATATTTTTACAGCGTTACTCCTCACAGGTCAGAACTGAACTTGAAACTTTAGACGCTATTATCTCTGAATCGTATTTTTTTAAAACTACTGTCACAGTGTGCATGATTTCTCCCAAACCGCTAAAGCGATCGGCTTGAAATTTACAGGGTTTTTTTTATAGATATAATAGCTAATTCGCGAACGAAGGAATTTTAATTTGTACCAAAATGTATATTTTTTTCGGTCAAAAAACCAGTTTTTAAAAACTTAAAAATTCGAATTTTGTTAAAAATCATTTGCCACTTCTAGAAAAAAAAATTTTTTTTCTCAAAACCTTTCGTTCACGTACCAGATAACATAGTAAACTAACAAATTATCCTTTGTTTTTGATTTGAGTTGTTCCCGTTTTATCGTGCACACCACAAGTCATTTTAAAGAAAAAGTGTTTTGGTAAAACAGCTACAGTTTCCATAAATGTTAATTTTTTTCAGTTTTTAAGTTGCAATGAATATAATATTTAACCAAAAGAGAATTAAAGTTAAGAAATATGTACTGTGATTGCTAGTAAAATATTTTATAAATTCCTAAAAAATAAAAGTAAATATGCGAAACCAATCCTCACTTCATGTGAACAATAAGAAATAAGAGAATAAACAATTACAATGTAAAAATTAGGGGGTCGGGTTGGAACCACCCCTTGAGGGTCGGTTTCGGACCACCCCCACTATTTTTACAAAATGTTTTGCTAATCACTTATATCAATGGAATCAAATTAATTTGAATGTTGTGCGTTGAAGTTAAGGTCACATACAGTCAAAATTAATTTTGTAAAAATTTCCCTGTATTCAAAAAACACTGTTAGCTCGAATTTCGTATAAGTCAAAAATTAATTTAACCAATGCTTGAATCTAATACTGCTTGAATCTCCAAAATAAAATCAAACGCATTGACAAAACCTGTGACCCAGTTGTTGGTGTTATGAAAATGTTCGATTGATAGTACTGACGAATTTTTTAGTGGTACCATCTTTAAGAAACATAAGGGGGTCGGTATGGTACGTGGGGTCGGTATCCGACCACCCTCCCCTATACTTAAAAGATGTAATTTTTTATAATCATGCAAATTTACTAAACTTTTTTGATATGCCATTAAAAAAATACACAGCAAATAGAATGCAAATTTTATTAAAATGCTGATAATAGCAACATATTGGAAATTTAATGAATAATATTTCATTAAATTCACATTCTTACATGTTTATAACATTAATTGTTTTAAAGAACTATGTTATTTAATCTTTTATTTCAGAGTTATACTAATAAACTTCTGTTCTAGAAAGAAAAAAAATTTTCAACAAAAACAAACTTAGTTAAAAAATTGCACCATAACACAAAAAAATTTGGATTCCGGTGTAGAAATTACCTTAAGTACATTCTATTTGTGATTTGGCCCTTATGAGGATTGACTTATCACGGTCACATTACAGGCCCTGATCAGGTCCTTATCAGTTCCAGGTTACTTCGAAAAAGGAGTTCTTTAATTTAATGTCAACACATTAAGCCACATTCAATAATTTTAAATGCATTTACGTCAATTTCAACTAAGAAGAAAAACTTCCTGTAAAACTAAGTAATAATTCATTGAAATAAATTCGAAAAAAAGTTCAAAAATAGTAAAAAAAAATAAATTGTATAAAGAGTAGTATTTTTCAAAATGGAAGGGAAAGAAATTGAATTTTTTTTAAATTTCAAACAATCACCCAGTCCCCCCCTTAACTTTTACGAATCTCAACGTGGTGAGCTGAAATTTGGTAGGGATCTTCAGTTTTAGGTGCAGATTACAGGAAAATTATAGCGAACCTGATTGGCCTATATATTTGCGGAATGGAAGGGAATGAAATTAAATTTTTTCGAAAAAATTGGAAAAAATAACCCTGTCCCCCCCTTAAATTTTACAAATTTTCCAATACTTTATTTTAAATATTATCTCTAATCAGGTAAAATATATATTTTTTGTTATTTGTAAATAAAACATAAAAATCTAATAGGGCCAAAATAAGTAAAACCGACCACTTGAAAAATTATTGTCTCCAATTTTCAAGTTATCTATGATTTTTGGTAGATATATGAGTACACTTTTTGCCCCTAAAATATTTTTCAAAAAAAAAATTTATTTTTTAAGTAATCAGGTGTTAAAGTTTTGGGTCATTTTATTTTCATTTTATTATTACTTTGAAAGAAATAAAGATAATAAAGTGAATTTTTTTTTAAATTAAAGCTTAAAGTTTATACTTCAAGGATTAAATAAAGCGATTGCTAAAAAATGAAAATTTATAATTGTTTTTAATAATTATTTTAAACAATTGCAAATTGAAGAATGTTCTCAATGTTTTTGAAAGATTAAGTTACGATGTATTGATGCGCAAAACTCCAAGCATTGAAATAAAAAAAAGAAAAATTAGTAACCTCCAATATTATAGAATTTATGTAGATTTTTTTGACAAAATGCAGGCGAAATTCAACTCGAATTACTAGAAAAAGATAGAATTGCAATCGAATAAATAAGATCGTTTTTTTGTTTTGTTAGAAACTTCACGCTTTCAAGCGGATTTTTAAGATTAAAAGTGGATTTTTGCCTGCATTTTGTCAAAAAAATCTACATAATTTCTATAATATTGGAGGTTACTGATTTTTTTTTATTTCAATGCTTGGAGTTTTGCGCATCAACATCGTAACTTAATCTTTCAAAAACATTGACTTTTTATCATCAAATAATTTATTTTTAATTAATTGAAATGCAGAAAACAATGTTTGTCAATTATTTATAGAAATTTAATTATAGTAAAATTATAAGTTAATCCAAAATTTCTACTAATTTTTGACTAACTAATTCGACTAAAAAGTCGAAGTTTTGAAGTTTAAAACAATGTGCAGACAGGCGTCGGATTTTATTAATAAGGATTAAATAGAAATATTAATTGGATATTAATGGAGCTAATAATTATAATTTTTTCGTATTTTTAAATTTTTCGAAAACATTTTTATACTTACATCTGAGGTATGGAATAGTATTTTTTGCAAAATTATGCTAAAATCTGACTAAATGACGTGTAAAACTCAATTATAGAGCGTTTAACAGCAATACATTAAAAAATGTAAAATTTAAAAAATTTCGATATTTTGAAAACATTTGAATATTTACATTTAAGTTAAAGGACACAATTTTTTGAAAAATTATGCTAAAATTTGACCAAATAACATGTAACAATCAATTTTAGATCATTTAAAAGCAATTCAGTAAAAAATATAGAATTTGAAAAATTTCGATTTTTTAAATTTTTTG
The DNA here is from genome assembly GCA_032872475.1 of Leptopilina myrica (nomen nudum). NCBI lineage: Eukaryota > Metazoa > Arthropoda > Insecta > Hymenoptera > Figitidae > Leptopilina > Leptopilina myrica (nomen nudum). Next base: position 31,517,657 of record CM065458.1, read on the forward strand.
AAAACATCTTTATACTTACATATTGCTTATAAGGCATTATTTTTTGCAAAATTATTTTGGATAATGACTAAATAACATGTTATACTCAATTATAGAAAGTTTTTTTAATCTGTAAATTGATAAACCTTCCTTGGACCAATACCTAACAATCTGCCAAATTTAATGTAAATCGGTAGAAGCGTTTTTGTGTTATTAGGGAACAAAGCTTCTGTGACAGACATACATACATACACACATACATACATTAAAATTTTTACGACTATTTCTGGAATCCTTTATGTCAATAACAACTGTTTATGCTAAAAGTTTTAAGTTTTAAGCAATGTACAGACAGACGTCTGATTTTATTAATAAGGATATAAAATGAGTTTTGTTTTGGTGTACGGAACCCTCGATCTTATTGTGAGTGCAACTCGGACTGTCCGATTTTTGTTTTAAATTGTAATTAATAAAAAAAATTTTTTTTTTTACTTTTTAAAAAAACTCCAAGCGACGAAAAATTCAGAATATTTATGACTTGTATTCTGAAATGGAAATTCAGAATGCATTCTTGAGCAATCTCAAATGTTGTGAAAAAGGTCACAACGTCAAAATCATATTGAATCTTTTGTCTGCGCTGATTGAGAGAATGCTAGTGCTCAGGAAGATAGAGTTATACCTTTTAGTGACGATGTGGTTTTAGCTTAAATTACTGATGCTAAATTAACTGAGAATTAATCTAAATGTATTCGCATGGAGGCAGAATGTAAAAATTCGAATATTTTTCCTCCTTATAAAAGTTTGTCTGAAGCAAAAAAAGGTGTTACCCTCCAGATTCAGAAATATATGTATTGCAGAGGATAGTGTGACTATCAATCCTCAAGCCTTAATGGATCATACTGTGTCCCGCTTGCTAGAAATTGCAGGAATCATACCCTCTAAATTATCCGATAAACCTAATATTTCCATGACGTTAATTTTAAAATATGGTTATGATGGAACTTCTGATTATAACCGATATAATCAAGCCTTTACAGATGCATCAAAATCTGATGCTAATATCTTGATTTTTCCTATGGTGCCATTAGTTTTGGAGATAGTAGATAAGGAAAGTGACAATTCAATACCCATTGAGGAAAATGTTAATACAGGGTTTACAAAACATTGTAGAATTATTAAGTTTCTCTATGCTAAAGAAACCAAAGATAATACCGAATTGGAAGTTGTATATGTACAAAAAGAAATTTCTGAGCTAAAAGCAAGAAACAACAAAAATTTCGAGAGAATAAGGGAATTTAATACTCGAAAAATCAGTAAAGTTGCGACGAATACCGACATAGTACATAACTTAATGATAATGTCCGATCCCTTCGCACTTCATTGCGAAGACAATGGAAAGCTATTCCCTGCGTAATAGATCCAGAAGCGTAAGATCTGCTGATTGTATGAAAATATATTGACGAAGAAAATAAAAAAGTAAAGTCTCATAAAAAAACATTTTGAATCTTTTCTGTTTGAAGACATAAAAACTGACATCAGATTCGTAATCAGCGACCCCGAAAACCCCCGAGTAAAGATTTTAATGAGATTTAATTCACTTTTTCAAGCTGTTTGTTAATTTGTATATTATTTTGTTAATAACAATAAGGTAAATAATGTGATTTCATTCAATGTTTACAATTATCACTTGGGGGACAGAATGTAACTTATTCCACATGATCCTTAGAAAATTTTGTCATATGATGCACATGTAGCTCAAAAAATATGAAAAATTATCATTTTTTATTAACTTTCAACTAAAATAATAAATAAACAAATTATTTTCTTCAAAATCGGGATCGGCAAAGTGCTTGGGAATTTATTAAGCTTTAATTTAAAAAAATATATTGTAAATCGGATAAAAATTACGACCTGTGAAACTTTTTAAACGTTTTTTCCATTTTTTCTTTACTGTGAGACGGTCTTGTCATGTCGAGCGGCTTTTCAGAATTGAAACGAAATTTTTACGCTATCGTGTAGAATAGACCAGCTTTTCTGATTTGATTAGCAGTGCTAGTAAATTCTAATCTACGTATATTCAGCACCAATCGTTAGGCGCCAACCACTAAGTAATGAAATTAATAAATAGAAACTTACTATATTTGCTATTTAGTGGAGAGTGATTCTCAAATATTACTATATTTAAAGAGAGGCATATTGATAGATGACGCCTAAATATTGATGCTGAGTACGACTGCTAGCTTCATCTGACTAATCAAAACACATAAAAACACATTCAAATCTATTTTTTTCAGTGAACATTTAAAATTAAAACATACAGAAAACGACAACAAAATAGCACATTATTATTCACATAAAACATAAACCACAACGAATACTAAAAATAACAAAGAAAATGTAACATACGCTGATTGATCTAACGACGCCAAACGACGCAACGCCATTAGGCGCCATGTTACTCAACAGCTAAGCATACAACGACGCATGCGCATATAACATCCTAGACCAAATCTAGACGGTCTTAATAACACCGTACCAGACGGACATATTTGACTTAGTTTTCTTTAATAAGCCCATCTGTTAAGTCACTGATTTGGGACTTGATGGACCGTCTAGAATACAACGGACTTGATGATTGCTAATCGGGAAATCATTGGACTCTAGACTGACACAATATTTTTCCACACGGGTAGTTAAATGAATCAGCGTAGCATCCGGTATGCCCCACACTGCATATTAAAACAAAATGTAATGTTTCCAAGTTATTGTAAACAGTTTAACAATTTATTCTATTGGAAATTCCTCTAGAATAAGTGCCAAAAAGATCCCAAACTTGTAAAATTAAATACATTGCCCCAAAAAGTTTTGTATGCGCTTTAATTTCAATAAATATTCATATATTTTTTGGTTAAAACTTTAAAGTTGTATAACTTAAAAAAAAATTTTTATAGTGCCTTTATATTTAATAACATTTTCTCATTAATATGAATTAATATATAAAAAAGATATAAAAAGATTTAAAGTACTTATCATGGAAAAACAGGAGTACCCCATTTGACCCGCCAATTTTTCCCCACTCTCTCTACTTCATTTTATATGTAAATAAATAATAATTTTTGTTCAATTAATTTACTAATTAATCCATTTTATTTATTTTGTCAAATACTTTTTTAAAAAAAATGTTATTATAAATATTGTTATTATTATAAATTTTATTTCTTTGTTCTTAATTAAATGTATGTATATTTATTTGTTTATTTATTTTATTTATTTCTTTAATTACAAAGTTCAATTTATGAATGTTCACAATAACAAATAAACAAAGTAGAAAGATTCTTTTATTTGTACTCATGACAAATACATTTTAATAGGAAAATAGTATTTTATATAATGTATATAAATATATATGTGTATAATTGTATAAGGTGTGTATTTTTTTATAAGAATGCTCTTTTAAAGAAAAATAACTGCTGTGGAATAAAATTACACATGCTTAAGATTGTAATGCAGTTTTATTCACCTTTTACTCTATGTTTTTAGCTCACTGTAAATTCGCCTATGAATTTCTACATCCTAGATTCGCGAATGAGATCCTGCTGTATTCCATGTACCTAGTATTATTAGTCTCACTCCATTATCACGTCGTCCTCTCTTTCGGTCGCCTAACAGTACTGTTTCTCTTCATCCATGAGATATTTTTATTGCTGTTTTGTATAAAAGAATTTTATATTTCAGAATTCTATTTTATTCCAAACTTCTATTTTGCGAATTCTATTTTGAAATGATTTTCATTTCAAAAAATTTCAAAATACAAAATTTATCCGAAATCGAACTTTCATTATACAGAATTCACATTAGATAAAATTTTAATTTCTCGAAACTTTCATTTGCTAAATTATTTATTAAACAGAATAGTCATTTAAACAATTTGTTAATTGACAAAAAAATCATAAGAGTGAATTTTTTCTTAGTCGAATTTATATTTTTCAAAATATTCATTGACATAAATTTCATTTGAACAACTTTTTATTTGACAGAAATTTCATACTCCGAAATTCAACTGTACAGAATTTATGATTATTAGAACTTCCGTTTGACAAAACCTTTAGATGCTGGGAATTTTTTTTATAGAATTTATTATGGCAGAATTGTTTTATGAACGATTTTTCATTTTACAGATATTTCAAACTTACGAAAGTTTTGTTTACAGAAATATAATTTGTCCTACAAAACTCCAGTGGATAGATGTGTTGTCTTTCTCTATCTAATGGAACATCGTCGCCACAGTGGTCGGAGAGACCCTATTTAATGCGAAAAATTAGAAATACTGCACCGATTGCAACGAAACTTTAGGATAATTTTAATTTCGCCATACTTAATAAGAATATATCAAAAAATTTAAAATTTGACAGTTGACAGCTGTCAAAGTAACTATCAATTTTATCAAAAATGAGTAAATCTGCACAAAAATAACTTCTATTAGGTTTTGAGACCTCCTAAAACCAAATTTTATGTCAAATTTAAAATAAGGTAGTTGACAGCTGTCAAATTGACTGTCAGTTTTATAACAAATGAGTAAATCTACATAAAAATTGTACCACTAAGATTTTTAGACTCACGTGTCCTGAATTTTCGGTAAAATTTATAATTTGACAGTTGACAGCTGTCAAAGTGACTGTCAGCTTTATAGAAAATGAAAAAATGTTTATAAATATAACTATTACATTTACAGACTGAGTAGTCACAATATTGATATCGAACTTAAACTTTGGCAGTTACCTTCTATCACTGTATATGTCATAATATAAAAATATCTTTATTTATTAGAATTAATTATTTAAACAGAATTTCTTTTTAATAATAAATTAACAATTAAAATGGAAGGAAGTAATTTAATAATAACATATTTTTTTAGGACTAAAATGTAAGAAATTATTTTCATATTACTTTCTATCTTTTCGATTCATCAACGGATACCTATATGAAAAACCTTTGAATATCAAATTTCGTAGAAACTAAACAATTTTTAAAAAAATTTGACGCCATATTGGAACCGCCATTTTAAAATTTTATATATTAATTTTACATTTATCAAGACACACAATAAAAAACACTCGTAAAAAATGCCTACAATGAATTAATTGAATATTTAATGTTATAATCCACTTTTTGTCATTTTGAACCACTGTTGTAATCAGACTCATGAAACAAAAATGTCAAAAAAAAATTTTGGCGCAAGTTTGCGCAGCTGTTTTTTTCGTAGGTCATTAAAAGATACTTTAGACTACTCTTGTAAAAAAGAATTAGAATCGTACTCGGTCGTACTTTTTTTGTATACCTTTTTAAAAAAAATTATTCAAATAAAAAGCTATATTATAAAGCAATTGATATATTATTAACAAATTTTTTTTTGTTATAATTATTAGAGAAAACATCTTTTTTCAGCTTGAGAAATGACATAAAATCGTTAAACATTTTTAATATTGACTCCTGGAATACGAAAACTTGTTAAGAAAACTTATATTATAAAGGGTAAAAAATTACACTTATAAAAACCGCTTTTTAAACATATATATCGCCTTTCCCAATCAATTTCATTGTAAATACCGATTAGTTTTGAAATCTAGGGACACTTATGAGTAATAATCGCTTTATTTAATTTAATTTAACGCAATTTAAAAATTACCATTTTTCGCATAAAATAGTGTACCTTCGACCACTGGTCGGTCAAAATAAATTTCTGACAACCAAACTTTCGTAAGCTTGAAATGTCGGTAAAGTAGAAATTCATGCATAAAACAATTATGAGGCGTTATTTCCAAAATGTCCCAGCTTTGTCGATTTTAATATATCTGTAATGAATTTAGAGCATTTTTCATCTACTTTCTAACAATTTTACAAAAAGATTTTTAAAAAATTTTAACCCCTTTTTTTAAAAACAAAGTTTATTTTTTACTTTTGACTCTAATGGGTATTTTAAAAAAAAAATTTTTAATTTTTATTGGAGAGCTGACATTTTTTCCGAAAAAATCATAAGTTTTATAGTGGGATGACCAGAACTTTAGAAGAAAATTGAAGACAAAGTAAGCGGTGCGCCCGGGTTTTGTACGTTACTCCGGCGCTACGCCGTCGAATGGCATAAATATCACTGTTTTATTTTCATTTTTTCAATAAAAGAAAGAAAGAAGTTTGACAAAGAACAATAATTATTATCAATTAAAATAATTAATTTTTGAAAAAAGATCGATGTTTCGTAAGTTCTTATTTAGGGTAGAGTGGGGTAAAAAAGCCAGTGGTGCAAAAAAGCCATTTGGCTTTTATTTTGAAACTATTGAACTATTTTACCAGCCGTTTGAAATATAAGTTTAATTAAGTACAACTCAACTTTTGATTCTAGTTTGGCTGTCGTAGTGATAATATTATAATTGTTATTGTAATTTGTATTTTTTAACTGCTTGTTTCGATGACTGTGAATCGAATGCACCAAGTGGTGCAAAAAAGCCATATGCAAAACTTTCGTAAAACTCTTATAACTTTGTCCTTTTACAGAATACAAAAAAATGTTCTACAAGGATTTTGAAGCTTAATAACTAAACTTTTAGTAAAAATTGGAAATTTGAAAAATGAAATTCAAATTTCGATTTTATAGTACCAAAAGTAAAAAAGTGGCTTTTTCCCCACTCCCCGTGTGGAAAACTTTTAGGGCGCTGACCAAGCGCTTAAGAGACCGCCTAACGTCTTTCTAGACCTAGGACAGACGGTTTTGTCGAGCGGCTGTTCAGAATTGAAACGAAACTTCCACGCTATCATCTAGAATAGACCAGCTTTTCTGGGCTGATCAGCAGTGCTAGTAAATTCTAATCTACGTCTATTCAAAATTTCTCATTGTATGTTAAGACAACTATTTTTAGAATGATAAGACTTAATTGTATTTAAAATAATTTTAATGACTTTTTTTTACATAAAAAGTTTTAAAAAATATTTTAACTTTCTGTATCTTTCACATGAACTTCCTTTAAGCGTAAGTCTTTGTGCCCCTTCACACAAAAAACCCAGTCTCATTTTTGTTGCATCTCAAAATGAGACTATGTTAAACGCCATAGAACGTGGCGCCACCTAAGAGTCTCATTTTTGTTGCAACTCAAAATGAGTAGCGTATGATACTCATTTTGAGACTAGGTTTTTTCAGTGTTCCAATCTTTGGCCGTGTGGAAAACTTTTAGGGCGCTGACCAAGCGCTTAAGAGACCGCCTAACGTCATTCTAGACCAAGGACAGACGGTCTTGTCGAGTGGCTGTTCAGAATTGAAACGAAACTTCCACGCTATCGTCTAGAATAGACCAGCGTTTCTGGTCTGATCAGCAGTGCTAGTAAATTCTAATCTACGTCGATTAAAATTCTCATTGTATGTTATGACAACTATTCTTAAAATGATAAGACTTACAGTAGAACCTCGGTTATCCGAGCCTCGATTATCCGAGATTCCGGATTATCCGAGGCACTAAACATGCTCAGATAATGCGGAATAACTCGGATAAAACGGATCGAGCGACTAAATTTGGAAAGTAAATTTTACAAAACCACTGTTTGTGATCATTCCATTTAAAATTTCGTCCATTTTTGTCATTTAATATTATTCTAACACTTTAAACACTTGAAAAATAATTTAAAATTTTGAAATTTTCATTGGTTCCGTGTTATCCGAGTTTTCGATTATCCGAGGTACCTCTTCCCCACATTACCTCGGATAATCGAGGTTCTACTGTAATTGTATTTGAAATAATTTTAATAACTTTTTTTACATAAAAAGTATTAAAAAATATTTTAACTTTCTGTATTTTTCACTTCAACTTTCTTTAAGCGTAAGTCTTTGTGCCCCTCCCAATCTTTGGCATTGGAGATAGTAGTCTTTTTGTAAAATAAAATTTACTGCAAATCAAAACAGCCGAATGAAACTAGCAGTTGTATTCAGCACCAATCTTTAGGCGTCAACCACTAATTAATAACCCCTTGGCTGTCGACGAGATTTCCACTGTTTTGGCCAAAAGTGTGTTGTAAATTTTTATTTTTTTATTTTTATGAAACTTGGTATCCTAAGGTTTTAGGGATCGCTGATTACGAATCCAAGGTCAGTTTTTTAAAATTTTAAATGTCGGATCCAATATGGCGGACAATTTTTTTAAACTGATCGGATTCGCTTGAAAATGGTTACTCAGGGGTTTTCGGGGTCGCTGAACACGAATCTGGCGTTAGTTTTTCAAAATTCAAAATGGCGGTTCAAAATGACTAAAAATAGGCGGATTGGCTAGAAATGATATAATTTAAATTTTAATTAAAATTGATACTCAATTTATTGGGTATCAGCTTAATTTTCAATTTTGATAATGTAAATTGACATTTTTAATCAGAAAGGCTAAAAACTGATGAGCAGTGAGTTCCAAGCAAATCCATACAATTTTGCTCCATGATTCTATCACATTGAAGTCGCCATTTTGAAAAACGGACCTCGAATTCGAAATCAGTAACCCCGAAAACACCCTGAGTAAAGATTTTCAAGCAAATTGGATCAATTTTTCAAAATAATGTTTGCCATATTAGATCCGCCATTTTGAATTTTGAAAAACTAACGCCATATTCGTGTTCAACGACCTCCAAAACCATCGCGTAACCATTTTCAAGCGAATCCGATCAGTTTAAAAAAATTGTCCGCCATATTGGATCCGACATTTTGAATTTTGAAAACCCGACCTCGAATTCGTAATCAGCAAACCCGAAAACCTCCCTAGTAGAGATTTTCAGGCAAATCGAATCAATTTTTGAGAATGATGTCGGCCATATTGGATCCGCCATTTTGAATTTTTAAAAACTAATGCCGGATTCGTGTTCAGCGACCCCAAAAACCCCCGAGTAACCAGTTTCAGCCATTTTTAAGAAGGTTACTTGTTTTAAATTCACAACATAATTGGATTGTGAAGTTTAAAAAAAATTACGTATTCTAACTTTAATTTAATTTATATAATTACAAAATTTGGTTAAAATTCAATCATGTGTATTAGCAACTGAATGTTATGCACGACAACTGTAAATTGTCATAACTTATTGCGTCTTGCAAGTCACTGCTCTGAGCTTGAAAAGACTGTCTAGATAGACGGACTCAACGAGGTCTATTAAGCTGCTCCTTAGCCGATAGCAAGACAGGCTGGATTAGACGGGCTACACTATAACTGTCTAGTCTTTTTGTAGACACCAGACTTCCATAAAATTTTTCCACACTGGTCTACCCTAATATTTAAATGTTCCTTTGGTTTTAAATATTTCCGCGTTTAGGGAACGTCCATAGACTACGTAGACCAATTTCTTGGAAATTTTAACCCCCTTCCTCCCCCCACGTGGACGCACTTACATGTATTAGCGCCATTTTTTCCTCTTATGGTAGACAATTGCTTGACCGCCCCCTTCCCCCTAGACGTGCTACGTAGTTTATGAACGTTCCCTTATTAGTTTCTCGAGATCTCCCTAGATGATTGTGGCTTTTTCTGAAACTCGAAAGTGACATTGATCTCTGTAGGTATAAGAGGCAGGCTGTATTCATAATTTTTTTTCGCAAAATATATTTTGTGAATATTCTTCTTCAAGTCAAGATAAGCCTTTTGAAAAATAATTTTTATTTAGTTTTACTTTGTATTTTAAGTTATATTTTCAATCGTAATTTGCTTATAAATTATATTTGAGTCATAAATTATTTTCAGAATTAATTATTTTAACTAATAATTATTGGTCTTTATAAAACAACAATTTTTCCTTTTCAGAATTACTAATTTTAATTTATAATGATAATTGTAACTTATAAAAGTTTAAATATTCTTAAAATTATATATTTCAACGCGGAGAAAAATGAATTATACGTGATATAATCCAGATTTTTAAATTGTATATAGGACAGTTAACCAGAATTATAAAATTGAATGTCTAAGTATTACTACTTTAAAATTATTGATCATAATTATTTTGATTATAAAACTTGCACCAATATAGGGTGATTGTGTGTATGACTACGTGTGCCCCATTTACTACAAGGTACTTAAAGTCAGCCATTTATTTACGATATGTATTTACTTACGATACTTTTTATACCAAAAGCACAACAGTGATGATTTCAAATAGCAGACGACAGGGAATAATAGTCATTAATATAATAAATATCAATAAAACAAAATAATATTTTGAAGTTCAAATGTCAAAAATTTATAAATTAATGTAAGTAATTAACTATTAATAATTAATTATATTTATTTAAATAAAACCGTTTAATTCGGTGTTTAGCAAAATAGTTTTTCTTTATTAGCTCATAACGATAGTTAGCAACTAATAATGAAGAGGAAAATCCTCCAAACTGAAGTATATTATTTTTGATACTTTTTGATTTTCCCCCATGGGCAAAAATTTCGCATGGAACCAGCTGTTTTTTTGCCCTTGAGAAAGAAGGTTGCTATTTCATTTAAGTAAACAAATGAATGGCTTTTACTATTTGTCGGCTACTATCTAAAAGCGCCTATTTTGTGCCTGAGGTATGAAAAAATATTGTTTTACAATTTCTCAATAATTTTCTTCTAACATATTCGAACACTCTAAGAAATAAAAAAAAATTTCAAAGAGAAAATAGTATGTTTATTAAAAAATAAAGCATTAAGCGCCATTTTTTCTTAGGTTAGATTTGCATCAAATTTGACGTTATAAATCTTTTTCTGTACAATAGATGGTTAAATCAGTAAGAAATTCTTACTTATAGTTAAAACTTATGATAATTCATTGAATCGAAATGATATTTCGACGAATTGTCATTTGTTCAAGGTGACATCATTACCATTTGTTACTTTTGCAAAATGTCATTGTTGCGAATTGGCATTTTTGCGAATGAACACTTTTGAGAATTGTAACGTTTGCGAAAAAATAACACTACGATTTAATAACTACTATGTTATTTTGGACAGTCAACATTTCGTACAGTGTACAAAGACAATTGGTTAAAATGTAATAACTACAGTTTGATTAATTGACATTTTGTAAAAATAAACATTTGGCTAAATGCAGTTTGGGCAAATGTCATTTGGGGAACATTTATGCACCTCTTAATTACCACGAATGGGTAGGAATTCTTGAAGTGGGTTCCTAAATTTTTTGTGTCGGTGAATTTTTTTCATTCTCATATTTTTCAATAGCCCATGATAGTATAATAAAAACCTATAGATAATAGTTTTTCGAATTTCAATTATTTGCAAAAGTTATTAAAGGTCATAGTTATTTGTAGCGTTTTAGTAAATAGACGATTACTCGCGATTGGATAAACCAATTTTAATAAAAATTAGAGGAGAATTGTGTTTTAGGTAAATGATTAATTTTTTAATTCAAAAATATAAGGGGCATTCCATTTCAAATCGTTTCACTGACAAAAAACAATCGCAAGGAGAGCGATTTTCTAATAATTTTTATTATATAAAAATTTTATTATTTATAATATATTATGTACTGATTCGAATGAGAATTTCATTAACTTTCTACTTCTATTTTTATTTTTCAAAATTGAGCTCATTTTCGTAGAGAAATTCCTGTTTGAAATATTAAACTTTAAATATCTCAAAACACCCTCCCGTCGATTTTTATCAAAATTATATGAAATTAAAACTTACCTTTTCTAGTTTCCATTTCCGTAAAATATATTATGGGCATTTAATGGGATTAAGCGAAGAAAAACTATTGAAAATGTGTGTTTTTGAGAAATTTGACAAATGGTACATAGTTGAATCCTAACCCATTTAAAAAACGTTGTTAAGGATTCAACTATGTACCATTTGTCAAATTTCTCAAAAACACACATTTTAAATAATTTTTTTTCGCTTAATCCCATTAAATGTCCATAATATATTTTACGGAAATGGAAACTAGAAAAGGTAAGTTTTAATTTCATATAATTTAAATTTAAATACAGGTTACTGATTAAATCTGTTGTTAAAAATATGACATATATATATATATATATATATATATATATATATATATATATATATATATATATATATATATATATATATATATATATATATAAGTACTTTCGAAAAATATGTGGCCTTTTAAAAAATCCAATATGGCGGCCATAATACCCTACTGAAAATCCCCGTACAATATCTTGTACAGGAGATTGTACAAGATCTTGTACAGGAAACTATATACCATTTTTGTCAATGAACCTGTACCATTTCAGCATAAGAAATTGAAACAAGTTCTTGTACAAGATCTTGTACAAAAACTTGCACAAGTAATTTTTTTTTATTTCGAACAATAAGGTTCATGTACAATTTTTTGTACGAGATTCTGTACAAGAATGTGTACTTGCACATGTAAATTTTTTGCTTTTGAATAAAGGTTCATGTACAATTTCTTGTACAAGATCCTGTACAAGAATGTGTACATGCACAAGATCCTGTGCAAGTTCTTGTGTAAATAATATTTTTTCTTATTGTTTATTAATTTTTTTATTTATGAAAAATATAAGAATACTTTTACATTGTTGTTAGAGACTCTTTGCATTTACGATTGAAAAACAACTGCGCAGCTGTAGAAGCCATAGAAAACTTCTGCGCAGCCGTTAAAGTTATTAATTAATTTGAACATGTACAGGATCTCGTACAAGAAATTGTACATGAACCTTATTGTTCGAAATCGAAAAAAATTACTTGTGCAAGTTTTTGTACAAGAACTTGTTTCAATTTCTTATGCTGAAATGGAACAGGTTCATTGACAAAAATGGTATATAGTTTCCTGTACAAGATCTTGTACAATCTCCTGTACAAGATATTGTACGGGGATTTTCAGTAGGGTATAACCTATAAATGTGTCTAAATTCAAAAACAGAGGTCTAAAAGTGCTAATTAAGAGGAATTAAATAAAGAAATCACCTATCTATTGGCGATAAAATTAGGATTAGGATATATACTTTGTATTCCATAAGCAATAACGGTAGTTTGATATCGGTTTTTAGAAAATAAATATGTCGGATCCAATATGGTGGACCAAAATTTTTTTAATTGCATCGGATTTAATTGAAAGTTGTTACTCGGAGGTTTTTTGGGTCCCTGGTACCGAATCTGTTGTTAATTTCCAGAAATTCAAAATGGCGGATCCAAAATAGCGGACAAATTTTTTTTGTAATTCTTCAGATTTCGTTGAATGTTGTTGCTCGGGGGTTTTGTGGGTCGCTGATTCCGAATCTGATGTTGATTTTTAGGAATAGAAAAGAATATCCACGAAATAAAGTCTATTTAATCTATTGGGGTTCAATGTCAGTTGCGAGATAGAAAGGAAAACAATCATGATCGACATCTAGCGGAAAACAGCTTAAATTAAACAAATGACATGCGTAATTTAAACCACGTTCGAAATACAAACTTAACGTCAAGATTTAAATAATAATAATATAATACATAATAATTGTTGTGGATAAAAATTTCTTTCTTTGCTCCTTTTATTTTTTTAATACATTATTTAAATAATAATTTTCAAGATCTTTTTATAAAATGAGTATAAAAATTTAAAACGTGTAAAATCATATTGAAATTGACTCAAGCTAAAACATAGTCTTATGATATTCTTTAAACCAAATTCATTTTCAAAGCAAAGTATATACAATTAATAAATTATCTTTGATTTAAAAAAAATTATACACCCTAAAAAAAGTAATCTTATACACTGTAAAAAAAGAGAGTTAAATTTTAAAAGTCGCATCCATTGGAGAGTTAATGCCAGGGGAGTTAAATAAAAGGAGTTAAAATTTAACACCCAAATGCTAACTACCCATGGAAAAAATAACTCGCACGGATGTTGAATGAAGGGAGTAAGAAATTAACTCTCTTTTGGAGTTGATTTTTAACTCGAAAAATTAAACTCCCGAGTCCGTTAACTCCCTAAATTTTTTACAGTGTAGTTAGAGGAAAAATCCTCTTCTAATATCTTCACAATTTTTCCTCTTAAGACAAAAGTATTGAACTTGAATGTATATTATTTTTATTCTTTGGTGGTTAATAACAAAACAAAACATTTTTTCGAGGTTCAAACGTCAACAACATTGAATTTAAATGAAATAAACAAGGGGAGAAATACATTAATTAATGTAAGTAATTAACTTTTAATAACTAATTATATTTATTTAATTAAAAACGCTTAATTCAGTGCATAAAAATATCTTCTCTTTATTATCTCATAACCATAATTAGCAAATAATATTGGAGATGAAAATCCTCTAAAACAAAGTAAATTACTTTTGATACCATATATAAGAGGAAAATATGCATTCAGTTTAGAGGAATCCACATCAAATTAAGATTAATTTTTTTAGGGTGTAAACAATTAAATATTCTTAGGTTTGCATGGATGGAAATGTTAAAAAATTCTTCTTCTTAAATTTAAAATAAAAAACACTTAAATCCATTAAAAATTTTAGGCTGTAGACATTATTGAAAAATTAATTGTAAAAAAATCTCATTGTGACGCATGCACGTGATTTTTGAAAAATGTTTTTAACTCAATAAACTTATTAGGTCCACTCCAATTCTTTTTGGAGTACATTATAAGGTATAAATAAATTTAAAAAAAAAATCAGGTCCAAAGTTAAAAAAATTAATTTTCTTAACATTTTTCAAAAGTTGAAAGAAAACTAAAACTTTCATTCTTTGACAACTTTCGAGAATTCATAACTAAAAAATTTGGCCTCTAAAAATAATATTAAAAATACGTATCGGTTTTTTTCAATACAGAATAGAAAAAAAATATTTTTGCCAGATTTTAAGAGGTCAGAGGTAAGTCTCATGTGGAATTGCCCATATATGAGCGATTCCATCTCAAGTGATCAAGGTGGAGAAAAATTTTTCTCCAATCGTAGCAAAACTTGGGGCTTTTGTAGTACTCATAGATAGTAATTTTTCGTGAAAATATTTTTTTACCTAGTCCAATATTTTCCGAGGGGGAGGGGGTTAAATTTTTGTGTTTTTCAGTACAATGGTTATTTCAATAATTTTTTACTCTTAAACAATTAAACATACAAATTTGACAAAGTACATTTTGGAAAGGTTTTTTCATCCTCTTTCGATTGGAAATAAGCATTTTGAAAAAAAAATTTTTTTGACCAAAAAAAATCAAAATTAAAAATAAATTTCAATTTTTGAGGGAGATGGATACAATTTTTTTTTTTTTTTTTTTTAAACGAAAGCTGAGGTTTTTTCCTAAAAGGACATATAAATGATAAAGTGGGACTAGAACGTTTAAACATTGAAAAAAAGAGTTTTCTACTCGCCGGAGCGCTCTAAATCCGATTTTTAGCTCCGTTTTGGAGAAAATTCTTTTTTTCAATGTTTAAACATTCTAGTCCCACTTTATCATTTATATGTCCTTTTAGGAAAAAACCTCAGCTTTCGTTTAAAAAAAAAAAAAAAAATTGTATCCATCTCCCTCAAAAATTGAAATTTATTTTTAATTTTGATTTTTTTTGGTCAAAAAAATTTTTTTTTTCAAAATGCTTATTTCCAATCGAAAGAGGATGAAAAAACCTTTCCAAAATGTACTTTGTCAAATTTGTATGTTTAATTGTTTAAGAGTAAAAAATTATTGAAATAACCATTGTACTGAAAAACACAAAAATTTAACCCCCTCCCCCTCGGAAAATATTGGACTAGGTAAAAAAATATTTTCACGAAAAATTACTATCTATGAGTACTACAAAAGCCCCAAGTTTTGCTACGATTGGAGAAAAATTTTTCTCCACCTTGATCACTTGAGATGGAATCGCTCATATATTAAAACACAAATTTAGAGAAAATAATAAAATATTATTAATTGCTTTGGTCAAACTATCAATTTTTTAAAAAGTTACAACAATTGACGTTAAAATGCAAATAAATAAGTAAAGCAAATAAGTTTAATTTTTGCCGAACAAGCGTTAGCGAGTAAGGTATATATTGCTAGTATTTATTTAATATTATTAAGGTTATGTTATTTAGTGGTCACGTGCCCCATTTACTTTACTGTAGAAAAACTTCGCACTGAATAACATGACCTTAATGGATCTAATAATTTATCTGGTACCAGTGAATTTATTGGTCCTAGAAATTCTACTGCTACCAGTTAATTTACTAATACAACTCTGATTGGTACTGGTCCCAGTAAATCATTTATTGTTAGTACTAGCGTTAGTGTGACCGCTAACACTTTGGGCTTTAAAAAATATAGCTAAAGGTAAACCATTCTAAGTCGAAATTTAAACCCTACTTTGAGGATTTAAATACTGAATAGAGTTTCCTTTACTGCCATCAATGCCTTTAGCATCTGCTTTACTGACATTTTAATCTACAGGTCTATCATTTTCCAAGAAACTTATAATCCAGGTCCTATTAGACCTTCTTTTTAATATGTTCACCCTACATTTATTAAACCTGTAAGACCCTACTTTTAATCTTCTCAGCCTACATTTATTTATTCAGTCTTTAAGGCCATACTTTTAATGTGCTCACCCAACATTTATAAATTACTATAATTGAAAAAAACATTTCGTTCACTCCAAGTACAATGTACTTATATTTAAAAACCATTTTCGAAGTTACCTATCTTCCACGTTTGTTTTAGAAATTACGTAAGTTAGAGGATTATTTTAGAAACTACGTATCTTTCTGTTCCGTACAGAAACAACGTCGTAACTCTGACAGTCGCGTTAGAACGTCTACTAATGTACTAAATAATATAATAATTTTATTAATAAAATACATTATTATTAAAAATATACGTTTCAATGCATCAACTTTAAAAAAATTAACTTCACAACAAAATATTAACTTTAAAATAGTCAAAGTAGGGTCTAAATTGCATTAAAGTTAGAACCTCCTAATACTCAACAAACCCTGAAAATTCAGGGTTAAAGTAGGGCTTAAATTTCGACTCGGAATTGTAGGCACTAAAACTTAGAGTTATACCTGACTGTGTAAAATAATTTTGAAAAAAGGAAAATATGTATAAAGTAAAAAGGAAATATGTGTAGATTATTAAAGAAAACGGAAAAAAACAAGAGCAAAGCGAAGGGATAAGACACAATAAGAGAACAAAAATAAGAAATTAAACAAAATAAGATTCAATTACGGTCGCGCAGAGCTACGATGCGTGAAGTAATATAGCGTTTTAATCCTAAAGTGTTTAAACAAAAAGTTTATAATAAAAAAGAAAAAAATTAATTATAACTTATTTTATCAAGTATATAAAATGATTCTTATATTTATTAAAATATTAAATTAATATCTCAAATTAATTTCGATTCTTATTCAATTGTGCGAATGATTCATTAAATTATTCAATCTAACTTTAATTAATTTTCAAACAGCAATTAGGTATGAAAAAGTGAAAAATTCTGATTCCATCTTTCGAAATAAAACGAAACAGAAAATGAAAAAAAATATTTATAAGATTGTTGATAATCCATCGGAAGTAGCAAATTTACAGCAGTGTTCATAGATGATAATCAACATTCTTGTTGAAAATCATAAACTTTCTCCCAACTTTACTCAGATTCATACACGCTCCAGTTCATTGCATTAAATACAAGAGAAATAATAAGATCAATAAACATATTTATGTCAGAGCAATCTGATTCCATTGATTATCCTGGAATCTAAAGTGCTATTTAAATCCTAGATACGCAAATGTAATTTTTCATAAATAATTTCTCCCATATATATATATATTCCGATTTGAGTAGAATATTTTTATTATGCATCCAGCTTTTCAAATAAAAATAATAAGAACAAAATTAATATTAAAAACTTTTTGTAAAGGGCCAAAATAAGTGAAACCGGCCACTTAAAAAAATTTTGTCTCCAATTTTCAAGTAATTTATGATTTTCGGTAGATATACGAGTACATTTTTACCCCCTACAATTTTCGTTTTCTTATTACTCTAAAACGAATAAAGATAATTAAGTAAACCTTTTTTTAAAAATGAAGCCTGAAATCTATATTTTGAAGATAAAATAAAGCGATTACTAAAAAATAAATTTTTTTAATTGTTAGTAACAATTCTTTTAAACAATTGGAATTTAAAAATTGTTTTCAATGTTTTTGAAAGATTAAATTACCAAGTATTGATGCGCAATTTTCCAAAGATTAATTAAAAAAAAGAAAAACAAGTAACCTTCAATTTTATAGAAATTGTGTAAAGTTTTCTGTCAAAATGCAGGCGAAAATAGAATCTTGATCTTGAAAATCCGCTTGAAAGGGTGATGTTTCTAACAAAACAAAAGAAGATATTATTTATTAGTTTCCAATTTTATCTGTTTCCAGGAACAGGTTTCTATTTTTGCCTGCATTTTGACAGAAAACTTTACACAATTTCTATAAAATTGAAGGTTTCTTGTTTTTCTTTTTTTAAATTAATCTTTGGAAAATTGCGCATCAATACTTGGTAATTTAATCTGTCAAAAACATTCAGAACAATTTTCAATTTTCAATTGTTCAAAAGAATTGTTACTAACAATTTAAAAAATTTATTTTTTAGTAATCGCTTTATTTTATCTTCAAAATATAGACTTTAGGCTTCATTTAAAAAAAAAAAGTTTAATTAATTATCTTTATTCGTTTTAGAGTAATAAGAAAACGAAAATAAAATGACCCAAAACTTTAACACGAGATTATTTCCAAAATAAAATTTTTTTCTTGAAAAATATTGTTGGGGGTAAAAATGTACTCCTATATCTACCGAAAATCATAAATTACTTAAAAATTGGAGACAAAATTTTTTTAAGTGCCCGGTTTCACTTATTTTGTCCCTAAAATATTTTTTAATAATTGTAAAATGAATTGTTTGTACGTACGTATAATATTTATAAATTATAATAAACTTTCAACTTTCTGAAAAGAACGGCTATGTCGTTGAAACATAAAAAGAATTTTCATAATTTTTTTATCCTTCTAAATGACTCGAAGTGATCGATCAAGCCATCATTATTATTATTAATAATAAAAAATTTCTTTTATTACACAGGAATATAAGGTTTTGGAACCAAGAACGGAAACCTGTTTCTAAGATAAATTTTAAAGTTGAATATGAATCGACTGTCAATTCTTTTTACTGCTTATCAGGCTTTTGAGATAATTGCAATTTTATTTTTTTATTACTTTAAACAATTGTTACTGAAAATTAAAATTTGCTTAGATTCATACACTCTGCAGTTCATTGCATTAAATACAAGATCTAATAGAAAAGAGCTCATAATTTACTTTAAATGTTTTTGGTGTTACTCATTATGTATCTGATGCTTTTTAAAAAAAACATTAATGAGGGATCCAAAATAGCGGCTGAAAAAGATAAGAATCACTCGAATTTACTTAAAACTTGGAGATTTTTGGGTTATAAATATAATTTTAATATTTTAGAATGACTCCAAAGCCTCCTAGCATCAAGTTTCAAGTAAATCCTACTAACCCAAATAGGAAATGTACAATTGGCGAAGTACTGCGCCAGCACTGTCAAAGATGAGAAGAAAATAGTGGTAGGTTAGAAATAATAAATTGAAATAAAATTAATAAAACTAAATTTTTCGTTATTACATTAAATAACTTTACTTATTGCATTTAACAGTTTACCAGTTGTAATTTTTGAAAATATTTTTATTTATAGTAAGAAGTATAATAACATTTTAATTTGCTTAAATAATGTATTATTTACAAAATTAGCCAATTATGTTGAATTATTATTATTATTAGTAAATTTAAGTCTGAATACTAAGCCAGTGCAGTGGTAAGCATCGGCACTATACTAGCTTTTCCGATTGGGACTTTTAACTTTTTCGTCTGCCATACTGAATTTTTTAAAATGTACTTTAGATTCGTAATCAGTGATCTCAAAAACTTCCTAGTAACAAGTTTCAAACAAATCGTAACAAACTTTTTATTTTTCATATTAGCTTTGAATCCGTTATTTTGAAATATGATGACCTATAGGAAAAATCTAGTAGCGGATTCATGTAAAGTATATATTTTATTACAGTTTATGAAATAAATCAATATTTTTAATTTTTACAAAAAATTGGAATTTTGTATTTTTTGAAATTCTATCTTCACACTTTAAAATATTTATTCTAAAATAAAAAATTAAACAAAATTACCTAGTATGTATTACATTGAGGAAGCTAAATGATCATAAAATGAACAACTTGTATTATTAGAATTAGAATTAAATAACAAAAATATAAATTATAATAATACATTAATGTATATATGTATGCACTTTGTTTGTTGAATTAGAATATTCTCTTTTAAAATGTATGATACTTAACCTACTGATTAAGTATTATGTTTTTATAAATTGACCGAGTTCAATCGACAAACGAGAACTGGCAATAAAAGTCATTGAGGCGTTACAATACTTATGTTTCATGTTCTTTTTTCCCCTCGTGTTTTTCTTTTTTAACATGCTTCAATGTATAGTTGGCATTTTGTCTGTACTAAATTTAATCTACAATAGACAAAAAAAATAGTTTGCATTTGTACTACTATTAAGTATCGCGCAAGGAAAAGTTTTCCTTGTAAGGTATATTTATTACCTCTTCTCCAAAGAAAAAACGTTGGTATTTGACTTTCAGAGTCTATATTTTCTATTTCATAGGTAATTATTGATGTGTTTGAAAGTTTTGCAGGAATTGATATATTTCAATTATTTAAAACCTCAATTAGGGAAAAAAATTTTTTAGTTTCGAAAATAAATATCCCGCAAGTCATTTTACTTTTAATTTGATTTGACTTTAACTATTAGTTTGTCTTTAATTTTTATTTTTTATTCTGACTTTCATTATGACTTTGACATTCGTTCATACTTTATATTTTACTTTATTTCCACTTTGTATTTCACTTTTTCTTTTTTATCTTTACTTTGATTCACACTGAAAGAAATGCTTTGACATTATCAACAAAAAAGTTTGGTTGGGAAGTTCTTACTAACCAACAAGTAAGGTTCTGTTATTTTTTAGCCATATACAAGTCATATTGACAATAAACTGAATTTTGAAAATTATAAGTACTACTTTGTCTGACAAAGTTGTTCAGTGAAAACATTTATTTTATCTATTTTAATATTAAAATTTCAGTCGACCTCTTAAAATCGGCCAAAAATATTTTTTTTATTCTGTATTAAAAAAAACAGGTACGTTTTTTTGTGGCTAAATTTTTGTTATGAAGTTTCAAAATTTTTGTTTTTTAAATGTAGATAAATTTTTAATGTCAGATAACTTAAAAAATATTACTTTTATTCATTTTTTGATAAGAGAAAAAAAGTTCTGTTTTTCTATCTACTTTTGAATAATTATTAAAAAATTATTTTTTTCATTTTTTATTAAAAAAAATTTTATAAACAAATTAAATTTTTTTAACTTTAGATAAGATAAATTTTTAATTTTCTTTTTTTTAAACATACCTGGAAATGCTAAGAAGGTTTTGCAAAAAGTTTCAGAACAGGCCTGATAAGTTTAATGGGTTTAAATAAATAATTAAGTTGTCCATGCAGGTTGCTCGCCATGGTTTCATGTGGTCCGCTCCTGTGCTTGTGCGAAAAGGTCCCTCGTGATTTCCAACTTTTTCCACAAGATAACGGTCACTTCGTAGCACCGAAACTATTTTATAAGGTCCCATGCAATTTGGTCGAAACTTCAGACCAGGGCCTCCTTGAGTGCGCCTGATTGCTACCAAATCTCCTAACTTATATACACGAGCAGTTTTGCGTTTGCGAAGATATGTTTTTCGATTTTCTTCTTGTATCTTGAATATATTTTTGATCGCTTCATCTCGGAGTTGTGAACGATCTTCCTGGAAGACATCGATTAGTTCTTCTTCAATAAGGACACGAAGCTGAACGTCTGATTTTAATTTCATATTCGTCCCTATCATTAATTCGAATGGAGTCATCCCGATGCTCTTGCTGAATGACGAATTCAGGTGCTGCTGAAGTTGGTCAACGTATTTATACCAATCAGCTGGATTCTCCGCCGATAATTTTGCTAGAACGGGGGTGATAATTCGATTCATCTTCTCCACTTGTCCGTTCCCGCGAGGTATACCAGTCGTGATTAAAATGTGTTCAATTCCCTGTTCTTTGCAATAATCTCGAAAAGCGTTTGATGTGAAAGTTGTGCCTCTGTCCGAAATTATTCGTCTTGGATTACCAAAAGTAACAGCTTGTTTTTTTAATCGCTCCAATGCTTCTTCTGCAGTAGTAGATTTAGTTGTATAAATCCATGAGAACTTTGTAAAGGCATCTGTAACAACGAACAGATGATTGTATCTTTTCTTGGAAAAAGGTATTGGACCTAAATGGTCTATGTGATAAGTGTCCAAAGGAGCGTTACCCTTGTCAATAGGATTCAACACTCCTTCCACCTTACCAGTTTTCTTTTCGACCAGAATACAGTGAACACAATTATCTATTAATTCCTTAACTTTGGCTCTTAACTTCGGGAACCAAAATTCCTGTTTAATTGCGTGCTCTGTTTTTTGGACTCCAAAATGGGCGTTCTCGTGAAATTCTTTTATTAAAGAGTGTTGCATTGTTTTTCGTATGACGAGTAAGGTATTTCCTTCGTGTTCCTTATAGAGAACTCCTCGTTTCAAAGAAAAACTACCTTCTTTACCATTTTGTGTTGATTGAACGATTTTCTGTATTTCGTTTCCTTTTTCTTGCTATGTTTTCACTTGATCAATAAGTCCATCTTTGATTTCTTGCACTACACAAATAGAAGGCGGGTTTCTGCTTAAAGCGTCTACATAACGCATGGAATTTTCTGGTCGGTGTTCGATGTTGTACTTAAATTCTCCTATCCGAATCGCCCATCTCGCTACCTGTAAACATGTTTCTTTCTTGCTCATTGTTTGGACAAATGCGCGACAATCTGTATCAATCTTTAATTGGGTTGGCAGCAAATAAACTCCAAACTTCTTGAGAGCCTTGACAACTGTCAGGATTTCAAGTTCATAGCTGGTCAACTTTTCTTTTTGTGGTGTAGTCTTCCAGCTCGCGTAAAAAATCGGGTGTAACAATCCATCAACATCGTTCTTTTGCAGCAATATTGCTCCCAGACCAATTTGCGACGCATCGGTGTGTAATTTCGTTTCAGCGCCTACACAAAACAACTTCAATACTGGATCCTGCGTCAAAGCATTCTTCAGATCCTGAAAAGCACGAAATTGTTCTTGACCAAATTGAAACTTCACTCCATTCTTCAGCATCTGAGTCAAGGGTCTAGCGATTACTGCATAATTTAAGATTAACTTCCGGAAGTAACTGGTCAATCCAATGAAACTTTGAATTTCTTTACAAGACTTTGGTTTGGGAAAAAACTTCACTGCGTTCGTTTTTGTCTCGGATGTTTTAATTGTTCCTCCTTCAATTATATATCCCAAAAACTCAACTTTCCTCATTAGAAATTTGCACTTATTCCTGTTGATCTTCACATCGTACTCACTTGCTACTGTCAAAACTTCCTTCAGGACTGCCATATTTTCTTCTTCTGTCTTCGTCGGGATCATAATGTCATCTAGGTATGATAGTATTTTTGTCTCATCAAGTAACTTTTTAAAAATCGCTCTAATGTGAAGCTGGAATACAGCCGGGGAATTGCACAGACCAAAAGGTACTCTCCAAAAATTCCACACGTGCGTCAGGCAGAGCGATGGCTGTGTATTTAGTGCTTTCATCTTCGATTTTCACCTGAAGAAAACCATCCTCGAAATCAAGCGTGCTAAATACCTCTGAATCTTGTAATTCGTCCAAAAAGGTCATCTATCAAAGGTAATGGGTATCTGTCGCGAATTATTTTCTTGTTGAGCATGCGGTAGTCAGAGCACAATCGGAGTTCGCCGTTCTTCTTGGGTTATAAAATATTTCGATGGTAATATAAAATGAGGGTGTGAGATTTGTATATTTTACTAAAAAACATATTTTAATTGCGCCCTAATGTATATAAATGTGAAAGAAAATTTATTTTTCATCTCCGAATCTTTTCTCTCCGAAGCCTTTTCCTTTAAATATGCTAGTTTTTCTTTTGTTTTTAGTATTTACCTGCATTGCTTTGAAGAAATTAACCCAAATTACCATTAAATCAAATACTTTAAATAAATTTATATTTTAATCGAATTGAATATATTTGGAATTAAAATATGCAAATTATTAATTTTTAAGCAGTGTAATTTTATTTTCGATTTCGTGAAAGATATAAGCGTGGATTTTTAATAGAAAAGCTCACCTATTAAATAAAATTAATTTAATGGATCAACAATAATATTTTTTAAAGGAGAAAAACTTTAATATTTTTAAGAATTTATTTTGCGCAACCTAAAAATCTTACTCTTGAGTATGAAATTAAGTATTTTTAATAGAAAAAACCATATAATTGAAGGAAAAAATAAATTGAAAAACTGAAATTTAAAAATGTCACTTTGAGAAGAATTATCTATATAAATTACAAGAAATTAAAATTGACTAAATTATTTTATTAACATTTAAAATAAAAAACATGTGATTAAATTTCTTTCTTAATAAAATTTCACAATTTACGAAATTTTTGGATAAAAAATGCTACATTATTTAAGACCTTTTTTTTGTGGTTCGAGAAGTTGTTAAATAGTTATTTGTCTTTGCAATAATTTCTCTTATTTAGTTGAGTGCATCACAGCGCTGTATTTGAACCAATACGCACCGGCCAAAATGAGCCATTACGCCCCGTAGGTTTATGTCGTATATTTTGTTATTTTTTTATCAATATCGTAAGTATTAGTCAAAAATTGACAATTGTTCTTTAAAAACAATTGTTTTAACCTCAAAACTAAATTTCAGTTTTTTTAAAGCTACACTGCAAGCCCGATCAGCGGTCAGCTCCGGGGGTGCTCTAACGTTGATCGGGCGTAAACATATAGGACCGTACAAACTGTTTTATGATGGGTTACCATTACTTGACTACTGAATTTTTTAAGGGGCCAAAACATCTTTAATGTATACGCTACTGCCACAACTTTTCGACTCCTTAATGGCCGCTCGCCCGCCCTATCTACAAACGACGTAAACAAGTGACTTCAAAAATTACTTTCAAGTGTCAAAATAACTTATTCTACACGGAAAGAAATCTGCTAAAATAATATCATTTGAGAAACCGATAGAGTTTTAGGACCAATAGGCCAATAGAATTTAACCATCTAACGCGACTAATATTAATATGAAAACATGAAAATATTCTAAAAGAGCTTCAGATAGAAATAAAGCAAAAGCCAGTTGTAAAATTTCCATCTATTGGATGTGAAAAATGCTCGTAGGCCTTATTACAGTTTCATCACAAGTCGCCTCTTACTATTCCATCGGCATCCACTAATTTTAAGGCTGACTTTGTACAACACAAACTAACCTTTAGACTGTGTCCACAACAGAAGTTTTTATAAACAACAACGCGCAAGTTGCATGTAACTGTGTAAGCAATTACCAACCACTGAAAGTAAAATTCTTGTTGATTCGTTACGCCTGCTTGGAATTTGTTTACTTTTGCATAACCTCCAAATTCTGTTTTTACATAAAACAATTTAAATTATTGAATTCCTTTTTGGAAATTTCATGAAAATAGTAGATATTGAAAATAATTTAATTACGAAAAGTTTTTTTTATTCAAATAAATTTTGCAAATAATTCTATTTAAATTTTTGACAATAATTTAATGTCTGTATGGAATATTATGCAAATTTTTTGTAACTAATAAACTTCCTAAAAAGCATTTTAATATTGATGAATATAATTGAATTCTTGGGAACGATTTTCTTAGATTTTTTAAAAATAATTTAATTTTCAAGAAAAAATGTATAACTTTTAAAAATAATAATTTGATTCTTATGATAAATATTGTTAATTTTTGAAAATAATTGAATTTTGGAAAGAATTATGGTTTTGCCATAGTTCAAAAGTGGAAATTTTTTACTCTAAAAGAATGAAAAATTGAAATTTTTTGCTCCCATACTTTGCCTATGGTTTTGCTATAGTTCAAAATTGAAAATTTGTTTACTCAAAAATGAGAAAAATAAATTTTTGTTGCTCCCATACTTTGCCCATGGTTTTGCCATGCTTAAAAATTTCAATTTTTTTTCAATATGTGAAAAATCAAACAATAAGTTGAACCATGGAAAACGTGCATAAGCAATAGTTTGAGAGCTTTTGCCCATACTTAAAACATGGCTAAAAGCTTACCAACTATGGCTAAAATCGGTGCCCATGTTTTTCCCATGGTTTGCTAGCCTTTGCCCAAATTTTGTTTTCCATTTATGCAAATAATTAAATTTTTGGAAAGAATTTTAAAAAACATTTTTTAAATAATTGATTTTTTGAAATAATTAAAATTAATTTTTTTAACTGCATTCTCACAAAGAATTTTATCCTAAAATTTCTAAATAATTGAATTCCTTTGACGAATTTTAAAAAAATTTTCAAGGTTCATTACATTTTTTGAGGAATTTGATTAAAATTGTAGTAAAAATAATTGAAATTGAATTACTAAATAGAATTTTGATATTTATGAAAATAATTAATCCCTTCAAGAAATTATATAAGTTGTCAAAATACTTAAATGAAATCAAAGAAGTTTTATAAAATATGTTTAATTAATTGATGTTTTTATAAAAATTAATTCCATTTATGTTGTAAATAATTAAAATATTACCAAGAATTTTTTATTTCTAAAAAAATTGAATTTCTTTGAGTTTTTTAATTAAAATTGATTGAATCTTGAGAAAAATTTTATTATCTTAATAATAATTGAATTTTTATTTAAAATCTTTTTGAAACAGTTTTGAAAATAAAGCAATTGAATTTATACCAATAATTTTATTGAAAGTAATTTAATTCCTGCAAAATTTTTATAATTTTTGGAAATAATAGAACTTTTATGATGGATTTTTTAAACAATTAAATTGGTACGAATTATTTAACTACATTTACTTAGTTAAATAAAATCTTAATAAAAATTTTTGAAAATATTGTATTTCTGCAAAGAATCTTATTACTTTTGAAAATAGTTAAATTCTTGTGATGATGAATAATGTTGTTTATGAAAGCAATTGAATTTTGGAAATAAATAAATTTTAATTTATTGATTTATTGAATATTGATTTAAAATCATTGATTTCTTTTGAACAATTTTATTAAAATATTAGAAAATAATTGAATTCCTGTGAAAAATTCTAATATTCTTGTAAGCCAAACAAATCAATTGAAATATGTGTCGTCTTGGACAGACTTTTCTTTATATGGTCATCCACGATTATCACTCTTCTATAAGTTTACTGAACTGTCTAAAACAGTGACGAATCAACGCGGTATGATTAATCAGAATGATGTCTTTGTCTAAGTAGCAGATGCCGAAAATTGGTCATCTGCACATTGTCAATCTTTCTATTGGTTCCCCACTTAAATGTAATAAAACTTTTATTATCTTGACCCAAAGGTAATTAATGTGGGTGATATGGTTCCCTTGTGAAGGAAACATATAAAAAGGGACACTTTTGACGAATTAGTCAGTCCAGGAAACGCCGTCAACTTAACTAGCCCAGAAGTCATCCTCAAATCAGCAAGTCGCGTTCTTCGTGTCTGTTGCGATTCCGCGACCAATTTAACAAGTCGTGTACTACTCCTAAGCATATTCTTCGTGTCAATCCAGAAACTTTTCAAGTACCAAATGCATTCTTCAAGCCTTTATCAAGTTATTCAAGAAGAATGTTATCAAGAAGATAATTTCTATTGCGAGGCACATTAATATCTTTCTAAGGACTGCATTATTTCGACTTCAACGTCAAATCAATAATTTGACACCTGGACTCCGGATCTTTCACTTTGACTGGTCCGAAAACATTTCAAAGGAAATCTATTGCATATTCAGTTTTCGCTAGACAACGTCATTTCTTCAACCTTACCCAACCCTTACCTGTTGGGTCTACTACTCAAATAATAATTTTCAAAGGTAAGTTACTAATACTTCAAAATCTTGTCCCTTTCAAATTCTCGATTGATCCCACAAAGTAAAAATATGTTACAGTATCCCTGAAGACATCTGGATCTACTCTTTCTCTTGATCCTAATTGTAAAGGATTCAAATAAATAACTTTAATAATTTATCTTCAATTAAGCAGTTACTCTTTCTTAAAACCTTCCCCTTAATATCAGAGATTACTGCTCTGTAAATAAATCAGGTTGATTTAGTATATCTCGAAGAAATTCAATTTTTTTAAAATAAAAAATTCTTTGTAATATTTCAATTATTTACAAAATAATTGGAATTAATTTTTATAAAAAAATCAATTACTTAAACATATTTTATAAAATTTTTCGATTTCATTTAATTATTTTCACAAATAATATAATTTCTTGAAGGGGTCAATTATTTTCATAAATATCAAAATTCTATTGAGGAATTCAATTTCAATTATTTTTAATACAATTTTAATCGAATTCCTCAAAAAATATAATTAACCTTGCAATTTTTTTTAAAATTCGTCAAAGGAATTCAATTATTTAAAAATTTTAGGATAAAATTCTTTGTGAGAATTCAGTTAAAAAAATTAATTTTAATTACTCCAAAAAATTAATTATTTAAAAAATGTTTTTTTAAAATTCTTTCCAAAAATTCAATTATTTTAACAAATGATACTTCTAAAGAATTCAATTATGTCAATAAATAATAAAATAATTTCCAAAATTAAATTTTTTTGAGGTATTTTAATAAAATTCTTTCCATAATTCAATTATTGTCAAAAATTAGAATAGAATTATTTGCAAAATTTATTTGAATAAAAAAACTTTTCGTAATTAAATGATTTTTAATATCTACTATTTTCATAAAATTTCCAAACAGAATTCAATAATTTAAATTGTTTTATGTAAAAACAGAATTTGGAGGTTATGCAAAAGTAAACAAATTCCAAGCAGGCGTAACGAATCAACAAGCAATTTACTTTCAGTGGTTGGTAATTGCTTGCACAGTTACATGTAACTTGCGCGTTGTTGTTCACAAAAACTTCTGTTGTGGACACAGCCTATATAAAAAATATAATTTAATTGTTCATCAATTGGATTTTAGGTTTATCTTTTAAAAAAGCACTTTACGGCTTAAAGCAAGCCGGAAGACAGTGGTTCAAGAAATTGAATGAAGAATTGTGTGAATTCGGATTGAAACCATTGAGTTGTAATCCATGTGTTTATATCCAAAAATGTGAAGGAAAGATCTTGATAGTAGCTGTTTACGTGGATGACATATTACTCATGTCCAACGTTGTCAAATGGTTGAATGAATTCAAGCAATCGTTCAACGCAAAATTCGAAATCAAAGATCTCGGAATAGTCAAGAATTGTTTAGGCATGGAATTTAAATTTGGAGAAGGATTCATTGAAATTTCACAAAGTGGATATGTGGAGGCAGTTCTCAAGAAATTCGGGATGGAAAATACAAAAAGCGTCGTGACACCGTTGGATCTAGGGATTAAGCTCAAAAAGTCCAACGTTGTGGAAGCATCTGAAAAACAAACGTACCCATTTAGGGAATTAATTGGCAGTTTAATGTATTTGGCTGTCGCTACAAGGCCGGACATTTCTTTTGCTGTGAATTATCTTAGTCAATTTAATAATTCAAATGGAGAAGAACATTGGACAGCTGCCAAAAGGATACTCCGCTATCTTCGTGGGACATCAAAACTCCGATTAAAATATCAAAAAAATTCGAAGGAGTTGCAGGGATTCGTTGATTCTGATTGGGCAGGATGTTTGGAGGATAGGAGATCATACACGGGTTTTGTTTTTGTGCTCAGTGATTGAGCTGTAACGTGGGAGGCCAAGAAGCGGCGAACTGTTGCACTTTCCAGTACGGAAGCAGAGTACATGGATCTATCAGAGGCTACAAAGGAAGCAACATATTTGATAAGTATTCTTCAAGAAATCGGATTGGATCACCAAAAGTGTTTTGCCATTTATAATGACAATCAGGGGGCTCACAAACTTGCTAAAAATCTTACTTTTCATTCTCGAAGCAAACACATTGATGTGCGACATCATTTCATTAGGGAATCTTTAAAACAAGGAAAAATATCAGTTTATTATATCCCAACAGATGACATGATGGCCGATGTTTTCACAAAGCCATTAACAGGTCCAAAACATCAAAAGTGTTTAAAACTTTTTGGTATGTGTTTTTTAAATTAAAAAAAAGGTGTTCTAGTGAGTTTGACAATTCATATTTTTTATAAGACATTAATAATTATTTGGTTTGTTTCTTATTTAAAAAATTGACAATTTAAATTTATGTAAAAAATATGGAAGTTTAATATTGTTAAAACTCTTCTTATAAATTAATATGGTCTTGCTTGAGGCGGGGTGTAGAATGTACAAATCACACGCTACGACTCTGTCTTTATATATTGTGTTTATCACATTGCTTTTGCTCATGGGTTCAGTATTGAAATTGCCCTTCCGACGAACACCACTCTAAATTTCCTTATTATAATAAATTCTTATATTAGTTAACTAACTGTCTTCAATCTTTTCACAACCTCAGCCCAACAAATTGAAAAATTGATTTTGATAATAGGAGGAGTTTGTTTAATATTTTTATTGGTCTAAAGCATTCATGTTTTCTTAGGGGGTTATTATTTTTTTTTTAAATATTAATTAAATTCTTCATTTTGTTCAACTCAACCAACAAATAAAACATTGCATTTTGAAAATAGCAGGAGTTTATTTTTATCTACAAGTCTTCTTTCTTAATAAGTTAAATGGAACTTTTTAAAAATTAATTGTTTACTCCCTTTATTAACATTTTCCTGAGAATTTACAATGACTAAACGCCTGTTTAATAAATCCTTCCACCAGTTTAGTTAGTCCAAAATCGACTATTCTGCTAAGTACATTTAATTGCTCAACTAGTTAATCTGACTACGCCCTTCTCTCCATGTTTTAATATTGCTAGTAACAGCTACTTAATTGGTGCCAGCATGTATGTTAATAGAAAATGAAGCTGATGCCAGTTTCTGCACTGAAAAAAATATATTTATGGTACTGCCATAAATATGGGAAATACTCACATATTTTATTGGTGAATATGTGAGAGCCATACCGTATTGCTGTTACACCTCTACGCAGTGTAGAACGGCGCCCTGTCCCACAGGGTGTGGCAAAGTTCCGCTCATTACATCCTCATCATGACTCTTCCACCCTCCAACACTACTGCCAACGACAGCCAAATCTCACCTACTCTCAACATCCCGGCAGAAACTACTCTTTTCACGAAAACTGAAATCACAATAGCCATCAATGACATTAGAATAATTCTTAAAATATACGAAACTAACTCAGCCGAATTCATTAAAGCGAAACCAAAAAACAAACGTAGACGCACAGAAACGCCAAAAGACTTATCTGATGATGAACTTTTATTATCTATCCCCTCTGAGGAAGATTAACCCAAAGAACATAGTCCTCCTCCCATCCGCATCCTAAAAAAGGAACGCTGGCCAAAAATTCATTCCGCTTTACTCAAAGCAGATATCGCCATCCGCTTCTCAAAAAACACCACTGACGCTATCCTCGTTTATACCGAAACTGTAGACGGCTTGCGTACTATCACCTTAATGCTGGACAAGTATAACATTAACTACACGACTAACCAACTTCAACTGGACAAAGACCTCATTGTTATCATTCGTGGCGTCAGTGAGTTCATCCATGACGAAACTCTTCTTACCGAACTTAAGACGAAAAACTCAGCAGTAAAAAACATACACGGTATGTATAACACCCCTCACAAAGAGACTTTACCAACCTACGCAAACGTAACCTCAAAATATT
Source organism: Leptopilina myrica (nomen nudum) (assembly GCA_032872475.1). Classification (NCBI taxonomy): domain Eukaryota; kingdom Metazoa; phylum Arthropoda; class Insecta; order Hymenoptera; family Figitidae; genus Leptopilina; species Leptopilina myrica (nomen nudum). The sequence continues at coordinate 31,549,569 of CM065458.1, forward strand.
ATTCTTCCACTTTAATCAGTCAACCACTCCACAAAAACGATTTATCCTCTGATCCTAAAATTGCACTGCAGCTTCAACAGGTTTTTCGTGAATTCCTCACAACCTTCACGTCCACCCTCTTCACAACAAATTATTTTAACAAAACCATAAAAATCCTCACCTGGAATGACAATGGACTTTCTCCATTCACCAGTTTACCTTGAAATAACAGGTAACCCATCCCTGTTCCCACCAACAGAATCAAAAATAGATTATACCCACTTAAAATACATCCTCGAAGCCTCCTCATTTAAATGCTCCACCATCAAATACAAGACCGACTTAGAAGCTGCAATTGAATCTGTGACTATAGAAATACAATCTTAGTCAAACTTGACACAACTACTACAGTTACTCCAACTTACATAGACAGATCATCCCTCTACGTTCTTCGCCTTATTCAAAAGAAAAACAAATCCCGAAAAAGATGGCAAACCTTTCGCCTTTCTCATTACAAACGTCTTCTCAATTCCTTACACAGAAAAAAATTTGACTCATTTTTGTTGCAACTCATAATGAGTCTGTGTTAAATGACATAGAACGTGGCGCCATCTATAAGGTTCATTTTTGTTGCAGCTCATAATGAGTGACTTTTCTGACTCATTTTGAGTTTAGTTTTTTTTTGTGTACAAAGAAAATTAAAAGATTCCCTAAATGACTCTATTAAATCTTTCTTTGAATCATTCATAGCTGAAGCTGAACAAGACCCAAAAAGCTGTTGGAAAGTTATCAGTTCCCTTCGAAACAGAAAAACTTACACTACCTCTCACCAAAGATGGCAATACCTTTCATAAAAAAGTCTCAAACACGGTTTCAAACTTCACCAGCTTCAACAACAATTTCCCTTCCACATCTCCCAAAGAAATTCTCAACATAATTCGCCTCCTCAGAACCCGTAAAGAGTTTGGCACGACGAACTTAGCTTCAAACTCATTAAACTCAACTTTTCTCATTCAACTTTCCTTTAACTTGTACTGCTACGACATTCCCACAAGTGAAAAGATCCTTACTGTCCAATATGTCGATGATATCGACTGCCTAGAAATATCTAAAGTCATCAAACACTGCACTTCCAACATAAACAAATTTATCCCAACCGTTTTAAACTGGTATTGGAAATGACGATGCGACATCAAAAACCGCAGTTAACACGGCTTAACAAGACTTGCATGCGACTGCTCCGTTCTGCCTTGAACTTTCCCTGGTTTATCCGAAATCTACAAATCCTCAAGGAAACAAACCTCCCTTTAATTTTTATTGCCGTCCTAACCTACTCAAAAAACCTTCGTCTCTCCATAGAAAACCACCCAAACCTAACTATCAACTCGCTCATCCAGTACAAGATTAAGGATTAAGGACTAGATATTTCTTTCAATAAAAGTAAATCTGTTTCAATTTTTAATTTCGGACTAATCAGATTTCCATACACTGAGAAAAAATTTATTTGATTCAAATAACTTGAATTATTTGAATCACACTTATTTGAACCAAATAAATCGTATTTAATTCAATTAAATAATTATTTGAATTGAATAAATGAATTTATTTAATACTAATAATGAGTTACTTGAAACTATTCTTTTATTTATTTAATACAATTAAAAAATATTTCGACAAATAAATGTGTTATTTGGATACAGAATATACGACACTGGCTTTGATATAGTAGATCAGCCCGAGCTCTCACCAACTCTCAGTGGCGGTGTGGCTTAAAGAGGTGCGTTTATATGCTTGCGGTCAGCGTTATAGGCGAGGTGACGTGAGTTCGATGCCACATGCGAGCGAATATTTTTCATTCTCCGTTTTAAGCGTTGTCTAAAATAATAAAATTGTGTGTTGTGTTGTGAATAAAAGCTGTGAGAACATGTTTATAAATAATGCTAAAAGTCTGTTAAAAAGTCAGTTAAAATATAATATAAACATACACTACCGTCCGAAATTGTGCGAACGCTAAACACACCCGCACAGAAAGAGTGATAACTCGGTTAAAAATGAAGCTAGATGCTTTTTTTAAATTGCATTGGAAAGCTTATTAAATTTCCAATAAAATTCTGCTATTTTAAGTTGTATTGCATAAATAGGAAGCGAGATATCATGTTATAAAGACAAAAAAATAATTCAATTTTTTTCGGAATTTCTTACTCTGACTTTGACTCCTGGCACAGTTTAGCAAAGTTTATGAAAAAAATTGTTACTTTTACAGACTATTCCTTGTGACCAAAGCTTTAAATAGAGACCAAGAACAGCAAAAAAGATTTACGGGTTTCCAAGATATTACAAAAAGAGTCGGACCGTGCAAAGCAGAATTTTCAATCATCGATTTCTCTAATTCGCCGTTAAGTCAATTACTTGTCTGTGAAAAAAGTGTCGAAAATTAATTTTACCAAGTACATTTTTACTGGGATCCACTTTTTAAATATCGATATATAGTAAATTAAATTAAAAAATGGATCCCAGTAAGAATGTACTTGGTAAAATTAATTTTCGACACTTTTTTCACAGACAAGTAATTGACTCAACGGCGAATTAAAGAAATCGATGATTGAAAATTCTGCTTTGCACGGTCCGACTCTTTTTGTTATATCTCGGGAACCCGTAAATATTTTTTGCTGTTCTTGGTCTCTATTTAAAGCTTTGGTTACAAGGAATTGTCTGTAAAAGTAACAATTTTTTTCATAAACTTTGCTAATCTGTGCCAGAAGTCAAAGTCAGAGTAAGAAATTCCGAAAAAATTGAACTATTTTTTTGTCTTTATAACATGATATATCGCTTCCTATTTATGCAATACAACTTAAAATAGTGGCATTTCATTGGAAATTTAATAAGCTTCCCAATGCAATTTAAAAAAAGCATCGAGCTTCATTTTTAACCGAGTTATCACTGTTTCTGTGCGGGTGTGTTTTTTAATAGCTCGAGCTGTTAGCGTTCGCACAATTTTGGACGGTGGTGTATTATATAATAATATATTAATGAATTAAAAAAATACTAAATATTTTTTTAAAAAAATTTTTTATTAAATAGGGTAGACCGGGGCTAAACCGGACAAGTCAAATATTTCCGAAACCGTGAAGAATTTCAAATCGTGTAAATAACCTATGAACGCGCAATTTCGTGATACATATGCTGCATGAGGTTTTAGGGACGTGTCAATTTTCTTCTCATAATAGTTGTCGTTAATATGTGAAAATGTCATTTCTTGAGGTAAAAGTAAAAAAAAATTTTCTTCATTTTTTTGGGTTTTTATCGTTAAAATTAAAGTGCAAATATCATACGGCCATTTTTCTTTTAGCTCAAGGTGTACTGAGTTTAGTAAAAAAAAAGTTTAATGGAAAACATTAAGAAGAAAAAATATATTGCCGGTTAATTATTAGATGACGGTGTGGGGCTGAATCGGACATCGTGATTAAAAACAACCAAATCTTTGAATTCTTTAATTTATTTTATATTAATTAACTATTTTATATTATAATCTTTGCTTAGAACCACTTTATAAATAAATAAATAAAGAATTTATTTTAAAACTCGAATTCGCAAGCGAGTTGCTACAAACAGACAAGCCTGAAAACTGTAATTCATTTTATATTATAATTATTACCGATTTTACATATATTATATTCTTTGTATAGAACTATCTACAAATAAATAAAAGAAGAATTGATTTGACTTTTTTACCAAAAAAAAAAGAAAATTTTTTATCTCATTCTATAATTAATTGGCCGTGTCCGATTTAGCCCCATGGGGTGTCCGGTTTAGCCCCACTAATTTTCGGATTTTCGTTTTTGAGGTAGTCACATTCGAAGCAATATATCTCTAAAGCTATTGTACTTTTTTTAAATCAAACAAGTGCGATTTGTAGATGAAAGTAGAAGCTTCAAAACGAAATATTACACTTTAGCAAAAAGTATGTTTTTGTATGAGTTTTCTGGTCAAAGACCAAATCCGTCCGGTTTAGCCCCGGTCTCCCCTACAATATGAAATAATTTTCATAATTGATTTAAATTTAAATAATTATTTACTAGCTTGAAATATTACATTTATTTGATTTGAATAATTTTAATAATTGATTCAAATAATTATTTATTAGTTTGAAATATTCCATTTATTTGAATTAAATAATTTGTATTTGATTCAAATAAATAGTTATTTGATGCTATAAAATCAAATATTCAGGTCCAATAAATATGTATTTGGTTCAAATACACATTTATTAGATTATAACCAAATAAATGATTTATTTGGATCAAATAATTTTTATTTGATTCAAATAAATTTTTTTTGAGTGTAGTGTTGGTCACCGCAAAACTCTGTTTTTTCGAAGGACGTTATTTTAACGGTACATAACTTTAGAACTTCTTAATATTTTTAACTTATTTTTTTGTTAACTCAAATCTAAATGATGTACTTTTTGAAAAAAAATCGATTTTAAAAAAAGTCTAATGGTTTACAAAGAAAAATTCTTTAAAAAATGTCTATTTTTTGACGTTACAACGGCGATTGCCCCCTTAAGATTTGTCTTTTCATTACTCAAAACATGTTTAGAAGTTTAATCAAAAGTAAAATAACGTCACTTTTTACCATGTATGCTTTAGCCAGTAGCATAATGATAGTATCGTATCATAAGTGACTTACAATTCTAGACATCCTGCAATATCATTTTTTCATAAAATATTTATCAACATCAAATCAATTTATAAATTTAAGGCGAATTTGTGAAGGAACATTTTTGACGTTAGTAATGATGAAAATAACAATGAAAATTAAAATATTTAAACTCTAACGCCCTTGATTTGTTTTCTATTGTTAATTTAGTTTTAATTGCTAGTATGTTTTTTGTTAAGTACAAAATTGTACAAAAGGGTCTAGAGCCCGTTTATGATGGAAATAAAATAAAATTAAAAAACATCTCCATTTTTAAAGTTTCTAAAGTTCTTTCAATTAAAGAATATTGAATGAATTGGATAAATAATTATGAATTACAATATTTTGACGTCACAATCTTAATCAAAGACCCTAAAATTACTAATAAATTAAGCTTGATAGTAATTAATAACAATTATAATTTTTTTGATTTTTTGATACAGAAAATATTTTTATACTTACATCTTAGTCATACTATTTTTTGTGATATAATATGCTAAAATGTGACAAACTACAATGTATTATTCAATTATACACAGTTTAAAAGCAATTCATTAAAATATAGAAACTTTGAAAATATGCAATTTTTTAAATTTTTTGAAAACATTTTTATACTTAAATCTTAGTTATAAGCAGGGACCGTCACAGAATCAAAACAAAATTAAAAAATACTTTTGTTTTGATTCAGATATGGGTATCAGAATCAAAATTCCACTCTATTTAGTTCTGATTTCAATATCAAAATCAAAATTCCACTCTATTTAGTTCTGATTCCAATATCAAAATCAAAATTCCACTGTGTTTTTTTTGGTTCCAATATCAAAATCAAAATTCTTTCTTGTTTTAATTTTGATAAAATAATACTGCGCATGTAGAAGTGTCATTGAACCTAAATTTTGTTGCAAATGTCAAATATATCAAAAGATAATATCGTTTTTACATACGAAATCTGAAGTAGAATTCGAATAGACTTGTGTTTCTATAAGAAAACCGAATTGCAGTATTACAGTATCAGAATCAAAATAGGAAGTAAATTTTGTTTCGTTACAGAATCAAAATCAAAATACATTAATAATTTCGTTTTGTTTTGGAATATCGTAACGAAATCAAAATTTGATTTCCGTGACGGTCCCTGCTTATTAGAAATAGTAAAAAATACGTTTTACTAATTAAGGAGCTGAATGCTGTAATGTGTTACGCTTTATGTTAAGTAAATAATGCGTAACACATTATAGCATTTAGCTCCTCTATTGAATTAGTAATTTTCTACTAGCAATTAGTAACAAAATAGTGCAAATTGGTAAAAAATGTTAGTAATTTAAATTAGTAATTTTTTAATTTCTCGGTGAGCATAATGCAGGCTTATCCAGATTTATCCAGAATCGGAAAATAAACTTTAAAACTCAGCGCACAAGAGCGCGGCGCGTCGTTGTTTTACCGCGAAAGAAAATGTTATTTTTTTATTTATTTATTATTTTAGTCCCATTTTGAAAAGAAAAGTTTTCGATCGGAAAAAAGCTCAGCTTTCATTCCAAATGAAAAAAATTAATAAAAAATTGCCGATTTCACAAAAAAATAAAAATTAATATTAATTGTTTAATTTCAAGGACAAAATTTTTTTTTTGAAAAACTAAAATTACCATTAAAAAGTACACGAAAAAACCTTTCCAAAACATATTTTGTGAAAATCAAACCTTTTTTTAAAAGAACTATAAGTCAGCAAAGTATGACGTGTAAACGCATGAGGCCTAGATCACTTAACGTGAAATCCCTCACATACATATATGAGCGCTCACATTTTAAAAATAATTTACTTACCACCAATTTTAAGATCGTAATAAAACTCATTTAGTATAAATTTCACTTAATATCGAAATTTCATATTATAATTCTTAATAATTTTAGTTTAATTTTACATAAATTAACTTTAGCATCTACTAGAATCAAAAGTGATACCAGAATAATTAATACGATTAGAATAATTTACTAGTTTCAATTAATTAATGGCAGCCGCTGTTAAAGTTAAACTTCTTTTATAAAATCTGTATTGTTACCACTCAGTTACATTGTACAATTTGTTATCTTCAAGCAGAAAAATCAATATTCAAAATTAGATATTAAAAAATATATTAATCCTAAATATCTAAAATATTAAACTGTAATATCTATATATTAAAATCAGATGTTAGATACTAAAAGCTTAAAATCTAGATATTAACTTTTAATATCTAGATAGCTGTCCCTATTTTAAAGAATAAACATATTAAATTATAACATCTATAGATATTTTGTACAGCATTTTTGCCAACAGTCAAAATTTAAATCTACATATAAGATGAGACTTTTGTCTGTACATTGCTCAGAAATCTTAATTTCCCATATAATTATTCCCTTTGAGCACCCAGGATTCCAAAAATGCCAAAAAAAAATTTCGTGTATGTATGTATATGAGCGATTCCATCTCAAGTGATCAAGGTGGAGAAAAATTTTTCTCCAATCGTAGCAAAACTTGGGGCTTTTGTAGTACTCATAGATAGTAATTTTTCGTGAAAATATTTTTTTACCTAGTCCAATATTTTCCGAGGGGGAGGGGGTTAAATTTTTGTGTTTTTCAGTACAATGGTTATTTCAATAATTTTTTACTCTTAAACAATTAAACATACAAATTTGACAAAGTACATTTTGGAAAGGTTTTTTCATCCTCTTTCGATTGAAAATAAGCATTTTGAAAAAAAAAAAATTTTTGACCAAAAAAAATCAAAATTAAAAATAAATTTCAATTTTTGAGGGAGATGGATACGATTTTTTTTTTTTTTTTTTTTAAACGAAAGCTGAGGTTTTTTCCTAAAAGGACATATAAATGATAAAGTGGGACTAGAATGTTTAAACATTGAAAAAAAGAATTTTCTCCAAAACGGAGCTAAAAATCGGATTTAGAGCGCTCCGGCGAGTAGAAAACTCTTTTTTTCAATGTTTAAACGTTCTAGTCCCACTTTATCATTTATATGTCCTTCTAGGAAAAAACCTCAGCTTTCGTTTAAAAAAAAAATCGTACCTTTCTCCCCCAAAAATTGAAATTTATTTTTAATTTTGATTTTTTTGGGTCAAAAAAATTTCCAATCGAAAGAGGATGAAAAAACCTTTCCAAAATGTACTTTGTCAAATTTGTATGTTTAATTGTTTAAGAGTAAAAAATTATTGAAATAACCATTGTACTGAAAAACACAAAAATTTAACCCCCTCCCCCTCGGAAAATATTGGACTAGGTAAAAAAATATTTTCACGAAAAATTACTATCTATGAGTACTACAAAAGCCCCAAGTTTTGCTACGATTGGAGAAAAATTTTTCTCCACCTTGATCACTTGAGATGGAATCGCTCATATACATACATACACGAAATTTTTTTTTGGCATTTTTGGAATCCTGGGTGCTCAAAGGGAATAATTATATGGGAAATTAAGATTTCTGAGCAATGTACAGACAAAAGTCTCATCTTATATGTAGATTTAAATTTTGACTGTTGGCAAAAATGCTGTACAAAATATCTATAGATGTTATAATTTAATATGTTTATTCTTTAAAATAGGGACAGCTATCTAGATATTAAAAGTTAATATCTAGATTTTAAGCTTTTAGTATCTAACATCTGATTTTAATATATAGATATTACAGTTTAATATTTTAGATATTTAGGATTAATATATTTTTTAATATCTAATTTTGAATATTGATTTTTCTGCTTGAAGATAACAAATTGTACAATGTAACTGAGTGGTAACAATACAGATTTTATAAAAGAAGTTTAACTTTAACAGCGGCTGCCATTAATTAATTGAAACTAGTAAATTATTCTAATCGTATTAATTATTCTGGTATCACTTTTGATTCTAGTAGATGCTAAAGTTAATTTATGTAAAATTAAACTAAAATTATTAAGAATTATAATATGAAATTTCGATATTAAGTGAAATTTATACTAAATGAGTTTTATTACGATCTTAAAATTGGTGCAATAAGAATGCAAAGAAAACTCACTTGACTTACCTTATATATACCTACGAAAAAAAATTGTAAATGAAATAATTCCGCTACTATTTTCCGCATATTTACCAAGAGTGCATCATCATATGTCACAGGGTTTCTTCCACAAAAGCTTTTTAAGGCCCGTTTGGCATGAGGGTCGAGGGATACTTACTTACCGGGCTAACACGGCATTGTTTTGGTTGAGAAGGCCGTCTTTGTAGATTCTTGTTTGTGTTTTTATTTTTTTTCGTGTCGAGGGCGTTAAACAGCGCGTGTATTAAGGCGCGACTGTACATATATACAACGTGTCTGCAGGATATGCCAAGTCGATATGGAAGGAGATACTTAAACGTACTCGCTCATACCTATCAACTATATAAGAACAGAGTTGCACGAGTCTAGTTTGATTAGTCGACAGCAGTTCGAATGGAATAGAGTAGAATATAGTTTTTTCCCTTTCCTTTCTAATTAAACAAATAAGTGATAAGAAACTCGAAATAATAATCAGTGTAATCAGATTTTTCTGTTGTTTGGAAGGACAAAAAAATAATAGAATCAGTGGACATTGAGCGAGTGGCCGATGACGAGATTACGTGTAATTTGCCTTATTGGCCTTAACCTTCTAGTTCTAGCTGACCTTTCTCAAGGTCGAAGCGACTATGGAAAATTTTTCGAAAAGTGTACAATCGAGAAGAATCCGTTCGATTGCTTTAAGAGAAGGGCACTTGAGGTCCTTGACTCGGCGATCAAGGACGATACTGTTTACGTGATCAATGATTATATCTCGATAGCGAAAGATTCAAATGTAAAGAGTAGTAGTAGTAGTAGTAGTAGTAGTAGTAGTAGTAGTAGTAGTAGTAGTGGTGGTAGTAGCAGTAGTAGTAGTAGTAGTAGCAGCAATAGTAGTAATAGTAATCCAAGTAGTGACGAGGGTACGGATAATAATACAACCGAAAGAAGTATTGATCAGGAGCTTGATCAGAAATTCCATGATTATCTTTCTTCGAGAAGTGTACGACTCACGATTCCTGGCAATACCTTCGAAGGTATGGATAGAAAACTTGTTTACTTTTTTCGCGATCAGAAGGTCTTTTATTTGAGATGATAAGATTAATAAAAAATCCTTTTGTTCTACGATGGACTGTTTTTTAATCATGATTTATTTCAATTTTTGTTATTTACAGGGCGTGGGAAAAAGAAGGGAAAGGGATATGGAGCTGCATTGATGATGGGAGGACTTGCTATGGCAGGTGAGTGTAACATGTGTTTAGCAAAGAGGTTTCTTATTGATAAAAGGAAAATAGCACGTATGTGTAATATAATTTAACGCATATAAGTAATGTGGTCAAGTTTGCATTAATTAACTCAGTGAATATATCATTGTTGAGAACTTTTCTGATAACTGTGTATGTGTAATTAAAAGTATTATAATTTATTTTTATTCCTTCAGAAGAATAATATTGTTTCATTAAATAATTTCAGTTAATGAATAAAAAAACAAATTCCGTAAAATTTCCATTATTACGTTGAATAATTTAAATTGTAGGGAACAGTTTATATTCTAATAAGAAAGACAGTTCAATTCTAAAATAAAAAATCAATTATTAATTGCAACTACAATTAAATTCTCAAGTACAATTTTAATTATTGTGTATAATTTTAATTACTGAGTTTTATCTTTTTAATTAACTAAGATGTTAATAATTAAATACAATTTTATTTTTGTAATCTAATTTTATTCATGATAATAATTATAATACAATTACTATAAATAGAATAAAATTTCAAAAAATAAATAGATTTTTATAAGTGTTGCACAATTTGGATTTATTATTACCATTTGCATTATAAATTGCAATTTTAATTAAATAAATTTCATATATTGAAAAAAATTGTAATTGTTAAGTACAATTTAAATAAATGACAAATTATCAATATGGAAAATAATATTAATGAATTCCAATGTCAATAAATTATTGAATGTAATTTTAATTTACCAGCATAATTTCAATCACTGACTACAATTTAAATGATTAAAAACTATTTCTATTGTTAGTTACAATTTTAATTATTAGGTTCAATTTTAAATGGAATTATTTCAAATAGTAATATCATTATTCGATATAATTATTAGTATAGTTTCAATTATTTATTCAATTAAATATATTAAATATATAGAATAAATATTTTCCTTTTTAAAAAAGGTTATGTGAGAACTGTCATTTGTTTAAATTTCTTGAAATTGACCAAATGTAGGTACATCAGATTCTAAAAACTTACTTCTCATTTTTAAAAAACATTAACAATTCAAAAAATGTATAAAGGAGCCAGATATAAATACTCAAAGAAAGTTCAATTAGCATAGCATAGCCTTAAAACATAAAGTATGTTGTTATTTACATTAATTTGTTTTGATATTAAAAAAATATTATTATAATTATAAAATACAACCAAAAAAATACATAAAAGTTAAAAAAAAATTATTAACATTTAAACAAATAAAGTAAAAATTACTATTGTTACTAAAAATGATACTAAATGTAATAACATTGCAATTATTCTTTTACTACTAAATTAATAATAATATAATAAATAACATATCATTTAAAATTAAAAATATAATTAATAGAAAATTTTATACTTACAAAATTTTTTTTTAAAGTAAAATGGAATTTTATTTAAAAAAACATAAGTTGAAAAAATAAACATTTTAACAATTTTAAAAATTGAACAAAAATGAACATAGAACAGAAGCAACGAAGTCTAAGGCGCTAATGAAATTTGAATAAGACCAATTTAGACAAAATTTGAGGTTAAAAAAAGCCATTTAAAATTTGATATTCGGAATATTCTGAAAAATATAGCTCAAAATTTAAATTAAAGATTCAGATTAAAAATTTAAATTTTACCATTGGAAATTTAAATTAAAAAAAAATTTAAAAGAACCTTTAAGGGGGAGCCTACTTTACATGATAAAAAAAATCGATTTTTTTCGCTTAAATCTTTAGAAAATACATCCAAGAATATGTACCTAAAGTTTTAGAGGCCAATCTAAATTATTTTTCATGTTTTTCGTTGATTTTTGTCGAGTGTAAAAAGTTAAGTTAAAAAACATTGAAGGTTACAACCAATTGTTGAATTGTTATAAATAAACTAGAGGAAATGTAAAAAAAATTTTATTTTTTTATTTTTCGAAAGTAGATAAAATTTTGTTCAGTGACTTAAAATCGTTATTTTTTTATGCAAAATTCGAACAGATTTATAACAATAATAATTGCTTGGCCACCCGCCGGGTGGCCCGACAGAAGCGCGAAAGTTAAAGCGCGTTTTCTGGAATTTCACTTTTTACGAAATTTACTAACTCATGGGCAGGATTGACAGAAAACGCCTGGACCGATTTTAATGAATGATGGCTTGTTTTACTCAGTATTAATCCCTCTTCTACTTGAACTAAAAAAAATTTGAAAATTTTTTTTTAACAATTTTGAGAACAATTTGAAAAAAATTAAGACTTTAGTCTTATTTTTTTTCAAAAAAATGATTTTTCTGTTTTTATCACTCAAAATTATCGAATTTCACTATTTCTTTGGAATTTTTTTAAGTTCAAATAGAAACTACACATGTAAACTTAAAATTTTTTTTTTATTTTTATGTTTCAAACAAGAATTGGGGTCTCTATCGTGCCGACCGTTTTTTAAGTCCAGATGTGCACCACTATCAACAATTAATTTTAACTTATCTATTTTTTAATATTTCATGTCAAAAATTTTTTCACAAATGCTTTAAATATGTACAAAAACATCTCAAAAAGCCCGGAGGTCTAAGTTATTTTTATCCTTCCTAAAAAAATTCTTAAAAAAGTGCTATTTTTAAGCCTTCTAAAGTAAGCTCCCCCCTTAAACTTATAAATTCAAAGAGAAAGTAAATTAAAGAAAAGAGTTTCTAAGTTCATGAGAAATAAAAGTTCATCTATACTTAAAGTCGTTTCTAAATACATAAAAAGCTAAGTAAATAATGTCTGAAAAAGTAATTGAACTTCTAATGGAAAACTGTAAGTAGAAAACAATGCTAGCAGTTTAAATTTCGAGAAATAATATTAGAAAGTAAAGTTAAAATGTAATAAAAGACGAGAAAAAATTTATCACTTTCTCCACAAAAAGAAGTTTATCAAATCATTATGTTTTCCTTTTGTTGTGAATCATTACAAAAATTAAAAAAATATACAAATTAATGAACTACTTTAATAAGCAACATTAATAACATAATGATCAACATTGTAAATGTGCAGTCGTCAACCTAAGATTAAGTAACCAGCATAAAATTATTTAATGAATAATGAAATAATTTCACGTTTATATATTGTTGCACTGATACAGTAACCCAGTTTTATCTCACCTTTGTTTTGCGTATACTTTCTATTTAGAGAATTTAAAATTTTACAACCGACACAATTGCTTCTTTTATTTTCTATTTTCTTTACAGGTGTACTGGCACAGTTGGCATTCGGGAAAATTGCATTCCTCGCTGGTACTGCATTATTAACGGCTAAAATTGCTCTCGTATTAAGCGCCATCATTGGACTGAAGAAACTTGTCTCGAGCGGTGGAGGTGGACACGAAGTCATCTATGCCACAGCTTCCGAACATCATGGAAGCGGCGGCGGTGGTGGTTACGGCGGAGGCGGCGGATGGCAACGCGCCCTTGAAGCAATAACACACTCTTGAAATTATTTCTAGAATAATTTCACAGTAAAAAGTAAATCTTAATTTAGAATCGGCCTTAAATTCAGCACTGTCTGCTATAATTTTAAAGAATACAAAATACGTGCGTAAATTCAACATGGACTGCCTTAAAAATGTTGAATCTTAATTTAAGACTGCTTTCTTGCCTTAAAGTAAGACTTAATTTTTACTGTGTTCAACTAATTCTTCTTCAAACTTCTAGTTTATTTAAATTGATGCAATTAGCCGCCATTTTCTCAAGAAATATGAATAATATTTGTCTTACTATTATTGTTCATGTTAAATTGCCTTCACAGACTCTCATCTTTAAATTGTAAGCAAAAATTTATAAAAAAATTATTTATTTATTTATTTAGTAGTACACAGTAGACAAATTAAATTTACGGTAGTTAAGATTCTTAAAGTTATGTTATTCAGTGGTCACGGGCCCCATATACATTACTATGGAAAAACTTCCCACTGAATAACATGGCCTTAATAGTTAATTATTTATATTAGACAATATTTTCTTACTTATTACATGTTTACGATTCTAAAAAAATGTATTTCCAAATTAATTTTATTCGTTCAAAAAAATTGCGAATATCAACGAATTGGAAATGAAATTTGTTAATGAAAAGAAAAAAATTTATTGAATATTATTGGGAAATTTTTAGAATTAAAATAAAGTGGTGGTTGATTCATAAGCTACAATTCCAAAATTGTTACTTCCAACTTATTTTAGTTAGTTCTATAAATTTATACAAAAGAGAAAGAAATTTTATAAATATATTTATTTCTTTTATGTAAATATTTACTATGTTTGAAAGTAATATCTATATAATTGTGTAAAATTTTATTTTAACGAGTTAACCCGTTTATTCCCAAATGTCGTTTTTTTGTTCAAGTTCAAAATATTTGTTTTATGAGTTGGGATTTTTGAAATGGATCTCCGTTTTTTTATGCTTTTGAATGTCCTCTTTTAGAATCAATTAGAAAATTACAAATTCAACTTAATAATAGAAAGTTTTTAACATTATTTACTAATTTAAAATATTATCAACCATTTTTATAATCAATTTTAATAGAAAAAGAAGTTTAAAATGTAAAAAATAGTCATTTTCACAACTTGCGATTATGCATTAATAAACTATATGGTTAACTATTATTTTATTTTGAACGATAAAAATGAATTTTCAAATTAATCAAGAAAGTATATAAAAATGTTTATTTCAAAGTTATTTGAACAACATGTGACTGTTAGAAATTCAATGGTTATTTTTTCGACCACTTTTCTCTTTAAATATTTAATAAATTAATCTAAAGATTGTTAAGAAAGTCTGAAATATAATAAAGAAGTGACAGCCGTGACAACTGGTAATTTTAAAGTAATTTGTAATAATAAATTTTATAAATATTAAAACTTTTGCACATCACTGCCTCTTTTTATTATATTTTAGACTTTTATATAAAATTTTAGCTCATTTTATTCAATATTTAAAGAGAAAAGAGGTGAGAAGAAAAACCGTTAAGAACCTATCAATCACATGCTGTTAAGAAATAACTATGTGTAATTCAATAATTTTTTTGTTAAATTATTTGGTTTAAATTTAATAATTATTTCAATAAAAATATTTAATAAGTTTTATCAACAAATACTGTTTTATATCTTAAACAAGAAATATATTTTTAAATTATGTCAAGAATGCAAGAAAATAAATAAAAAGGTTTGTTTAAAAGAAATTATTATATTTATGATGTAATAAAATTAAATCTTGCCTTATTAATGATCCCAGGACTAAACGTATTTATTTCAAAACATATATAAAAAACCGCTGTAAAGTTATAGCTTTTTGTATATAATTTTGGTGCTTATTTCATTCGTTTTTGTAAATCTCGTTGTGTTCATTTCATAAACACTTTACTTCCTCATAGAGATGTTAATAACAATAAAGTATAAATTTTCAACAATTATTCTCAATTGCTGTAATATTTTTATCTCTTTATTTAATACTTCCACATAAAAAAATTAACTTCACAATTTATGTTTTCTAAAATATGAAAAACTTGTTTATTTCTAATCGAACACTGCAAAATCAAGTGTCTCATTCTGAGACGTTTTGTCCCCATATTTGAAACACCTAAGATGTCTTGTGTCCACATATTTGAAACGGATATGTGTCTCATTTTAAAACATGTACATGTTTTACGATAAGACGTTTGACGTGTTTCACCCTGCAAAAGTATACTTTTTGTGTTATTTATCAACGTGTTTCCTATATTTACAGATTTTTTAGTGCTTAATATAATTTATTTAATTTACTTTAGTTTTAATTAAGTTTTTAAAGTCAAAATAATGAAAATTAACCAAATTGCAACTCCAGTGATATTAAACAGAGCGACTGTAGCTCCAACTTTTATGAATGTGTGAGAACTTAAGGTACTATATTTCATTGAAAACAAGCCTGATTGAAAATGTAAGTTCACCCTTCTATTCTCTTTTTACATTGTCAATGCTTGTTTTCTATTTTGACATCTTTAAAAAGAAATAAAAATAAATTCGACTTTTTTCACAATGTTTTTTTTATAAAAAGAGAATTTAATTGCAATTTTAAAAAAATGGATGAATTAAAATGTGAAATGTGTTTTTACAAGGGATTGTCTCAAACACTTCTGATGAAACATATCTTAAATTGTCACCGACACGACCCCTTGTTTAAAATAACTTGTCAGTGTGGAGAAACATACCGAAATTATGAAAGTTTTAAAAAGCACAATTACAGGAGACATAGTGCTACATTCGATAAAGAGGAAAGTGAGCCTTTTCATTTTATAAGAACTACTGTTAATGACAATAGAGATAATGTTAAACAATCACAACAATTTAAAGGTGAGTAAACATAACCTCACATGTCCCTAAATTTTCGAAATTTAATTATTATTTAATTTGAATTATTTTTTTTTAATTAATAAATTCCCTGTAAAAAATAAATTTTGAGAAAAAATCAATTATTCAATAAATTATTTTTTTTATTTAAATTTCAGTTAAAAATTCAATTTTACATTATTTCCAACTTAATTTAGTAATTTAAAAAATATTTTTAAAAAAGAATTTCATTTATTAGAACATCAAAAATTCTAGTAAAATAACCTCACATTTATTTGGTCCACACAAATTTTAATAATTAATAAACACACGGTATTTATAAATAAATACATTTTATAGCTCCAGTGACAGAAGAAGTTGAAAAGCAAAAAGCTCTTCTAAAAATGAAATTGCGTGCGGCACAGTTTATTTTGAATATTCGCGAAAATGGTAAAACTTCTCAGTCAACTATAGAAGAAATTGTGACAGAGATTATTACCCTACACAATTCTTATTCAAATGATTTATTCGTATGTATAATTTATATCAGAAGTGTTTTTTTAATAATGAGTTAGTAATTACGTTTATATTACATTATTTCTTATGTAGTATGTAATATTACTTATATTTTGTTATAGAAAGAAATTGAGAAACACGTCGATCCAACGTCCAATTTAGTTAATTTTAATATAATAAATGGACTAATTGCACAAAATTCGCAAAATTATTCTGAAAGCTTTTCTGATTTTACCTCGAAAAATAAATTGGATCGATTTTTGATTGACGAATTCAACATGGTGCAGCCTCTGGAAATGAAATTGGGAACGACGTTACGATGGGTGAAAAAAGATTCTCATTCAGATTTGATTGAAAGAAAGGATAATGCCTACATTGTGCCTGTTTTAGACACATTAAGAAATCTATTAAGCAATGATGAAATTCGAGAAAACATTGAACATAGGATTGAAAAAGATGATGGTATCTATCGCTTAGTATTGGACGGAGAAATTTATAAAAAAAAATCCTTTTTTTCGAGAGAATTACAATGCTTTAGCAATTTTATTTTATTACGACGATTTAACAGTTACAAATCCGCTGGGTGCAAATTGCAAAAAACATAATTTAAGCATGTTTTATTGGTCTCTAGGAAATATTGAACCTCGATTAAGATCGAACAAAAACTCTGTTTATTTATACGGTATTGTTAAAACTAATTACCTCAAAAAACATGGAATTCAAAAGTTTTTAGAACCTCTCGTAAAAGAAATGAATATTTTTCAAACTGAAGGATTGAAAATCAAAGTTGGTCATGAAATAAAAATTTTTAAAGGATCAATATTATTTTCTTCAGGTGACAATCCCGCTTCAGCGTTTTTGGGTGGTTATAAAAGATCCGTTTTGCTCACTGCTTGTGTCGTACGTGTATGGCTACAGAGAGTACTTGGAAGCTAAACTTTAATGAGAGTGAATTCACACTCAGAAATGCGGAAACCCATGACCAGCACTTAAGGGCTATAAATGAAGGAAACATCACGAAAAAATAAAAAAATAAAAGACAAGTTGAATTTGGGATAAATGAAAGAAGTCCACTGCAAGATATAAATAATCTAGATGTGACAAAATGTTTACCACTGGATGGAATGCATGTTCTAATCGAAGGAGTATGCATCGTGGAAACTCAATGTTTGCTTCGCTATTTAATTATCGAAAAAGAACTTTTCACTCTAGATGAGCTGAATGAAAGCATAGAAAATTTCAATTTTGATTATTTCGGCGTTAATAAACCAGCTTTAATATTGCTGGAACACCTCAGTCGAGAAAAATCTCTGAAACAAAGCGCATCGCAAATGTTAGGTCTCGTTTTTACCCTGCCATTTTTGGTTGTGAAGTGGTTAAAAGATGATGATACTTTGGAACATATGTATTGTCATGCACTTTTATTACAAATAGTGAGCACTTGTTTTGCCTACGAAATATCATCTGACACGGTATATTTATTGGAACGCATGATTGAGGTATTTATTTTACGATTTATTCGTTTACTAGAACAACTTCTGCGCGCTACGCGCGCCCATTTACTATTCTTCAAACTATAAAATATACTATGTTATGAATACAGTTTTACACCAATACTATGATATAGTGAAATACCATTTAGAATAATTACTTCTTCTAATCTCCATCCAATCTTTAAGATTTTTTAGCTCTTTTATTATAAATATGAAGAAAATATTTTTTGCCTACCTTAGTAGATATTTAGAGAATAGTAATAATGGTTTTCTTTTAATTTATCTTAAATATCATAATCTGTAGATTGTATCCAATTCGGACCTCCAAAAAGTTAATCGTTCAATGGCGTACAGTTCATTTAAAAATTGACAAATCCGAAAAAAAAATCCAAACTACACGGAGAAACAAATCAAGCGTTTGTAGTATGAACAGTTAACCTTATTTAGCAAGAGAATGCACATGCGCAGTAAGCGTGAGATTTCTACCTTTAGACGCATGGGACGTCGTATATTGCGATTGCAAGAGATCCACGCTTTTTCGGTATAGTTTCATGCAACTGTAGCAGGAACATCCATAAAAACTTAGCATAAAAGGGCTCCATACTACAAACACTTGATTTTTTTCTCCGTGTGCTTTTTAAAAAGAAAGGTGTCTTGCACAGAAATCCACTTTTTCCACATGGTTAAAAAATACAATTTCCTTATTAATTTTTGACAGTTGTCAACTGTGAAGAATATATGTCGCTAATAGAATTAATCTTATTACGTTTAAAAACACTTGTATACAAATAATTTATTGTAAAAAGTCTCCAATTCAAATGATGGACAGCCTTATTGACAGTTGTCAACTGTCAATATTACATAATACTAACTGACTGATTACCTAAGTTGGATAAATGCTTCGCTTGGCGGACGTTGTAGGACCAAGAGTTACTTGGTTCGCGCACATTTGGCGTGGATTTTACCGGCACGTGAGATAATCTGAGCGGGTGTATAAACAAATAAAATAAAAATAAATATTACTTTCTACTATTTAGGTTTATCTCAGTGGTCTGAAAGTATTTTTATAAGAGAAATTTAATGTAAAAAACTGTCAAAAACTCTCATCGATTTTAACAGAAAAACAGATAAGTTGACAGCTGTCAACTGCCGATATTTCATACTGGTATTAAGTTTCACATTAGTGTTCTTTAAATACTTTTATATGAGTAAATTTTGTTTAATTTAATAAACTAAACACAAAAACTGTCTGAACTCCTACAAAAACTATAGTTTTAAAAAATTGACAGATTTTTTGACATCGGATTCGTGTTCACCACATTCAGAACCATATATATATATATATATATATACCCAATCTGGCAACCCGACCTGGTTGAAACACTAAAACCGACCGGGGCCATGGCACTTTGCCCGATCTGGCCGCCCTGCCGGAACCCGATCGGAGTCATGGGATTTCTCCCCATGTTTTCGGTACCCAGGTAAAAATTTAATACTGACTGAATTTATTATATTACAGCTCGTTATTTGATTATTAAAGCATAAGGTGTATATTTTTGAAGTAAATAAAATATTTTGTATCAATAAAAATTTAAATAATTATTAGAATTGCTTTTATTGAAGTATGTTTTAAAAAAATATTTTTCTTATTTTCTTTCATAGTTTTAGCCAATTTTATTTATTTTAATTAATGACAAAATTATTATTAATATTGTTAATAATTATTTAAACCTATACTTTATGTAACGCTATTAAAAATTATACACAAAACACTTAAAACTAAGACGGAAAAATATTGCACGCACGGGGGACCGAACTCTTTTTTAAGCATCATTACTTCTCTTTTCAACCATTTTCAACCTCTAATATTGCGGAAAGCTACATTTCTACTGTCTTCAGGTTCTAAAGAGGATTTGGAAGTGTTAAAGAGGCTTAAAAGAGGGTAAAAAATAAATAAAAACAGGTTTTTGGAGAACTAAAAGAGAGTTAAAATTTTGACTCGCACTGCAAAAAGAAGTATTTTAATTGAAGATGTTTTGGTAGACACTTTTTAGTTATTTGAAATATCTTAATTTAAGACGTTTAAAGTATCTTTGTACATATTTTCAGCATATTTTTTTTGAAAAAAGTTTGGAGGTTAACTATGGGCTTATATGTAAAACATTTTATGCATCTTAGTTTTTATTAACTTAAATTTTTTTCGCATCTTACGATACATAGTAGTAACTTTATCGCTAAACATCTTATTGCGCCAAAAACATCTTAATTTAAGATATACTTTAAAAAACTTATAAAAGTATCTTACTTTTTTAAGATAGAAGAAATATCTAAGACGTGTAAAGCATCTTAAAAATCAGTAAGATACTATTGAAAACATCTTATTTTAAGATGTGAGATACCATTTTTCCATCTTACATTTTATTTTAAGATATCAAATAAGACACTTATTTTTGCAGTGCGAGTTCCGTCTTTTTTAAAGTAGCTTAATTTTAGTTATATTTTGTATTTAGTTGTTTTCGGAGTCGATGATTACAAATTTAATATCAGAATGAAAAAATTTAAACCCATTTAAAAAAACAATTTTATTCTTTTGTAGTTTTAAGGATATGAGTCTTGTAGAGTAGAATTTAAGCTTTAATTTAAGACTATGTAGAAATTTTTAGCACATTTTTTCTCTTCTTTCAAGAGAAAAAACTACTGAAAACCCTAAAAACACGATTTTTGGGGTCTGTATTCTTACTTTTTCCAAAATCCTTGGATTTTTTGGTCTTTTACATATTAGTCTTAAAATCCACTTTTCAAGCTTAAATTTAAGACCTTGTAGAAGTCCTAGCACGTCAGGTTAAAGACAAAAAGAAATGTTGGAAACCCTCAGAAACACGATTTTTTATCTCTTTACCCATACTTTTCTCAAAATCCTGACGTAATGGTCAATTTTGGCACCCGGGATCGTGTTCAGCAGACAAAACTACATAAAAAAAACCAATGCGATTAAAAAATTTTAAAAATGTAGAATTTTGCAGGCCTGTGTAACTAACTGGGAAAACATTTATATTTGCCTGGAAAACCGGGAAATAGCCTGGAATTTTTTCCCCAACTTTTAGTGGACACCCTGATGTCACCAAAAGGAGAAAAATCTAAGAAATTTTTATTTAACCTGTCATTACAACTAATTATCATTTAAAAATCTAACGTATAGTATTTTATTAACATTACAAAGCTATAACATTTCGATATAATTGTCAGTCCACCCTTTTTTAAAGAAATAGAAAAAAATTTTTAATATAAAATTTATAAAAACAAAAATTTTTTTCGGGTTATATTTTGAAAGACGATAAAATTTTGAAAAGAGGACCTTACAGAAGTCATAAATTTTATATTAAAAATTTTTTTTCATGTCTTTAAAAATGGGTGGACTGACAATTTTGGACGGTACTGTATATATATTGTTTGTGATGTAGATATTAAAAAAAATTTTTATTATTAAACTTATTTCCTACCAGAGTCCAAAACTGTAAGAAATTGTAATATTTATATTAATACATTATTAATATGACACTCAAAACTATTATTTGTTAGGTATATCTTTTATCCCCTTTTTGTCCCCTTTTTTAGAAAAAATATTCCCCTTTTCCCCTTTTTGAGGGCAAAAGGTACTGTGATGCCTGAATTTTGAATTATTTACATTTTTCAAAAATCTCATTTCTTTAGAAAATCTAAATTAAATTTATTCGCAATTGAAATTTTCTAAAATTAAAAATTAAAACCTTTCTAAGTTAAGTTATATATTTATGACATTTGTAAACGTGCATCTATTACAATTCAATTAATAGTTTATAATTATGAGGCAAACAAAATTAACCAAAATTCAGAATTACCTCATGAATTTAAAAAATTTAATTTACTTTACAATTCTTTTCATAAAAATTCTTGACTTTTCAGAGCAATTCTACTTTTCCTGATCTTTACCAACCCTGGTAGAATGAATATGAAAATATTTCGTATAATTTTAAGTTGACAATCACAATTTTTTTTATAAAACAGCTTTTAAAATTTCTTTGTTTTGTAAAGTAACCTATAAATTAAAATTCATACACTTTACTATGGCTGTTTTCGGCGTTCGCCCCGAGGTAACTCCAGGCTGATTTGAGAGGCTTAAAGGCGCTCACTGCTCATTGACTGCTATAGTCCTTTACGACTGTGCGTAGCGGCAGTTGATATATCCGGCCCCTCAATTATTCAAAAATTTCACTATAAACATAATTTTTTATATACATATTGCTTCTACTATCTCCTAAATATATTTTTACGGATTCAAATGAACGTACCCTCGACAATGCAACATACATCTGACCGTGATTAAATACATCTCTTCTTAAATCTATATATATTCTGTTAAATGTTTGACCTTGAGACTTGTTAATAGTCATTGCGAAAGCCAATTTTATAGGAAATTGTCGTCTTTTAAAAGTAAATGGGTATAAATTTTCACAATATAAAGTTACTCTATGTAAAAAGACAATATTTCCACTCTTATCTCCCGTTAATATTTGACATTTAATAACATTATGTGATAAATCTAAAACAATTAACCTTGTTCCGTTACATAATCCTTCATTAATACTAAGATTTCTAATAAGCATTACAACAGAATTAATTCTTAAATGTAATTCATGTGGTGGTAAAGAAGGTGGAGAGAGAGTATTTAAATATTCTGATAATAAAGTTTCAGAAAATTTTCCATTATCACAATTTTCAGTAGAATCAATACTTTTATATATTTTTTCACCTTTACTGTCTAAGAGATTTACCACCCTCTTATTAATATCATCAACGTCAACATTTCTTGGTGCTAAAATTGCACACATTGACAAATCTTTAAATTTTTTCTGTTGTATCAAATGACTATACATTTCTTCAGCAATATCTATATTTCCTTGTTGAATAATATGTTCTGGTAATTCGATGTTATCATCTATATCATTTAATTCGCCATTACCAACTTTAAGTAGAAATTCTACAAATTCTGTTTCCTCTGGTAAAGCTCTCATATTTTCTGTTAATGTGTATTTTGTGAAATGTTGCCATAAATGACTATTTTTTATTGATAAATTTATTATTTCTGATCTAGTACCTCGTTCTTTTATCGGTAAAATTTGTCGAAAATCTCCTCCTAGAATTACAATTTTTCCACCAAAAACTTCATTTGATTTCATTATATCTCTTAATAACTTATCCATAATTTCTAAGGCATATTTTGGAGCCATTGGTGCTTCATCCCAAATAAAAACATCAATATTTTTTAAAAATTGTCCTTCTTTTGACTGAACTTTAATATTTGAAGATGAATCATTGTACAATGGAACAGGTAAGCCTAAGACTTTATGTACAGTTTTCCCATTAGGAAGCAGTGTGGCAGCTATGCCTGTAAATGCCATGTTGCAAACATTTATTCCTTTACTTTTTAATAAATGCCATAAGGTAGTATATAAAAAAGTTTTTCCAGATCCTCCACAACCATTAATATATAAGCATTTAGAACTATTAGAAGAAGAATCTTTTATTACTTCAAGTATATAATCAACTATATTTTTTTGTTTAACATTTAATTTAGTATAATTCTGCTCTCCTATTTTTATATGTTCAAAAATATTTATATCATCAATCTGCGCAGGAAAATTTTCATCTATATCTAATAAACCCTGAAAATCGGTTAAACAATATCCTTCATTCAATAACATTGATTTTATATTTCTATAAGCTATTTTTTCAGCTTCAATATTGTCAATTTTTGAATAGTCTTCTGACATTTGACCTTTAAATTTCTCCCAAAGTTTTTCCGGATGTACAGGATGACAATGAATTAGAATTCTTACAAATAATTGTCGAAGTGAATGAGGCATCATCCATAAAGTAGCTTCTTCCATTGTCCTAATCCACTCACTATCATCTTCTATAAGTCCTAATGCCAAACAAGCAGATGTAAAAGATTCATGAATAACTCCATTAACTGTTCTTAAACTTTGGAAAGAAGTTACTCCTTTTACTGTAAGTAACAATAATCTAAGGTGAAATAATTCCAATTGGCGTGGATTAACTGAATACATTCTTCCCAATACTTTTTCTTTACGACTCCTTTTTTGCCATTCAAGAGTTTTTTTTATCCACGTATAATGTTCTGGTATTTGTGTATAATAATACTGACGAGCAGTACTATCACGCTCATTAAGTTTAAAAAAATCGAGCAATTTTGTATTTTTCTGTAAATCAAAAGAAACATTGTTATTATCTTTCCTTTCGCGAATAATAACATTCTGTTCATTTGGTAAATGTATGGGTAAACGATTTATACTATGGCTCTTTTTCCCTAAAGGTTTACTTAAAATTCTCCAAACAGCCTCAACAGGACCTACATACCTATTTTCTTCATAATGATTAATTTCATTGTGATTAACAGTTACCTCACCATTCGCATTTGTAATAATAATGGATGCAGCATCATGACCCTTGAAAATATATTTATATAGATATTTAACAGATTTAATACTTGAAACTATTTCCACATTTATATGGCAATTAAATATTTCCGAAAGTGTAGGGCAATATGGAACCACATTAGAATTGTCAACAACAAATCCATTTGGTCGCTCATACGTTTTATTATTATTTCTTCGACGACAACGAACATAACAGTTTTCTTCAATTGTAGTTTCTTCTTGGTAACTTTTTGGAAAATTTTTTGAACATTTACCATCAATTAAACACCAATCTCCACAAGGTCCGTGAATGTTATTTTGCATTATTATGTTATGCAAGGAAGGATTGATATTTTCATCAGGAATTTCTGCAGAAATATAACGATCAACACTTTCAACTGTTAATATTTTAGAATTTTCTTTTAATATAACTAACAAATGAATATGTGGTAATCCTCGCTTTTGAAATTCAATAACATAAACATAAGACTTAACCTCTCCAAATAATTTGTTGTCAACAATAACATTTAAAAGTTGTTTCACCTTCAATGCAAAAACTCTAGTTACTATATCAGGTCTATCAGAAGCAGTTTGATGAGGTAATAAATTTTCTTGTATCTCTTTCCAATTTGGATTACACGTCATTGTAATAAATAAATCTGGTCTACCATGACGACCAACAATAGCCATGGCATCCTGATATTGTTGCATCATATTACGAGGTGATCCTATAAAAGTGGAAGGCAATATAAGCATTTTTCCAACATGTACATCATTTTCTAACTCATTATTTTGTAAATAATCGATTAATCCTTGATATGTTTCACTTCTCAATTGAGCTTGATTGTTTGCACAAAATTGCAATCTATCTTTCTCTATTTTTACATAATTGTCAACTACCCATTGTTGAAACAATCTTCCCCCATATAAAAATTGATTAAATTCCTTATCTCTTATAGCAATTTTGTATTTACAATAGGCAGACCTAGAAATATTATGTTTTTTACTTCTAAAATCACTATCACTACGAAGCATATTAATATTATAACCTTTATTTCCAAGTGGATAAAATATGGGATAGATCCATGGTTCAACATTCGGATCTAAATTACTAACTAATTTCAATTCCTTTGTAGACTTATTATAAACTGTTACATAAGATTCTGGTATTTCTCCTTCTGAGTTTGTATTGAAAATAGCAGCAACTTCATTGTAACTTTGATAATTATATCTTTTTTTATCAAAACCTTTTTTCAACGTGAACAATAGTTGTAACTCTGGAACATCTTCATTATTTTGTCTTGCTAATTCAGTTTCTATTTTAATTACTTCTGACATCATCATGTAAGATTTTGTGTATGCGTTTGAAGTTCTCATAATATTTTCTATATTTTGTAAAAGTTCTTTGTCCAAATTTTCGTTACTTTTTAATCTGTATCTGATTGATTCGTCAGGGTCATAAATAAATAATTGACCAAAACATGGATCCTCACCTTTATCCGGATATAAAGCACTATTAATTTGATAGTAAATTTGACCTTGAATTTTATAACAAAATGGCCCTCTTCTTCTGTTATTAAAATTAATTACATTAGCATTTAAAGATGCAAAAGAAAAAGAATTATTGTACAGCCTTATATTCTTTTTAAAATGACCAGATTTTTCATGAAGCCCTTTTAGCAAAAGCTTTAATTCATCTGGATATTGTATGGAAGTTAAAACAACACCTCCATGACTACAACAATCATTAAAACTAACTTTTCTACCAGCAACTTGTTCATCTTTAAAATGTTTAGCTTGACAATGTGTGCAATAATAATTCATTGGACCTAGATAATTTTCAACATTATTTGACTTAAATGTTTCATTATCATCTAAATCTATATTTAATATTTTCTTTGGAACAGAAATATTCAAATTTGAATTTATACTATTATTTACCAGTTTCAACTCATTTTGAATTTGATGATTTAATACTCTTTCACAATAATTTCTTGGACATAAAGTATTTTTTGTTTTTGACAATGTACTTCCATCACTGTTTATATTTTTTAATTTAAGGTTTTGAGCATATTCTATTTTAGATTCAACTTGAAGTTTTTTCTTAGTTGAAGTGTGCACTTCACCTGAATAATTTACATTATCACTTTTACATTTCAGTTTTTGCCTTTCGCGATAATTTCTTTGAATTTCAGCCTTACTTTGTTTAGGTGTTGTTGATGATTCAACATTTCCTTCATTTATTTTATTTATTGCTCTCGGAAAAGAAAGGGAAGTGTTTGCTTCCTCTGAATAATTTGGATTATCAACTTTACGCTTCAACTTTTGCCTTTCGCGATAATTTCTTTGAATTTCAGCCTTACTCTGTTTAGGTGTTGTTGATGATTCAACATTTCCTTCATTTATTTTATTTATTGCTCTCGGAAAAGAAAGGGAAGTGTTTGCTTCCTCTGAATAATTTGGATTATCAACTTTACGCTTCAATTTTTGCCTTTCGCGATAATTTCTTTGAATTTCAGCCTTACTCTGTTTAGGTGTTGTTGATGATTCAACATTTCCTTCATTTATTTTATTTATTGCTCTCGGAAAAGAAAGGGAAGTGTTTGCTTCCTCTGAATAATTTGGATTATCAACTTTACGCTTCAATTTTTGCCTTTCGCGATAATTTCTTTGAATTTCAGCCTTACTCTGTTTAGGTGTTGTTGATGATTCAACATTTCCTTCATTTATTTTATTTATTGCTCTCGGAAAAGAAAGAGAAGTGTTTGCTTTCTCTGAATAATTTGGATTATCAACTTTACGCTTCAATTTTTGCCTTTCGCGATAATTTCTTTGAATTTCAGCCCTACTTTGTTTAACTGTTTTTGATGCAATACTCCCTTTATTTATTTTATTTATTATTCTTGGGAAAGAAATTTCTTTCTTCATAGAGTTTTTAGAAAAGTTTGATTCTCCATACTTAAGTTGAATATCTTTTTCATTTAAAAGGCAATTCCAGTCATTCACAACTATGCAAGATCTACTATTAGAAAGTTGTTCAGAGGGAAATTCACTTAAACTATTGTTTTTGAACATTAACATTAAATGATTTCTCATATTACAATAATAGTAATTGACAGAATCAGGCATAATATTAAAAAACAACGATGTTGCGAATGCTATTGCATATATTCCACAAGCAAGACTGTTTAATGGTTGTTGATCAACAGTTGTGAAAACTACTGGTGGTTCAAAAGGATATAATCTAATTAAGTAAGCCCTTTGATCGTCATTTAAATATTTTTTATTAAGACTATCAAAAATGTAAAGGCTTTTTCCATCATAATAAGTACAAATCCAATGACCAGACTTATAATATCCACTAAAAAGTATTTGAATGTGCTGCTGATTTTTCTCGATTGGAACTATCAAATCAAGTGTTTGTAAACACAAAGTATTTTGCATATTATAAAAAAAATTTGATTGTCTTCCCAATAGCTTTTGAAATTCATACATATGATCATTATTTAGCATTGCTCCTTCAGTGACAACAATACTTAAATCATCAGTAGTCAAATTAACAGTTTCTCCTTTGTTAGACATTGTTCTTTTATTTTATAAAATTTACTTATATCAAGGAATTAAAAATTTAAAAAAAGCAATATTACAGTAGAATTTTAAGATCAAGTTTTATACATTTAATTATAAATATTATAATTTCCTTTTATTCAATAATATTACCAAATTTTGCCTCCTATAGAAAATACAAACAAATTTCCAATTTTGTCTCTTATCCAATATATAACCAATTTACTATTTTTCCTTTAATCCAATTTAACCAATTTCTAGCTTTCTTTTTATCCAATATAATTAATTTCCAATTTTGCTGCCTTTTATCCAATATAACCAATTTACTATTTTTCCTTTAATCCAATTTAACCAATTTCCAGCTTTCTTTTTATCCAATATAATTCATTTCCAATTTTGCTTTTTATCCAATATAACCA
Organism: Leptopilina myrica (nomen nudum); assembly: GCA_032872475.1. Classification (NCBI taxonomy): domain Eukaryota; kingdom Metazoa; phylum Arthropoda; class Insecta; order Hymenoptera; family Figitidae; genus Leptopilina; species Leptopilina myrica (nomen nudum). Next base: position 31,578,329 of record CM065458.1, read on the forward strand.
ATTTTGCCTTTCATCCAATAAAACCAATTTAACCAATTTTGCCTTTTATCCAATATAACCAATTTTGCCTTTTATCCAATAAAACCAATTTAACCAATTTCCAGCTTTTTATCTAATATAACCAATTTTGCCTTTTATCCAATATAACCAATATTTATCCAATATAACCAATTTTGCCGTTTATCCAATATAACCAATTTAACCAATTTCTAGCTTTCTTTTTATCCAATATAATTAATTTCCAATTTTGCTGCCTTTTATCCAATATAACCAATTTACTATTTTTCCTTTAATCCAATTTAACCAATTTCCAGCTTTCTTTTTATCCAATATAATTCATTTCCAATTTTGCTTTTTATCCAATATAACCAATTGTGCCTTTCATCCAATAAAACCAATTTAACCAATTTTGCCTTTTATCCAATATAACCAATTTTGCCTTTTATCCAATAAAACCAATTTAACCAATTTCCAGCTTTTTATCCAATATAACCAATTTTGCCTTTTATCCAATATAACCAATATTTATCCAATATAACCAATTTTGCCTTTTATCCAATATAACCAATTTTGCCTTTCATCCAATAAAACCAATTTAACCAATTTCCAGCTTTTTATCCAATATAACCAATTTTGCCTTTTATCCAATATAACCAATTTTGTCTTTTATCCAATAAAACCAATATAACCAATTTTGCCTTTTATCCAATAAAACCAATGTAACCAATTTTGCCTTTTATCCAATATAACCAATTTAACCAATTTTGCCTTTTATCCAATATAACCAACTTCTAATTTTGCCTTTGGATTCCAATTACATACGATTTCCAAATTATAACAAATTTTTTAATGTATTAATAAACATAAAAAATTTTTTTTAACTTTATTAATTAACTTCGAAAACTAAACACAACTCAAATACATAATTATTTAAATGATTGAAAAAAATTAGAAAAAAGTATTTTAATGTATTTCTATTATTATTTAATATTCACTTATTTAATTATATTCACTAATACTTACTATTCACTAAATCACTATTTACTAATTCACGAAGTATTCACTGATAATTCACTTATTTAACTTTTTTATTCACTCACCTATAGTGAGTGAATTCCCAAAAAAATTGTTATACTTCAATTTCGTTGAAGACACGTAGAACGTGCTCCAAGGAAAATAATCGACGATATGATTTTTTAAATTAAAAATTTTCGTTCTTATATTTAGGTGGTAGGCCCTAAACGTGAGTGTCCTCTTCGCACTCATATATATATATATATATATATATATATATATATATATATATACATAGGCCTGTATTCGACCCTAAGAAGGATTACGAACCCTTAAACAATAGCCTTTGTAATGGGGATTACCTCGGAGAACCCAGGTAATATTTTCTTTCTTCCTTCATCGCAAGGGAAATATAAAGAAAAGTCTATTATATGTATATATATATAATATATATATCCTTATATATAGTAATAGAAACTCCAAAGGTAACGGTCTCGATAACGTCTGGATAACGGCGCCGATAACGCTTTCTCTGGTAACGGCTACCTTTCTTTCTTTCTCTAAAGGCAATGTCAATAAGAATGTCTCTCTTTACCTAATTTGCATATCTGCTGATTTCATATAAGGATACCCAAGTGAAATTGTACCTAAATTTCATTTCTTAATACATATTCCTATGTATATAAGGTTATTTGGACCAGCTCACCAACAATGGTGTTTTCGATTCGAAAGTCAACATAGCTATTTTAAATCTATGATGCCGGTCATAAGACCATTTAAAAATTCGCCGCTAAGTTTGACATATAGATTTCAGTGCAAAATTGCTTTGGAACTAGCGACTTGTTTAGAAAACAAGACTTTTTTGTATAAAGGAGACGAAATTTCAAGAGGAGAAATTTTACTTTTACAAAATTTACCAAACGCTCATTTGTTCAAAAGTTATCTCGAAGAAATTAATTGCTTGTCGTCAGTTCAAATAATGCGCTCGCCAAAAATTAAAAGCTATGGAGCAACCTACAAGTCCGATTCAATTTTTCTCCTGGATTGTGAAGAAGAAACATTGCCCACTTTCGCACAAATTAAGGAAATATATGTTATAAAAGAGAAAATTATGTTTTTATTTAAAGTTCTAGTAACCGAAGAATACGACCGAATTTTCAATGCTTATTGTGTGACTGTATCAAAGAACACTAATGAAAATATAATTTTATTACAAGATTTAATTTTTCCACATTCGATACCAACGTTCTCACATGATGATAAAACATACGTCACTTTACTATTTCACGAACGCACGGAATTTACAGGATAATAGAAGGAAACAATTTCTGTTTATAAAATGAAATTTATTATAAAATACAATTATAAATATTATAATATACAATTTATTCAATTTTAATTATTGATAACAGGATGTATTTTTATATTGGTTTAAAAGTAAATAATTTTTAACATCTTTAACTGACTATTTTCCCCTTATTTTAATCAGACTTTAATTCAAGTAAATATTATTCACTATGTAGGTTATAGTTAAAATATTAATATGATTTCTTGAAATAAAATGAAGCTATACAAAAATGAACAGATTGTTTTCTTGAAAAAAATCCAACAGCTTTCACTTTAAATGAATGGAATACTTATTCTTCTCATTTTTATTATTTAATATTTCGATATTTTAACTTTTAAGAAATTTGATTTGCTATATTGATTTAATAAATTTAATTAATTATGTACGAACAAATTTCTAAAGCTTAATTTAAAATAGATTTAATCTATTTTTCATTTTTCTTGTAAATTTGTGGACTGCTGTTTGGTTATGACTTTGATTATTTAAAATTTCTTGATCTAAATAAGATAATGTATTGTGATAAGCTGACGGATACTTGATGTTCCACGCGTAGTATGAAGCAAACAGAGAAAGAAGAGCCTTTTCAATGTTGGGGTTGGAAACTTTAACTCTTACATCCTTGTCCGCAACTATAAAAGCAGAAGCAATTCCGCCGTCTTCTACATAAATAACAAGTCTGGGCGATGACAACTCAGCGCATAGAAGATCACTTGTAGTTCTTTTTGCAGCCTATAGAACAATTTTTGCCTCTTTAATTTTAAGCAGAATAATTTTACTTTTTACCTATTTAAAGAATATTTAAAAACCTCCGTTATAGTTATTAGAGATTCTCTTGTTTTCAAAAATTTTTTCACAGTTATTTCTTCATAAAGTCGTTTGAAAATATTAGCTCTATCCTCATCGGTTTAAGAGTCCATTAAAAAATATTGTCCTAAATTTTTCATCAATGTCATTAATTTGACTAATAACTGTTCTTCGTCAGCATTTGTTAAGAGTAGAAACTCATAAATAATCTATAAAAAGAATAAAAAACTCTAATAATTACATTCTGTTATTCGGAAAATATATAAATTGAAATTAAATTACCAATTTAAATAAACTCAATTGAGAAAATTTGTTAATAATGTCTCGAATTGTCAAAGACATTTCAGTGTTTTCTATAAAATTTCGTCGCTTCTTTTTTCTTATTTCCATCAATCTCTTAATGTCATTTGAATCGTCTGTGGTTTTACATTTGCTTAGCTCTTGAAACGCATTTTCGACATTTTCAGAGTCTGCAATACGACCTGATGGACTGAAAAATAAATTATTAACATTGGAAAATGAATGCCTTTAAAAAAGAGTAATTAAAATTTTTTTTTAAATTAACATACCCAGCTTCATCGGAAAGGTTAATTTCTGCTTCGGAACAATTTTTTAACGGCATTGTCTCTTCATTACTTAATTGTTTTTTCAATCGATGACGACAGTTGCGAATTCTGGCACTGAGCTGATTTTTAACTATGCTCTGCAAAAAAAAATTAAAATAATTTACACCAGCTTCGAACTAAATAATTGATTTTTAAAAAGTAGCAAAAAGTATCATTCATTTTTTAAAAAGTAGTAAAAAGTAGCTATTGAAAAATTTAATTTGACTAAAAAGCTCTTCATTAATTAAAAATTTTTCTGATTCAAATTGGATTATTTTACAAATTTTTATGTAGACTTCTTCAAAAAAATATCATTTCTTCAAAATTCAATTATTATTTTACTTTTTTCCATTTTTTAAATAAAATTATTCAAATCTTAAATAATTTTTTAGGAAAATAATGAATTAATAATTATTTAAATTAAGTTCTTTAATATTTTTACAGTTTTAAAACAAGTTAATATTTTTAAAAATTTCATTTAAAAAGTCTTTTGCAATTCAATTATTTTTAATAATTCATATTAGTATATTCAATTATATGAATTCAAAATTAATTACATTTTCCCAGAAATTCATTTAAAAGAAAGAAGAAAGAAGCAAAGAATTTTATTAAAATTTTTGTAAATAATGGAATATTTATTAAAATGTAATATCATAATTAAATTATTTCATATAATTTAATTAAAATCGTATGAAAAATTATGGAATTCTTTGGACGAATTTTAATAATTGTATGAAAATAATTCAAATTTTATAAACAAATTATATAATCAGTTTTGAAAATACTAAATTTTTTTCGAAAAATTTTCTTGTAAATTGTTATTCAAATAATTAAATAACACCAAAAAATTTTGATCGTACATACATGGTTTTCTTTTCCGTCTTTTAATTTGGGATACGTGTCGACAATTGTTCTTGAATAATTGTTATAATCTGCCTTTGTTGGCGTGCCATTTGTGATACTTTCTAGATGCGTTGCCCAAAAGCTTATAAAAGCATACTGCTTTTCAAGAATGTCGAAGTTTTGAAGCAAATTATTTAAATGCAGAGTCAATGGCGGCAAAGGAGTTGGATATGGTACTTCTTGATGTGCTTGATATTTTATTGATGTAGAAGACAGTTTACATTTCTTTGGTGCAGGAGGATCAAACTGTTCTGATGCCTATAAAAATGTACAGAAAATAATAAATAATAGTTAATTAATGGCCGAAAAAGAGCAAATTCTAGTATTAATTATAACTATACTATAGTTTTTTTAAACAATTTCAATAAACTAATATAACCTCAAAAGTTAGTTTTAATAACGAATATAATCGCATATATAATAAAAATTAATTTAAGCAATAATTGTTAAAGATTCAGTCATACAATTTTCAAAAATCAATAAATTATTTAATTTTTTTACTATTATTTTTTTGAAATTTAGTAAACACATCTATTTACATTTTACAAATAGAAGTTAATTTTGTTCTTCTTAAACTTTTGGCAATACATTTTGACCTTTTGAAACTACATTAATTTTAATATTGTACAACTAAATTATTAAAAACTAATTAAACCCAATGTTTACTTTAAATTGATTTTATTTTAAAGTTATACTTACAAGTATATTTGATTCACTGACAACAATTACTTCGGAAATAGTGTTTTCCATTACGATGACATTAACTTCGCTGCCGTCACTTATATTATCGCCTTCTTCTATGTCTATCCACATATTATTTTCCATTTTTTGAAAAATAATAATTTTTTCAAAAAAAATGTCTTTTAATGACGCGTCTTTGTTAACAATCTCTCTAAAAAGGTTTGTCAATTCTTTTAAGGTACTTTCAGCAGAAATAACTATTTTTTTGCACCGTTGACCAAATTTGCAGTAAATAGTCTTTGTTGACATTTTTTTAAAACAATTATCACTTATACACTTATTTAGATCGAACAGTCACGTGGATATAATACCGGCAAAACAATAATAAAAGATAAAATGGCGGCACTATTGACAATGTTGGACAAGTTTTCCGCTATGACCTGTGAATTATAAAGTCGAGATAGTATATTTGAGAAGGGCTCTAGAGCCCCCACACACTAGCTACTGTGCACAGCACTTGCGCGCATGCGTGGAGATGTTACACCTGTTTCACATGTTTAACGTCTCATTTCGAGACACGATACGTGTTTTGAGCATCTGTCTCACGGTAAGAAAACGTTTTAAGTGTTTTATACGAATTGAGTTACTTTAAATGTTTCAAAATGAGACACGAGATGAAATTAAATGTCTCAATATAAAACAGATTTTGTATCTCAATGATGGAAACGCTTAAAACAACTCATTTTGAGACACTTGTGAGATACCAGTTTTTGCAGTGAATTAGCTTAAAAAATAGGTCACTCGAAGCGTTTTTTAATTCTCTACAAGTTTGTAACTATAATTTCGAAAAAGATAACATTTATAGGTGTCCTAACATTTTTTTAAAATTATGGACAAAAAACTTTTTTTTGAAAAATAAAAAATAAAAAAAATAAGTAGTTAAACTTTATTATAATCTATCTCAAAGTACTTTCATTTTATGTCTGGAGGTGAGACCAACAATTTAAAAAAAAATCAGCCCAAACGCTCTTTATAATTTGGAGATATTTATGAAAATATGATGTTTACAGACACACACACACACACACATACGGAATGACATTTTTCAAAAATGTCATTTTTGAACTCCTGAGGTCAAATAACATAAAGATATGTTAAAAAATCGAACCTGAAAAATTTTAATATTACAATACTTCCTCTATATGAGAAAGCAATTAACAATTTTGACGCTATTACAAATTATTATAATCTAATCTAGAATTGTGTCTGTGTAGATTAAGTTAAACAATATATAAATATACACTACCGTCCGAAATTGTGCGAACGCTAACATCTCGAGCTATTAAAAAACACACCCGCACAGAAAGAGTGATAACTCGGTTAACAAGTTGTTCATTTCATGACCATTTAGCTTCCTCAATATATATTATTATATATAATTTTAAAAGTTAAATAATTATAATAGTATATTAAATATAATTAATAAACCAGGTAAAGTACCCTGAATAAATATTAATTATTCAATTTTTTATTATAGAATAATTATTTAAAAGTGTTATAATAAAATGTCAAAAAATACAAAATTTTAATTTTTTGTAAAAAATTAAAATATTTATTAATTCTATAAATTTTGATAAAATATATACTTTATATACATGAATCGATTCGTTTTTATGTCAGGAATGCAATTTTGACAAGAATTATTAAAAATTTTAATGTAGAAAAAAGTTATTTCAAAAAACCAAAAAATTAATTTTTTCAAAAATTAAAAAAATTTTGAAAAATTTTTTTTTTTAATATATTTTTGAAAATCCTTCTGTCTGATTCTTGGTATTCATGACCGTAATACACCTACAAAATCTTAACAAAATCCATCAAGATGTGCAAGAGAAAATTTGTCCACAAGAATCGGTGACATACACACACATACACACTCACACACATACATACACACATACATCCGGACATTTGTTCCTCTCGATGAATTATATATACTACACTTGAAAATATGTAAAAATAATTGATTTTAAAAAATTCGGAAATCGACATCACTATAAGGCTTCCTTTATGAGGAAGCAAAAATGAAGCTAGATGCTTTTTTTAAATTGCATTGGAAAGCTTATTAAATTTCCAATGAAATTCCACTATTTTAAGTTGTATTGCATAAATAGGAAGCGAGATATCATGTTATGAAGTCAAAAAAATAATTCTATTTTTTTCGGAATTTCTTACTCTGACTTTGACTCCCGGCACAGTTTAGCAAAGTTTATGAAAAAAATTGTTACTTTCACAGACAATTCCTTATAACCAAAGCTTTAAAAAGAGACCAAGAACAGCCAAAAATATTAACGGGTTCCCGAGATATAACAAAAAGAGTCGGACCGTGCAAAGCAGAATTTTCAATCATCGATTTCATTAATTCGCCGTTGAGTCAATTACTTGTCAGTGAAAAAAGTGTCGAAAATTAATTTTACGAAGTACATTCTTACTATGATCCATTTTTTAATTTAATTTATTATATATCGATATTTAAAAAGTGGATCCCAGTAAGAATGTACTTGGTAAAATTAATTTTCGACACTTTTTTCACAGACAAGTAATTGACTCAACGGCGAATTAGAGAAATCGATGATTAAAAATTTTGCTTTGCACGATCCAACTCTTTTTGTAACATCTCGGGAACCCGTAAACATTTTTTGCTGTTCTTGGTCTCTATTTAAAGCTTTGGTTACAAGAAATAGTCTGTAAAAGTAACAATTTTTTTCATAAACTTTGCTAAACTGTGCCAGGAGTCAAAGTCAGAGTAAGAAATTCCGAAAAGAATAGAATAATTTTTTTGTCTTTATAACATGATATCTCGCTTCCTATTTATGCAATACAATTTAACATAGTAGCATTTCATTGGAAATTTAATAAGCTTTCCAATGCAATTTAAAAAAAGCATCTAGCTTCATTTTTAACCGAGTTATCACTGTTTCTGTGCGGGTGTGTTTTTTAATAGCTCGAGATGTTAGCGTTCGCACAATTTCGGACGGTAGTGTATATATATATATGAGCGATTCCATCTCAAGTGATCAAGGTGGAGAAAAATTTTTCTCCAATCGTAGCAAAACTTGGGGCTTTTGTAGTACTCATAGATAGTAATTTTTCGTTAAAATATTTTTTTACCTAGTCCAATATTTTCCGAGGGGGAGGGGGTTAAATTTTTGTGTTTTTCAGTACAATGCTTATTTCAATAATTTTTTACTCTTAAACAATTAAACATACAAATTTTTGACCCAAAAAAATCAAAATCAAAATTAAAAATAAATTTCAATTTTTGGGAGAGAGAGATACGATTTTTTTTAAACTAAAGCTAAGGTTTTTCCCTAAAAGGACATATAAATGATAAAGTGGGACTAGAATGTTTAAACATTGAAAAAAAGAATTTTCTCCAAAACGGAGCTAAAAACCGGGTTTAGAGCGCTCCGGCGAGTAGAAAACTCTTTTTTTCAATGTTTTAACATTGTAGTCCCACTTTATCATTTATATCTTCTTTTCAGGAAAAAACCTCAGCTTTCGTTTAAAAAAAATCGTATCTCTCTCCCCCAAAAATTGAAATTTATTTTTAATTTTGATTTTTCTGGGTCAAATTTTTTTTTCAAAATGCTTATTTTCAATCAAAAGAGCATGAAAGCACTTTTCCAAAATGTACTTTGTCAAATTTGTATATTTAATTGTTTAAGAGTAAAAAATTATTGAAATAAACATTGTACCGAAGAACACAAAAATTTAACCCCCTCCCCCTCGAAAAATATTGGACTAGGTAAAAAATATTTTGACGAAAAATTACTATCTATGAGTACTACAAAAGCCCCAAGTTTTGCTACGATTGGAGAAAAATTTTTCTCCACCTTGATCACTTGACATGGAATCGCTCATATATATTATACTCACAGAAAAAAGTAGTATAAATTTTGTTGCGGGTAATTTTAACCAATGCTATTTCACATAGACAGTGGCGCCCTCACCCAGGTGAAATTTTGTTGCAGTGAATTTTTACCTCAAAATCAGGTTAAAATTTATACTTTGTTTTTCTTGTGGCTATAATTAGTTTATTATTTAGCACTTTTGCTACATCAAGGTAACAAATATTTAAAAAACTAAATTACTTTAATTAAATAGTCTTTAACGTCCAAGATACTTAATAAATAAGTCAAATTGATGAAAATGAAAACATTCGGACAAAGTAACAAATTTTTATTTACTCCAACGTTTCGAAATCAAATCGATTTCCTCTTCAGGGAGTCAAAAAATAATAATTAAATAAACGAAGACTTAAATTTTAAACCCTGACGATGGAGTAGAGTCATAATAAATAAATAATCCGTCTTAGAAACACATAAATAATAATAAATAAATAAATAATAATAAATCACAATACAAAAATTATTTTATCTAATGTTAGTGAAACAAAAAGAACGGTGGGAGTTCCTATAAACTAACACAAAAAAGCTAAAATTGACGTTACTGTTACTCATAGAAACTTTAAAAAAACATGACTTTGATCAGGATAATTTTTATATACTTGACAAAGAGTTTAATGAGAGGAAACGCTTAATATCTGAAATGATTTATATTAATTTGCAAAAAAATGTAAACAAATAAAAAAGGTAATACTCAAAACCTTAGTTATTGTTATCTTCATTTTCTTAATGAGAGAAATTATCAAATTGTTGTCTTTTTATTATTTGGTGACACCTTGACAATTCTCTTAATTAGATGTGAAAGAAGCTATCAATTTTCCGAATCAATTTTACAAATAATTAAATATCTTAGATAAATCTGTATAAAGCTCGCGGGCTTCATATGTATCGGCAGGACAGCCGCCCTAAATACAGAAACATGCTTAATCTGAAAATTATTTTCGAAATCAATTAATAATTTCAAAATTATCAAAGAACTCAGAAAAAAGCTGTAGCATGGTGGGATATGAGCCATCGAACTTTCTATTGCCGGTAGACTACTCTGACCACTGAGCTACATGCACCCCGAGATTCTACCGAATGATGAATTCACTTTCTATGAATTCTCTTAATTATTTGAAGTATTGTAATAAGTTTATTGAGATGAAGAACGTAACGTTAAAACATTAACGAAAATAAAAACCTGATTATTAGTGACTATTTAAGTTTGTTCCAATTATAATTATAACCATTTCAAAGGGCAGCAAAAACTGAGTCAGAAAAAGTTCAAAATGTTTCAAAAACTGTTTCGCAAAATAGTGAAAAGGAGCATTAGATCTTTGATTTGCTAGTTTTCAAAACATTAACGATGGCTTTTTGACTAAAATATAAGTTAAATGAACTTACTTCCCCCTCTGCACACTTATTCTAATAACTTTATAATTGATTGTCTTTGCTCGCTGACGCTCGCTCGGAAGATATTTTACTTGATTATTTCCACTTATATAAATTTATTTATGTATATGTAGATAGCAACTCCACTTTATCAAACCAAGCCCAGGTCAAAATTATTCGTACGAATTTCGCATGAATTTCGTTCAAAAATCCGACCAGATTCGTACAGATTTTAGTAAAATTCGTGTGGTGTTTTGAAACGTTTTTTCGCACAAATATTCGTACGAATAATACCCAAATTTTAAGTATGGATATTCAAAAAAAAATTCAAATGAATTTGCGAACGAATTGTCGACTGAAAATTTCTTATAAAATATTCGGCCGGATTTTCTTACGAAATTCGAACGAATTGCGAACGGATAAATATAAAATTTGTTTAAGAATATTCTGCATGGAATTTTGTATAGATGTCCTCACGAAATGTCAGCTAAAAATTTCTTAATAAATATTAGGATAGATTATATCACGAAATTTGTGCGAATTGCGAACGGATTAATTAAATTTTTTTTATAGAAAACTCTAAACGAAAGTTCGTATGGATTTTCGAAAGAATTGTCAGCTAAAAATTTCTTAAAATATCTTCGGCCAGATTTCCTTACGAAATTCATATGAACTTTCGTGCAGAATTTACTAAAAAAAATTTTTTAATCAATCCGTTCGCAATTCGCTCGAATTTCGAAAGAAAATCTAGCCGAATATTTAATAAGACTTTTTTAGCTGACAATTCGTTCGAAAATCCACACGATTTTTCGTGCGGAATATTCTCAAACAAATTTTACATTTATCCATTAGCAAGTCATGCGAATTTCGCATGAATTTCGTAAGAAAATCTAAACAAATATTAAAAAAAACTTTTAACTGACGTTTCGTGCGGTATAATTCATAAGAAACTCCGTGCAAAATATTCTCAAACAAATTTTATATTTATCCCTTCGCAATTCTCTCGAATTTTAAATGACTTTTGTATGGAATTCTCTCCTAATATTTATTAAGAAATTTTTAGCTGACATTTCGTGAGGACATCCATACAAAATTCCATGCAGAATATTCTTAAACAAATTTTATATTTATCCGTTCGCAATTCGTTCGAATTTCGTAAGAAAATCCGGCCGAATATTTTATAAGAAATTTTCAGTCGACAATTCGTTCGCAAATTCATTTGAATTTTTTTTTGAATATCCATACTTAAAATTTGGGTATTATTCGTACGAATATTTGTGCGAAAAAACGTTTCAAAACACCACACGAATTTTACTAAAATCTGTACGAATCTGGTCGGATTTTTGAACGAAATTCATGCGAAATTCGTACGAATAATTTTGACCTGGGCTTGGTTTGATAAAGTGGAGTTGCTATCTACATATACATAAATAAATTTATATAAGTGGAAATAATCAAGTAAAATATCTTCCGAGCGAGCGTCAGCGAGCAAAGACAATCAATTATAAAGTTATTAGAATAAGTGTGCAGAGGGGGAAGTAAGTTCATTTAACTTATATTTTAGTCAAAAAGCCATCGTTAATGTTTTGAAAACTAGCAAATCAAAGATCTAATGCTCCTTTTCACTATTTTGCGAAACAGTTTTTGAAACATTTTGAACTTTTTCTGACTCAGTTTTTGCTGCCCTTTGAAATGGTTATAATTATAATTGGAACAAACTTAAATAGTCACTAATAATCAGGTTTTTATTTTCGTTAATGTTTTAACGTTACGTTCTTCATCTCAATAAACTTATTACAATACTTCAAATAATTAAGAGAATTCATAGAAAGTGAATTCATCATTCGGTAGAATCTCGGGGTGCATGTAGCTCAGTGGTCAGAGTAGTCTACCGGCAATAGAAAGTTCGATGGCTCGTATCCCACCATGCTACAGCTTTTTTCTGAGTTCTTTGATAATTTTGAAATTATTAATTGATTTCGAAAATAATTTTCAGATTAAGCATGTTTCTGTATTTAGGGCGGCTGTCCTGCCGATACATATGAAGCCCGCGAGCTTTATACAGATTTATCTAAGATATTTAATTATTTGTAAAATTGATTCGGAAAATTGATAGCTTCTTTCACATCTAATTAAGAGAATTGTCAAGGTGTCACCAAATAATAAAAAGACTACAATTTGATAATTTCTCTCATTAAGAAAATGAAGATAACAATAACTAAGGTTTTGAGTATTACCTTTTTTATTTGTTTACATTTTTTTGCAAATTAATATAAATCATTTCAGAAACAAATTTTATATTTATCCGTTCGCAATTCGTTCGAATTTCGTAAGAAAATCCGGCCGAATATTTTATAAAGAAATTCATACGAAATTCCGAGCGATATTTTTTTTTATTGTGCATAATTTTAATTAAGGTATTATTTGTACGTATATTCGTGCGAAAAAACGTTTCAAAAGACCACACGAATTTTACTAGTAATTTCATACGAATTCAATAGGAAATCTGTACGAATCTGGTCGGATTTTCGAACGAAATTCGTACGAATTATATTTACCTGGGAGTCGACAATAGTTGGATAATTTGACGTTAATATGCCGTTAATTAGTTGTGGAAAAACTAATTTTGCCGTCAACGTTTTCTTTTTAAAAAATGTTTGCTTCGCTAACTTCATATGAAGTTACCGAGACCCAATTGCCAAAATGCGTAATTAAATTAATAGAGAGGTCTAATATTAATCAAAATTTGCAGTTTTTTGTCGCTTTAAATATTTTAAACCGAAATTTAAAAATATTTATTTTTGCTGTTAGTAATTATTAACAAACGGGAAAAGAGTTATAGTAATGGCTACAAAACGCGTTAAATAATAGAATTACATGGGACACCCTTGGCAGTTTCAATGTTCATTTACTAAATTCAACTTTTTAAATAGTCAGATGAAAATCAAATAAATTGATTTGTTAACAATTATTTTACTGAAATTGACAATCTTTTCAATCAAATTCAATTTAAAATTATTTAATCAGTTACGACAAGTTCGAAAACCTGTTTTAATTAAAGAATTCGTAACATGACAAAACACCACAGCATAAGATTTCAACTACAGTGCATTGAAATAACAAAATTCCCATTACTTTGATAAAATTGACAATTTTTTCAGTGAAAATCAATTTTAAATTATTTAATCAGTTACGATAAATTCGAAAACCATGCACATTTTCCGGTAGTGCATTTTGTCAAACACGAGTGTCTTATGAATCCTTGTCCTCCATCCAGTGAAGCCTTAGTGTTTGCAGATCTGACAGAAATCGTTATGTTTGGTACATCTTTAATTTTTAATAACTTTGTATTTGTTGGCCCTAATTGGTTTCTACTAAACATTTGCGCAATTATTCCGTCTCTTGTGCCTACTTTATAATAAGTGTTTACAGTTATGTCAATAATAACACCTGTCAAGTAATAAAATACAGTTAAAGCTAGATCCGACTTAAAAAAAATAATTTGAAAATAATTTTTATTCTTGAAAATATTTTTTATTTTCAAAAAATAATTGAATTTTATTATAAGTAAAAAAAATTTAAACATACCAACTAGATTTCTGAGGTCACTTTTGCTACTATCGAAATCGGGAATAGGAATTGTAACAATGTTACCTTTCTCTAAAGGTAAATATTGGGCGTCACTTGCCATTTTCATGCGTTTAGCTTGTTGTTCAAGTCCGTCATTAGCCAACCGTTTATTTTTGTAAATATTTTCATGGCATTTTTTTTTAATATTTTGGGATGTAGACTCCAAAGTTTTTTCAACAGTATTTCCATCTTCACAAATATTATTTATTACGTTTTCCAAATCCTCTTCAGATCTTAAGGATTCAATTATTGCATTTGGTAAATTGCTACTTGCCAAACTTACTTTGTCTTTTCGTCCAAAAAGTGCTTCAAAGGGTGATTGTCGAATTCCAAAATGCAAACCATTATTTTTTTTAAACTGACAAAATCGAACACCTTAACTCCACTTGGTAGTGCTATTGCCTAACATCCACGCTGTTATTATTTCTTCAACATCTCTGTTGCACCTTTCAACACTTCCTTAACTTTGAGAATGGCGAGGTTTACCATGCACCATTTTCAAAACCGGCCACATTATTTTTAATTCATTAATAACACAATTAACAAATTCGCGCCCATTATCCCTTCCCTTTTGCAAATATGTAGTCCAATCGTGTTTGCTATATTTTTCCTGTAATCTGCACTTAAAACTGAAGATTTCTACCGAATTTCAGCTCACTAAGTTGAGATTTGTAGAAATCAAGGGGGAGACAGGGTCATTGTTTGCAATTTTTTCGAAAAAATTTAATTTCTTTCCCTTCCCTTTTGCAAATATGTAGTCCAATCGTGTTTGCTATGTTTTTCCTGTAATCTGCACTTACAACTAAAGATCTCTACCGAATTTCAGCTCACTAGGTTTACATTTGTAGAAGTTAAGGGGAGGATGACAGGGTCATTTTTTGAAATTTTTTCGAAAAAATTCAATTTTTTCCCTTCACTTTCGCAATATGTAGGCCAAACATGTTCGCTATATTTTTCCTGTAATCTGCACTTGAAACTGAAGATCCCTACTAAATTTTAGCTCACCAGGTTGAGATTTGTAGAAGTTAAGGGTGGCGAACAAAATCATTTTTTGCAATTTTTTCGAATAAATTTAATTTCTTTTCCTTCCCTTTCGCAAATATGTAGGACAAACGTGTTTGATATATTTTTCCTGTAACCTGCACTTAGAACTGAAGATCCCTACTGAATTTCAGCTTACTAGGTTGAGATTTGTAGAAGTTAAGGTGGGGGACTGGGTCATTTTTTGCAATTGGGGGTCAATGGGGTCACAATATTTCCTGTTTCTTTAAATTACTACACGGAGAAAAAAATGCTTTTGAATCAATGTCACATGAGTTTGATTCATTGTATAGTGTCATAACGGGCTGCCAAACGTATATGCTGTTGTTTTGAAAGCACCGATTCTAATGATTCGATAGTATCACTTTCATTGAAACAGAAGCATATTTCTCAAATAGACAGCATACAATGTTAATTTGAAGGTATTCCTTTTGAATCAACGAAAAAAATTTTTTAATTTAACAGTATATGCTTTTGAGTCAATGACTATAGTTTTTAAATTTAAAAACATCATTTTTATGATTCAAAAATTTGTACTTTTAATTTTTTTAGTTATTGCTATCGATTGAATATCACCATACTGTTAAGTAGTATAGCTAGGCCGGTTCCACGAGGTATCGGTAATATAGATTCCTACTTACCGACTGCAGATTCCTACTTACCGACTGAAACCTCGTGGAACCGGCCCTTGGTGGGGGGGTTCTCATTTGCATATATGCAAATTAGTTAACCCTTTTAATTTATATGTATGCAAATTAGTTAACCCTTTTAATTTGCATATATGCAAATAAGTTAACTCTTTTAATTTGCATAACCCTAATTTGCATATGTTTTCTATTGTTAGTTTATGCAAATACCACCCAATTTTCACCCATTCTTTTTAACTTTTACGCAAATTTCACCCTTTTAGACGTGGAATATGCAAATACCACCCACTTTTCACCCATTTAATTTGCATAAACCTTAATTTGCATACGTTTTCTATTGTTAACCCTTTAAGTTAATGCAAATACCACCCACTTTTCAACCACCCTTTCGAAATTTTTATGCGAATTTCACCCTTTTAGACTGGAATATGCAAATACCACCCACTTTCACCCCCCCTTTTTTTACATTCTACCTAACTATCTTGTACTTTCCCACAAGTTTCAACTTGCCTATTTTTCAAAATAACAATAGTATTGTTTGAAAATCGTAACACAAGTTTCAACCTGCATCTTGAACAAAATACAGACATTATCTAAAAAACCTTCAGACAGGTTTTAACCTGCCTATAGATAGTAACAAATACATTTTTTAGGAAACCTTTTAGTGACGTCATTTATTTTTTACAAGTTTGAACACGTCTTCCAAAAGACTCCTGTTTTTAACTTAAAGTGGAGGTAGTTGCGTGCGCAGGCGTTAAAGTGGGGGTAAAAGAGTGGGAGTTGAAGAAGAGTGGGATTTAAAGGGTATAAGGTAGGTTGGAATCCACGATTCGACACTTCTACTACAGTTTTCATCAGCAGTAGCAGCTCCAGCAGTACCAGCAGCTTCAGCTTCTACAGCATCATTAGCAGTACTAGCAGCTTTAAAAACTGTAGCATCTTCTTCATATTTGATAGGTAAATTTCCTTTATTATATTGAAAAATTTTTTATTCCAAATTTGTTTTTTAAATTTAATATTAAAAATCCATCTTTTTTCTTTGTTTACAGTTATTAAAACAATGGACTTCCAAAAAGTGAACGCTACAGGTCGCATGGAGAGATTTCTGCCAACGAAGCCGCTTTCTGAGTTGACTGTGAATGAGTTATATAATGTAACTAGAATAAACAAGGTGCAGACCAAATATGGTTCCAGGATTGTAGTCGACCTGGATGCTGCATTTACGACTTTTCTCCCAGCAAGGTTCGCAAAACTATTTGAAGCTGACCCTACCTGCTTTACAATGATGGAAGAAGCCGTTCAATTGGAAAAGTTGCGATTAAAATATATTGGTGGCAAATTTAATGTTATTGAATTTGAATAAAATATATATTCTAAGGCTATTTTGTAAAAAATTATGTAAATATTTAAAGGTTTTAAATAATAATAAAAATTACTTTAAATGGATTCTTTTATTATCTCACCTTCTTATTATAAACCATTTTTAAATAAATAAAAAAAATATTTTATAAAATTATACAAGTAAATTTTTATTCAAGTTAAAGGAAAAAAAATTCAAGTATATATATTATTAAAGGAGTAGGTATATTATGAAAGAAAGACAACATTTTTTAAAATTATAAAATTTATTTATTCATATATATACAGAAATTTAAACTTATTACAATAGTTGTTCATAATTTTCATAAAATGATTTCAAATTAGTATTCACATCATCCACTTCGTCGATACCATTTGAGAAGTTTCTCTGTTCACTCGTTACATTCAAAAACCATTTTCGAAGCTTACATATATTGTTTACTGCACAATTTTCAGTTTGTGTAATATGATGAGTACATGTAGGTGATAAAAATTCAGTTTTAATATTCTTAAACGATGGACAGTCAATTTTTTCTAAATTGTATACATTCATTAAATACTTTTCTAACCACTGTTTTTTTCATAACCTTTAACGTAGATAGTTTTTGCCCCTCGTAATGCATCTTGTAAAATGATTCGCACTTCATCGTAACATACATCTCCTGCCATCCAAGGGATGGAATGATAGTTGTTTGTTAACCATAAGTTTTCACTCTTATAACGTCCAGGTAGTGAATTCCAAGCAAAAGGTGGTTCAAAAAGGTAAACTCTTGATTGAGCATCTGCCTCCAGAGGAACTATAGCCAACTCTTTGAAAATAAATTCATTGCAGGTTTTTTTAAAACCTTGAACGTCTACTATAAACTCTATTTTAGAATCGAAATGAGTATCTGCTTCAGAAATATGTCTTATATATCTCCACTTCACCCTCACCACTTGTTTCCCTCTATACTTTCTTACAACTTCTTAATAATGCCACTGATTGGTTTATACTGAACTATACGATCATGTATGACGAGACAATATGCAGTTGTATCAGCAGGTATATTTTCTCTAGCTTCAAATTCTAAACGTACATCGACTGAAGACTGCTTTAAAAACTTATTTTGTTTCGAACAATCAATAACAATTAAAGGTGCTTTTGATTTAAAAGTATTAATATCTAAAGTAGGTTCTGAATCTTTACTATAATTTTAATAATTTAATTTTATTACCGTCAGATGGTGAAATATATGGTACTAACCATTCAATTTTATTAATTGTGATTTTAAATTCTTCATTATTGTTAAGATTTCCTGTTTGAATAACAGCATTTAAATCATTTCTTGATCTTATCAAAATGAGTTCATGTTTAGCATTTACAACAATTTTCTTAAAATCTTCTGCAAAACCGAAAATCATACTAAGTGGAATTGTTATATTAAAATAACCATTTTGTAAAGTCATTTTTAAATCCAAAGCAGAATATTCAAAGACACCTGCATTTCCAACACGCTTAAGTTGAGAAGGAGTTAGGGACACCAAGTTTTTTATTGTTGAAGTATGACCGACATATTTGCATCGATCAATCTCCATACCATTTAATTCATAACGAATTTCATCAAATAAGTAAGCTATAGCATTATTAATAAGAAAAACATTTTCTGGTAAAATGTCTCCACCACTCTGCGTCAAGCGTCCAAATATATGTAAGGAACTGCTGCTGGGTAAAATGGATAAATCTTGATTTTGAACTATTATCCGATTTTCAACACTATTGTTGAAAGATGATGATGCATATGGTTGATGACTATGAATTTCATAATTTGCTATAGATTCATCAAAATTCACTTGAGTTGGAATGCTGAGAATTTTCTCAATTTTTCTTATAACAACGACACAAAATGAATAGATAGAATTTTTCACCTCTCTTCTTCTGCTTCTTCTTCTTCTTTATTTTTAATGTCTGATTCGCAGACCAAGTTTCTTCAGAAATATTTGATTCTCAGGTGTTAACACCTTGCGAGTTACATTCACACTGCTTTTCTTTACACATATTGGTTCACTTTTATAACTACCACAAACTTTTCTTTTTTGATTGTAAATAATTCCCATTACACTGATTTTACATGTAAACGTTTTGTTATTGTCTCTCCTCTAAAATTAACTAAATTACCATCCTGATCAACTATACGCAGCTGAATATTATGTATTGTCTTTACGGTGACTGGATAGTAAATGACATTATTTGGAACTTCTATAATTTTATATCCAGTAGCAACAGAAGGATAAAATTGATGTATTGTATGTACTTTCTTTCCATTAATATATGATCCTGTTGTAATATTACACTCAACACGTATAGCATTCACCTTCATTATAGATATAATTGAATCAGAAATATTAACAGTATTTGCTGCAAGATACCTGGGAGAAAATCCAAATATTTGTCCTATACCATCTTCTTTCCTGAAGTCAATTTCTTTATTACATGCAATTGTACATTTTAATGTATTTGTATCAACTATCATTTTTAAATTAAGACCAGTACCTCTTATTCTATATTCAATTGTTACGTTTGTAGTAACCTTTTTTTTTATTTAAATCTTAATATTTGCTTGTTAAGGATGCATAAAAATATATGCATAAACTGTATTTATGAGCATACACTGGTCAACATCAGGAGTATTAAGCATTACTCAGTAGAACGTGCAGTAGAAATGATCATAAATTGACACTTTAAATGATATGAAACTCATAGCGCCGGTAGAGAATAAGAGAAACGTGAAAAAATGCTTGATAACTTTTGTTGACCTCAGAGTATTACTCATCTTATGTACATGTTCTCTAATTGACTTTATCATAATTACACGAGATTTTAAGACGAAACCAAACCAAAATTGTAATTGTTTAAACAATTAGATATTCATATGACAAGTGTATAATTAACTATATTATTATCACTACACAGTTGTATGTGTGAACATTAATTATAAATAGATTCTTCGCCAGTAAAAATTATATTCATGGTAAAACATATGTATGAGTTATTGTTATATTATAAATTAGTTGTATATTATTATTGTGACTATGCATGGTCATACATATAAATTGTTAGTAACAAAAATCAACTTATATAATGCTTTAATAATTCTTCGAATTTGTATTATATAAGAACGACTCTAAAGAGGGATATCCAACGTATAGTGACCCCACTCAAACCAAAGTTCAATAACCTAGGGCCTGTTCGGTTACATTTGATTGGTTAACTAAAATAGCTCGGTTCCAGATTGGTCTGGAGGACGACATACATTTTTCTAAACATCCGTATTGGCTACTCATTACTTTGCGCCCTTTTTCCGCAAGTGGGGACTATTACATAAAAGCCGGAAAGCCCTCTTCCAAATCGTCATTTTCTTCCGTTCTCTTACCGAAGTAACCAAAGATTTTGTCCCATCAGGCTGATCCCCTTTTTATATTATTTTGTAATCGTACTAAAAGACATAGTCTGTTAAATTATTCGTGTTGTCGAATTCTGTATTTAATAGAAGTTCTTACGAGTCGAGAAACTCAAAATAATCAGGGTTTTGATGTAAAGCATTTAATTTCAATACGGTTTTCGATTGTCACAGATCGCTCTAATCCCGTTTTACTCATTTCAAAATTTTGCCTTTCAAATAAAATATTTGAAAGTAGTATTAAGTATTTGTGTATTATTCAAAACAACAACTGTAAGTAGTTGGTAAGAATATCCATTTTATACCTACCTTTATATACTAGAATTCTTTTTATAATAAAAGATTGTTATATTCTAAATCTATATTTCTTTCTATCCTTAAAATTGAAAATAACGTCATAACAGCTCCCATAGAGCTGAAGCAATAACGAACTCACAAATAAATAAGAAAATAAATAAGAAATAAATAAGAAAATTGCTAGCGACTTCCGAAAGTATATCGCTCGTTCTCAAACAACGTTATATTATTTTTAATTTTTAATATAAACGTAACAGTTAGCAATTTTCTGGTGGCAGCGGTGGGATTTTTCCAAAATTTAATATTATTCACAATTAAATTTCTATCAGGCTTTCTTTCTCTAACAAGACTAATCATTTCAAATCATTCCTTGAGTATTTTCTACATCCAAATCTTATTTGGAATATATGTAATTGTTAGAGAATTATTATCTCGAGTGCCTGTTCAAAATTTTACTTCATTTATCATAATCCACTTCAATCCCATTCACAAATAAAAGGGGAATATCATCATCTACGAATATCGTACTACTGAATTCATTACGAGTTTGAATAACTATTTTTGATTTTTTTATATTTACTTAAAATTATTTCTTGCAATAAAAATTATTTAACGACTTCGTTTGTCTACTGCTTGGTTTATTATCATATAATTTTAATTTTAGACTTATTTTATTTTTAAGTTAATTCGTAAGTAGTTTCTTAATCTTTGAGTTTTAATACTCGAATAAAGGAACTAATTATATTATAATTATATTATTGCATGACATTAATCTTAAATTAAATTTAAGTTAGTTTAAGTTGTTCTTTAGTGCTTGCAGTTTCAATACTCGCAGGAAAGAACTAAATTTTTAACTAATTCAGCTTCTTTAATGTTTGCAGTTCCAATACTCACAGAAAAGAACTGAATTATACCTACTATCATAAGTTGATAATTTTATACTTACCTTTAAGTTCAGATATTATTGCATAATATCCGAAATCAACCCTTGAAGAATTAACAACAGAATACGATCTGTCAAAACCCATTTATTCTCTTCATAATAAAACAGGACCTTCGCATAATAGAATTTTCTTCATAAAATGCATTGTTGAAGATTATTATCAAAATAATTATTTTTGTGAAGAAGGAAGCGGTGAAAAAAGAATTAGAAACGCAAAACATTCTGCCGCAAAGAAAATTTTAGAAGCCCTGAATAAAGTATATTATTATTTTAGTGAACAAAAATCAGAAAATCCAAGTGAAACTTTTGTTATAACTTCTCCGATAAAAAATTTAATTTTTCCAAAATTAAAATTATATAAGTGGTCTTATAGTTGCGAATTTTGCTATCAACGAGGACACATTATTTCGTCTTGCTATAAATATCGGTTTAACCCAACTAAATCAATAAAATAAGTATTAAATCACATTTGACCATAAAAAAATTCCATCTAACAATTATTTTTTTTGAATAACTAGTTTATGACACCACCCCATAAAAAAACGTAAGTATTTACAAAGACATCCACAAATTTCTAAACAACACCATTTGACAAACAAACAACTAAACAACCAATTTTATATCATGACGGATAACGACAGTGAACACCATAGTCAGGATGACGATCACCGTCCTGTCGATGATCCTACACTACCGTCCGAAATTGTGCGAACGCTAACATCTCGAGCTATTAAAAAACACACCCGCACAGAAACAGTGATAACTCGGTTAAAAATGAAGCTAGATGCTTTTTTTAAATTGCATTGGAAAGCTTATTAAATTTCCAATGAAATGCTACTATGTTAAATTGTATTGCATAAATAGGAAGCGAGATATCATGTTATAAAGACAAAAAAATAATTCTATTCTTTTCGGAATTTCTTACTCTGACTTTGACTCCTGGCACAGTTTAGCAAAGTTTATGAAAAAAATTGTTACTTTTACAGACAATTCCATGTAACCAAAGCTTTAAATAGAGACCAAGAACAGCAAAAAATGTTTACGGGTTCCCGAGATGTTACAAAAAGAGTTGGATCGTGCAAAGAAAAATTTTCAATCATCGATTTCTCTAATTCGCCGTTGAGTCAATTACTTGTCTGTGAAAAAAGTGTCGAAAATTAATTTTACCAAGTACATTCTTACTGGGATCCACTTTTTAAATATCGATATATAATAAATTAAATTAAAAAATGGATCATAGTAAGAATGTACTTCGTAAAATTAATTTTCGACACTTTTTTCACAGACAAGTAATTGACTCAACGGCGAATTAATGAAATCGATGATTGAAAATTCTGCTTTGCACGGTCCGACTCTTTTTGTTATATCTCGGGAACCCGTAAATATTTTTGGCTGTTCTTGGTCTCTTTTTAAAGCTTTGGTTATAAGGAATTGTCTGTGAAAGTAACAATTTTTTTCATAAACTTTGCTAAACTGTGCCGGGAGTCAAAGTCAGAGTAAGAAATTCCGAAAAAAATAGAATTATTTTTTTGACTTCATAACATGATATCTCGCTTCCTATTTATGCAATACAACTTAAAATAGTGGAATTTCATTGGAAATTTAATAAGCTTTCCAATGCAATTTAAAAAAAGCATCTAGCTTCATTTTTAACCGAGTTATCACTGTTTCTGTGCGGGTGTGTTTTTTAATAGCTCGAGACGTTAGCGTTCGCACAATTTCGGACGGTAGTGTACCTTAGGAACTGAAATTGATCATAGCATTACTACCGAAATGGTATCGAATGTAGCTGAATGCATTGCATTACAACAAGGTATATTAAACGTTCAACATTTCGAAGGAAAGAATATACGCGTACATGATTTTATTCAAGATGTTCTAAATGGTTCAGCTTACATTCCCCCATCGTGTCATAGAAAATATATCAAGGCCATATTAAGTCGCTTAAAGGGAGCAGCTAGAGACAGCGTACGTGAAAAACAGTTTAATACCTTAAGAGAATTAACTCAACATTTAAATACAAGATTTGGTGTATCAAAATCATATCCTTGGTATTTGCAAGAAATAGCCTCGATTCGCATGAGAAGAGGTGAGGGAGTCAACGAATATTATGATAGAATCTCTCTCCTCTGCTCAGGAGCTGAGGCTGCATTAAAAGAAAAATACAAGGCTAATGCAGTAAATATGACTTCACCTCTTAAAGATTGTGTTTTGGAAGCTTTTATTCGCGGTTTGCCTGACGACATGTCAACCAACGTAGACGTACGTAATCCAGAAAATTTAGAAGAAGCTTTAAAAGCAGCTCTTCAAGTCGAAGCGAGATATAAAGAGCAATTCTACGGACCAAGTACTTATCGCGTGTCTAGGTCAGAAAATTACCAAAATGATCCCCTTGTGCGTGATAGAAGTTTAAGCCCAACTCAATATTTTAAACCATCTGCTCATCAATCACCAAATAAACCACAAATGAGTATTTTAAAAAACCCATATACATTTTCTCCAGATCCACATTACCCACCACATTTATATGGTCATCCTTATTATTCATACTCAAATCCTTACCCTTATTATCCACTACAACATGCGCCTTCTCATGGACATCGGAACAATTCTTTTAATAATAATTCTAGACAAATCAATCCAACACAATCACGACAGCGTCCAACATCTCCGTCATTCCCAAAAGGCCCGGAAAATTTAAACACCAACTACGTTCGTCGAAACTACGCGACGACGAACGACACGAGACCCGAGCGTCAGATGAGTGTGAAATTCCTAGAAAATACGGAAACATCTACCAAACTACCGGAGAATGTCATAAGTCCCCTGTAATAGAAATATCTGGTCCTGGCTTTAGGAATAATAGAGTTCGATTTTTAATTGACACAGGAGCTGACGTAAATTTAATAAAGGTTAATCAACTAAAAGAAGAATTACTAATCGACTTGACAGAAGCTATAGAACTTTCTGGTATTACAAAACTTAGGGCTAACACCTTTGGAACTATTATTCTATTAATTTGTAACACTCCAGTGAAATTTCACGTCGTTTCATCCTACTTCCCTATTTCTACAGATGGGATTTTAGGTAGAAATTATCTTCGACAAGAGAAAACAGAAATATCCTTCTGGCATAACACGATTGTTACACATTCAGAACCTACCAAACCAATACCATTTATTGACAAAGAATCCTTTGAACCAGATACAAAATTAGTCAAGAATCTTCGGCCTAAAATGTTTACAATTCAGGCAAGAATGAGAGAAACTATTCCCATTAATATATTAAACCAAGAAATAAAAGAAGGCTATCTTCCTTTAATTTCTACTGACCCAGGTGTATATATAGGTGAAGCAGCAGTTACCAATCGAGATGGTGTCACTTATATTTTAGCAATCAATACAAACAATGATGACGTCACGATAGAATTAGATCCTCAAGAATTAATACCTTTTGAATATTATAATATCCCAGGTGACGAATACCTTGAATGTTTTGAATCTAACGAACCTATTGAAATACCTACAGACCGAACTAAGGCAATTTACGAAAAATTAGGACTAGACCATTTAACATCAGAAGAAATTCAACATGTAGAAAAATTAATCGCGGACTTTCAAAATGATTTCTATCTACCCGGCGATAATCTTTCCTCTACGCCTCTAGTTCGCCATAAAATTCCTACGACTGATGACATACCTATAAATACTAGACAATATCGTTTTCCACCCATCCAAAAGGAAGAAATTGAGCGTCAAATCGCTAAAATGCTATCAGAAGAAATAATAACACCTTCTAACTCTCCTTATAACTCCCCGTTATGGATAGTGCCCAAAAAGCCCGACGCTAAGGGTAATAAAAGATGGCGTTTAGTAATTGATTTTCGCGCCCTTAACGAGAAGACGATTTGGGATGCTTATCCTCTGCCCAATATTTCGGATATCCTGGATCACTTGGGGGATGCCAAGTATTTTTCAACTTTTGACCTTGCTTGGGGTTTTCATCAAATAGAGACCGACCCGATAGATCGACAAAAAACGGCATTTTCTACGCTAAATGGACATTATGAATATATTCGAATGCCCTTTGGTTTAAAAAACGCCCCTGCTACGTTCCAAAGATTAATGGACCAAGTTCTTAGAGGTCTGCAAGGAGTAGAATTATTTGTCTACTTGGACGATATTGTTGTTTACGCAAAAGATTTAGACGAACATGAAAAGAAAATTAAAAGATTATTTTTCAAATTACAGAATGCTAATTTAAAACTTCAACCTGAAAAATGCGAATTTTTAAAAAGAGAAGTAATTTATTTGGGCCACATAATAAGTAAAGACGGTTTAAAACCTGACCCCAAGAAAATCAAGGCAGTAAGAAATTTTCCTGCCCCTCTTAATGTCCGAAACATCAGACAGTTTCTTGGGCTTGCTGGATACTATCGTAGATTTATTAAAGATTTTTTAAAAAGGGCTAAACCCCTATCTGACTTATTGAAAAAGGAAAAGAGATTCATTTGGACTCCTGAATATGAAAAAGCTTTTACAACCCTTAAAAACGCATTATGTCAAGAACCTATTTTACAGTATCCTGATTTTGATAAAACATTTACTTTAAAAACTGATGCCTCTGATTATGCAATTGGAGCAGTATTGAGTCAAGAAAAGGATGGTTTCGATCATCCAGTAGCTTACTTATCAAGACTTCTAACGGGATCTGAGAAAAATTATTTTACAACTGAAAAAGAATGTCTTGCAGTTTTATTTGCAGTAAGATACTTTCGTCCTTACCTGTACGGACGCGAATTCATTTTGGTAAGTGATCATGAGCCATTACGATGGATTGACAGTATTAAGGACCCTGGACACAGACTTGTAAGATGGCGTTTAAAATTAAGAGATTATCAATATTCCTTTAAGTATAAACCAGGAAAATTAAATTCAAATGCAGATGCATTATCAAGAAATCCTATTGCAACTAACGATGAGTCTCATTCAAAGATATTTGTACTGACACGAGCAAGTAAGAAATCTTTAGAACAACCATCAACCTCGAGCAAAACCTCCACTGATGAAAGCAAAAATATTAATAAACCCAGAACGTCTCATACTACAAAACAAATTCAAAAACCTAAAATTTATTTTAATCCGGCTTCCGTTTCTAAACCAATGATTGTTGCTTTAACTTCTACAGATAATTTACAAACTACCCAAAAGAGTGCAAAAAACCGACCTTCATGCCATCCAAAACAATGATCTAAAACTTCTTCTCTTAAACCCCCATTTAAACCCGATATAAGCTCCATTGCAATGAGACAACACCCTCGTAAGGTAAAAGAAAATATTGCAACACAAAAGGATAGTTCCGAAGACGAAGACGATAACCAAGAAATCAAAGAATCTGAATCTGACGAGGAGTCAACACAATCACACATTCACGTTCCCATTTGGAGGAGAAAACAAAGTGTCCTTCCAAGTCTAAATGTAACTTCAGATCCTACCAAGTTTCCTACTCCACTCAAAAGTGCTCCACCACAATGTGTCACAGAATCTTTCTTCCAAGACGAACTAGAACAAATGCAAGATCAAAATGAACCAATAATAGAAACAGAAATTCAGCCTATACATCTAGAAGGACCTCCACAGAGTGATTCAGATAGCGAAGACGAAGAAGGAATACAAATTATTGATAAATCAATCTTGAATAAAACACGACAACAAATAAAAGACGAACTCCAAAACTCTTTTGAAAAATTTAACATATCTTTAAAGGAACATGAAAATATTTTAGAAAAAGATCCGATTATAATTTCTTGTGAAGCTCTATCAGAAGGAGAGAAAAATGAAGAACTACTATCATCCCTTGAAAATTTGGATCCTTATGACACAGAAGATGAAGATGATGAACTAGAAAGACGAATTGAAAAATTAGTCAAAAGAACTGAACAAATAACTGCACTAAACACTGAAAAAGAAATTCCTCCCATTCAACCACAAAATAAAGATACTGACAAAATCAATGAAGATAAAGATATAGAGTCACAATCTACATCAACTACATTCTCCCGAAAATTAATGACTCCTTCTACTGCCATCCAACCTACAGCTAGATCTACACCTTTTATTTCAGGACTTTCCCTACCCCATACTATACCAGAAGAAGATGAAGAAAGTAATATTACAGTAAAACCCCAGGAAAAGCAACCACGAAAATTATATATGCAAGAAATTCCAGAAACGAATGAAACAGAAACTTTACCGCAGAAGATAGAAACACCTAAAACTACCCTATCTTCACCTGAACGTGATAGAATTACAAATAAAGTAACGAGTGATTGTGACATTCCTATAAAAGGTTTTTACGCAAGAAACATAACTATTCAAAGCTGTAGAGAAAACCTCACTTACAAACGTGATAATTACGTTCATTTGACTCCTGTAATTGTGAATTTTTAACACCAATTGATAAATTGTTTATAGATCTAGGAATCATAGATCCTGAAGAAATGAAATTACAAAATCCAAAATTAGGACAAATTTTAATAACACCACGTGGAAGTTCAAAAATATTCACTCTCATGGTAAAGAATAAACACAGTGATGAATTGAAGTTAGATAATTTACGAACCACCTTTAAAAATTTACAAACATTTATAATGAATGAAAACATTAAAACATCACGACTTTCTCTACTTGGTAATTACTTAGAAAATTTAAAACCAAATGAGTTAACAGAAATATTTTATGAAGACACGATCACAATAACTTTATGTTATGGAAAAGCATCCGTTCCTCCAACTGAAATTAGATCGAAAATAATCTCTGAAATGCATAAAAGCTTAGTAGGTGGTCATAAAGGAATGACTAAAACTTATCGAAGAATTAGAGAACGATTTGTTTGGACAGGTATGAAAAATGATGTTATGGAATATATTAGGCACTGCAAACCGTGCCAAGAACAACAAATAGTCCGATCCAGAATACGAGAACCTATGCTAATCACAGACACCCCAATTGATACTTTTGACAAAGTTTCTCTTGATACTGTGGGAAAATTACCTACCACTCCTGATGGAAATAGTTACATACTAACTATACAAGATAATCTTTCGAAATATTGTATCGCTGTGCCACTTCCTGATATTAAAACAAATACTATAGCACATGCTATAGCTAGAAACTTGTTTGCCCAATTTGGTGCCCCACGATCAATATTAACCGATAAGGGAGGAAGTTTTGTCAGTAAATTAATGAACCATCTCTGTCGCATTTTTGGAGTAAAACAACTAACTACATCGGGTTATCGACCACAATCAAATGGATCACTAGAACGAAGTCACACAGTCCTCGTAGAATTTATAAAACATTATTCCAAACACTACGATGACTGGGGTCGCCTTATTCCTTTTGCGATGTTTTCTTATAATACGTCAGTACACGAAGGTACGAACTTTACTCCTTATGAATTGATTTTCGGAAAGGTTGCTAGAGCACCGACAGCCTTCCCTTCGGATGAGAAATTAGTAACATACGGAACCTATCTTCGAGAATTAATCACACGTCTTAACGAAATAAAATTATTAGCTGCTAAAAATTTAATTAAAGCAAAGGGGCGTTCTAAAATAAAATATGACAAATACTGTAACGAATTCCAAGGTAAAATCGGAGACTCAGCATACATCTTGAAAGAACCTAGAACTCATAAATTTGAAAAAGATACCATGGCCCTTATAAAATAATCGACATAACCGATCGAAACAATGTCATTCTTGAAGGAGAAAAAGGACAACGTTTTCAAAAACATATGGACAAAATAAAACTTGCTTACGACTAAAACACTAAGAATTTCATCTCAAATACTGATTTCCTGTAAGGCGTTAACCATACTAACAAATCAATGGTATTATTATCTCTATTATAATTTTATAAACCCTTATTTTCAGCAACCATGAACGAACAAGATTCTGATCTTCTATTAGATCCCGAAGAAACCAAAATATTCGAAAGTCTACAACTTGAACAATTAGATACAGAAGAAATAAAATTTTCAATGCAAATAATCAAAAATTTCATCTATCTTTTGGAAAATGCTGGTTTTAGAACACTTATGGAACATAGAATAATAACAAAAAACGATAAAATATTAAAAAGATCGTATAAAAAGGTTACAGAATTTACTGCTTTACAACAAGGAAATATTTTTGACCAAATAAATACCCTTCTCTCA
Organism: Leptopilina myrica (nomen nudum); assembly: GCA_032872475.1. NCBI lineage: Eukaryota > Metazoa > Arthropoda > Insecta > Hymenoptera > Figitidae > Leptopilina > Leptopilina myrica (nomen nudum). The sequence continues at coordinate 31,608,597 of CM065458.1, forward strand.
ATGAAAGTAATTACACCATCCGATTCAAAATATAACAACGAAATAATCTTGTCTCGCCAAATAATGGCCGACTTTAGCGAACCACAATGGCGAATAAGCATACCCTTTATGACCTTAAATCGAAAAATTATTTCGGACACACCAAACTTTCAAAAGATCCCAACAATTAAAGGGATGCTAAACACCAACACATACTTTTCTATTTTAGAAATGGAAGAATTATATGGCTATATAAGTATCAATAAGGAAGATGCGTTAAAAACTGCATTTACCACTCCAGTCGGAAAATATCAATTCAATTCCCTTTCGCCACCAATAAAAGGTTCTCAAGTGACATTCCTAAACTTACTACGACGAATTTTTTTTCAAAATGGAAGGAGGATAATATCATTTTTCTTCCCTTGGGAATAATAATAGCTAGCCCAACTTTCGACGAACACAGAAGAGTACTGACCAATGTTTTCTTTGCATTATTGTACCAAATCATTCCAACTGATCCTAATAAGATTAAGCTATTCCAATCAGTTTCTAATTGCGTTGAATTTTTAAATCACGCTATGTCAATTCAAACTTCAATCGAAAAACCATCAAAATATGTAGGAAAACTGTTATTACAGATAAAATTACAAGAAAACGGATTCGAAACCTCTCTCTATGAATATCACATTCACCACCTCGTTCCTATTACAAGTTCTTCTAGAATATACACTGGACCAGAAATGTTATATGATTATCATGAAAAAAGAAGCCTTGCGATTATACATAGTGCAAGAAGATATAAACATCTAATAAATAACAACCCTATATTTTTCTATGATAGAAATAATAACTCACAATGGTTAGAAACTATATCAAAGGGATTTACACGTATACAATGGTTATTGGATTTGGAAAATATGAATTGGAACTATGTAAACTCTAACGAAGAAAAATTTGTGTTTAACGAAAATCAATCTCAAACCTCTTAAAGAATACCAACTTCTAAACATCTTAGTAATCTATATATATATCTTTAAATTCCAGATGATCATGGAACAAAATCACCCTAACAAGGATCCTGAACAAATTCGACGCAAAATAAATAAAAATAGTGAAATATCAATCTTCGACTTAACAGATCTTTATTCCAGAATCGAAATCCATCCTAATGACACACATAAAACGTCAATTGTCACACCAATCGGGAGGTTTGAGTTCAAAAGGTTGATTCCAACGTTAAAAGAATCCGAAATAACCTTTTATAAATTATTTGATATTATTTTTGAAAATAATTTGAGCCAAAGCATTACATTGTATCCAAAGGGAATAATTGTGACGAGTAAAAACAAGAAGGAACACATCCACACACTATCAACTATGTTTTCAAAATTCGCTCTAAATGGAATTTCAATTCAAGCATCAAATTGTAAGCTCTTTTTAGACAAAATCGACGCACACGATTATATGGATTCACAAATTGAACCCGACAACACAGTACCAATACCAAATCCTTCATATAACGGTCAACTAATGTTGCATTTTCAAATTTTCGGACATTACTTCAAGGTGATTCTAGTCGAATATTCTGATCACGGAATTAAATTAATCAAGCAATCAGGACAAAGATACCAACCCCCAGAAACATTATATATCGAAGAAGAAAAAATCTGCTTAGCATTAGTTCATGCTAGAAGAAGATTCAACCAATATATTGGAGACAACGATATACTTCTAACAAATGGACGAAATGCTTTGAATTGGCTAAGTGAAATTGATCCTACGAATACAAGAGTAAACCACTGGAGATATGAACTCCACACTTCAGAATGGATCATATGCCAAAATAATTAATAAAAGGAATAAACGATACAGCGAAAAATCGCATTAAACAAACTAAAAATTATCAAATTAACTATATTTCCCTATATCTATACATTACCACTAATATGAAATTCCAAACTTATAATAAATTTTACTTATATTCTAAACAAACAAAAAAATATATTTTTGTAAACTAAATCTATCCTACTCATTAATTAAAATACAGTAACCCTAAATTTTGAGACTTAAAATTTCAATTAATTAAAGGAAAACCCCATCAAAACCGTATAATTTCCTTCGGAAACTACTGCGCCTACAATTCACCCAATGATCCGGACTCCATAAAACAGTGTTGTCCACCCGCGATCTCTAAAATAAAAATAAATTTTTTTAAATTTCAGACGAAACATCAGATAAAATAATAAGTGGTATATAATGTACGAACATAACACTTAATACAAACTCACCATTGTCCAGTGTGAATTGATCTTCAACCCATTCGGAGTAAGAGTGTATGTTTTAACTCTTACTAACGCAAGCGATTTTATAACTGGATGCCAATCTAATCCCGTAATGTCGTGTGGCAACTCCGAACCATCACATAATGATGACTCTATTCCCGGTTGTATTACTTTCTTATGGGTTTTATTTAACCCGATAGTGGAAGAAAGACAAAACTTTACCTAAAACGATACATCAAATGTAAATAGTAAATCTAATTTTATAGACTATTCGAAATTAAACATAAAAAAGGGTTTACTTTTGACTAGCATCCTCAAACAAAATTTTAACCTTAAAGTTCTATCTCTAAATGTATCGCATCTAAAATGAATCATTAAAAGTTAAAGGTTTTCAGATCAATTAAAAATTATGCTTTTTCTATATATTATTAGTTATTATGTATTCTTTTTCTTAATGTATTCAATAGTGCATTAAATTTTGAATTTTTTTTTATTTTAGTAACTCAATTTAAGATTTATTAAGTATTTTTCAAATTAAAAAAAAATTGGTTTGAACATTTTTAGGATGGAAAGCATAAAACTTCAGTCCCTATGTATTTATGTATGTATGTACATATGAGTATGTATATGTATATATATGTATATATGTATATATATATATATCAGACCTAAACGATGAAAATACACATACCGGAATCCAATATCCCCTCAAATAAATAGGACCTTCAGGATCTAATTTAATATACTCTTGACACCATGACATCGGACCATCAGAATCTAACGGACGCTCTTCCCAGGGCCTTCCTGACCGACGGATAACTCCAGGTCGACGATGTTTATATTCGTCCCAACATCCCATAATTACAATATTTCTAAAAACAAGATACAGTAAACATTCGGCAAAACTGTTATACTAATTAATTAATACTATTAATTATTAATTAATTGACTAGATTTTTTTTTATTATAACATTTTTTTATGTCAAAAAAAAGAGAAATAAAACTCGTTTATTTACTTCACAAAATTGACGAAAATTCCATTCCACATTTTTTATTTTTCTGACATTTTCCTAATTTTCATCAAAACATTTGTTTTTTTTAATCCTGCTAATAAATTGAATTTATGCTACGAATTTTATTATTGATGAAAGAATTTCAAATAGTTTAATTCTTGCGAAGAATATATATAAATATATATATATATATATATATATATATATATATATATATATATATATATATATTTGAAAATAATTAAATTTTCAATGAAAATGGTTAAATTTTTTTGTTACAAACCAGAAATAAATTAATTGATTAGGCTTTTGAGATGGCCCTTTATTTTGATTTGGGGAGGCACCAAGCTGCCAGAACTTGTTAAGATTCTGTTTAATTTTGTGGGGATCGTTATTCCTACAGTTTTAAAAGTTGCTACCCTGCTTCGTTAAATGTACAATTGTTGAAAGATTTAAAAATTAGGTTCAGTTAGGTAAGTAAAGAAATGAATTGTTATGATTATACGTTTTATTCATTAATAGCAAAATAGTTCTTGAATACAAATGGTTATAATGTGTTACAATTAGGACATGTGTGTGTTAGAATATGTGTATGGAAACGATACTTTTCTACTTACAAAACTACCGGCGGAGCTGCTCCTCTTTAGAATCACAAAACCTCCGTCGGGCGAAATTTATTCTTTTCTTTTTAGAAAATTACGACGTCGAGTTCGCTCAATTTTCTCATAGTTGTGAATTAAAAAAAAATCTACAAAAATTCTACACAAACCTTTAATTATTTTCAAAAATTTTCCCTAATTTAATTATTTTTAATATCTATTTTAATAAAATTTTGCAAAAGAATTCAAATTGTTTGAAAATTAATTGATACAATTCTTTAAAAGAATTAAATTTTAAGAAACATATGTAATTAATGAATAAATTGTTTTTTGTATTTAAATAATAAAATTCTCGTAAAAATTGATTTAAAAATGGATTTCAGTTAAAATTTTAGATTATAATTGTATATTAAAAGTATTGGAGCGTAAAGTTTTCGAACGAAATAAATTTTGAAAAGGTTTCAGATTCAAATCTTTGAAAATTTGAATTTTTTATATTTTTAACTAAGTAATAATTCTGTGGAATTAATTTTTTTGAGAAATTTTAATTGCGGATTTCTTTTATATTATTTGAAGTTTTTTTTCTAATACATATTTAATTGAAGAATTTACAAATAATTGAAAAATCGAATATTGTGAAGAAATGGATTTGAAAATTGTCAAAGAACTTTTTCGAAAATTATTAAAAATAGTCGATTTTAGGAAGAATTTTAGTTAAACATTGTTAAAAATAATAATTGAATTGATAATGATTTTATCACTCTATCTTTAATTATTATAAAGCAAGTAGTAATCGATCGCTCCGAGTCGAACACTCGGAGTTATCGATATCTTCATGTATTTTTAGTTATAAAAAAATCTTATTTATAGTTTTAAGTAAAGTGTTCTCTTATATATTTTTGTCAGTAATTGGTCCGTAAATGGTCCGTAATTTTTCATTTTTGGTCCGTAAAGTCCGTATTTTTAAATACTTTCACTGGTTCGAGCCCTGTAATTGAATTATTATGATGAATGTTGTTGTTTGTGAGAATAATTGAGTCCAAAAGTTTGGAAGTTTTTATACACCTATTTAATTTTTCAAGGAATTTAATATAACGACTTTTAAGGTTTAATTTCAGTTGAAATTTAAAGGTTTAAATAATTTTAATTAAACTTTAATTAATTTCTGAAATTATACTTGTTGTAGCGTTTTTAATATTTAAAAAAATAAATAACTTATAATAAAATTTTTTAGAAAATTATATTGATAAATGGATGATTCTTCTGAAAGTAACACTTTTAAATTTCAGTTTTGCAATGTATTTATTTATTTATCTATTTTTTTTCTCCTATTAAAACTACTTAATTTCATACTCAAGAGTAAGATTTTTAGATTGCACAAAATTAATTCTCAAAAATATTAAAATTTTTCTCCTTTGAAAAATATTATTGTTACTCCATTAAATTAATTTTATTAATTGGCAAGCTTTTCTATTAACAATCCACGCTAATATCGTTCACGAAATCAAAAATAAAATAACACTGCTTAAAAATAAATAATTTGCGTATTTTAATATCAAATATATTCAATTCGATTAAAATATAAATTTATTTAAAGTATTTGATTTAATGGTAATTTGGGTAAAATTTTGTTTAGCAATGCAGCTAAATACTAAAAACAAAAGAAAAACTAGCATATTTCAAGGAAAAAGCTTCAGAGATGAAAAACAAATTTTCTTTCACATTTATATACATTAGGGCGCAATTAAAATTTACTTCTACATTTAGTTAATTATTAGAAAGGAAGGCTTCAGAGATCAAATGAATTTTACTCAGGGAAAAATGTAAATTTCGATTATTTATGACAGCAATAATTTTTCTTCTTTTATAAATAAAATATAGGGAAATTAAACGTCAGATTCTCAGCTTTATTTTAATGTGCATTAAAATTTTGTTTAAAACATTTTTAATGTATAAATAATATCAGTAATCATTCTAAAATAATTTAAACCTAAAACTGAAGACAAAGTTTAAACATTTTTATCAAAAATAAAAGTGAGGTCTACAAATTTTTAAAATGCAGATAACTCAAAAAAAAAAAATTCCTTGCACTTTTTGACAATATACAAAAAAGGAGCCTCTGAGAATTGAAAATAATAAAAAAAACATAAAAATTTAGTTTTAGGATAGAAGTTCTATTAGAGACATGTTGAAAAGGCTTCAGAGATGAAAGTAATTTAGTTATTACATAAATTAAGTTGAATAAAATAATATAATTTTCTTTTTAAAATGATAAATAAGTGCTAAATTTTCACTATGAGAATTGATAATAATAATGATTAAATAGTATATTTTGTAAAATTAATCGAGACATCAGAGGTGTCACTTTTGGAAAAACCACCAAAATAAATTCTCCCCGTAGTAGAAACGAAAAATAAAAAAAGGGGTATTATATGTTTAATAAAAAACGTTTTGCTATTGAAAAACCAGTTATTAAAAACTTGCTCTGTAATCAAATTGATTATATATACTATCCAATAATTTTAAATTTACTGGTTGAATTATTTAGGATAAATTCTTATAATAACACAGACACCCTATATGAACAATAATATAAGAAAAACAAATTTTGTGTTATAAAATTTTACGTAATTCTGAAAAATAATTATATTTTTGCGTTCAGTACACAAAGTGTGTATGTGTATGTATGTATGTGTATGTATGTATATATGTGTATTAAAATAAATAATGTGTTGAGTTTTGAAATAAACATTAATACAAATTAATACAAAGTTAAAATTATATTATTCTCTTATATAAAATTTAAACGGTTAAATTAATTCATACAATTTAAAAAGAAATTAGATTTTTTTTTACATGAAACAATACTTTTATCACATTGTTGTAATAATCAAAATTGAGTAAAATAATGAAGGAGAAACAAAATTTATTGAGAAAAATGGATGAAAAACCAAAGCAATGAAGTCGACCGACGGCCGTCGGAGGCAATAATTTTTAAATAATAGATTTTTTTATATATAGTCCTAATTGAGTGTTTTGCGAATGCTTGAAATTCGATGGGGGAAGTCTCCATTGAAGTTGTGTTGAAGGCGATTGAATTGTTGCAAGAGATTTTGTTTTTACTGAAAGTACTGGGAAAAATTGAATTTTTGAAATTCATAAGATAACCGAATTTCTTTTTCTTCCTTTTTGCCTCGTAAACTATGATATTACCACAAATTTTAATACAAAACAAAAAAAAGGGAAAATGTAACTGCTCTTAAAAGTTTTATTAAAAATTTGTTAAATTAAATTCATATATTAAAAATTTTTTTTCGTTGCAAAGTGCTAATCTTTCTAAAAAGTAAAAAAAAATAAAATAAAAAAAAACCAGCATAATTTAGACTAACTTCAGGTGTGGACAACAGGACAGAACGAAAACAACATATATATGTGTATGTGTACATGTATATATATATGAGCGATTCCATCTCAAGTGATCAAGGTGGAGAAAAATTTTTCTCCAATCGTAGCAAAACTTGGGGCTTTTGTAGTACTCATAGATACTAATTTTTCGTGAAAATATTTTTTTACCTAGTCCAATATTTTCCGAGGGGGAGGGGGTTAAATTTTTGTGTTTTTCAGTACAATGGTTATTTCAATAATTTTTTACTCTTAAACAATTAAACATACAAATTTGACAAAGTACATTTTGGAAAGGTTTTTTCATCCTCTTTCGATTGAAAATAAGCATTTTGAAAAAAAAAATTTTTGACCCAAAAAAATCAAAATTAAAAATAAATTTCAATTTTTGAGGGAGATGGATACAATTTTTTTTTTTTTTTTTAAACGAAAGCTGAGGTTTTTTCCTAAAAGGACATATAAATGATAAAGTGGGACTAGAACGTTTAAACATTGAAAAAAAGAGTTTTCTACTCGCCGGAGCGCTCTAAATCCGATTTTTAGCTCCGTTTTGGAGAAAATTCTTTTTTTCAATGTTTAAACATTCTAGTCCCACTTTATCATTTATATGTCCTTTTAGGAAAAAACCTCAGCTTTCGTTTAAAAAAAAAAATTGTATCCATCTCCCTCAAAAATTGAAATTTATTTTTAATTTTGATTTTTTTGGGTCAAAAAATTTTTTTTTTCAAAATGCTTATTTTCAATCGAAAGAGGATGAAAAAACCTTTCCAAAATGTACTTTGTCAAATTTGTATGTTTAATTGTTTAAGAGTAAAAAATTATTGCAATAACCATTGTACTGAAAAACACAAAAATTTAACCCCCTCCCCCTCGGAAAATATTGGACTAGGTAAAAAAATATTTTCACGAAAAATTACTATCTATGAGTACTACAAAAGCCCCAAGTTTTGCTACGATTGGAGAAAAATTTTTCTCCACCTTGATCACTTGAGATGGAATCGCTCATATATATATTTAAACTTACCCCTTTCCACTTAACTCTCCTGTTCTCACTTCATTTACGGATTTTATTAATCGGCAAATTCCTAAATAAATGTAATGAAGCGTAGTCTCCATTTTTTTCACACGTTCGATTGATAAATTTTCAAAAATAAGAGGAATTTCCCCCATTTTTGAATTATACTCGATTACCAAATCCAAAAAATTCGGGTACCGTTCAACCATCACCTTTACAAAATACTCCAATCCTTGAAGGTTTCTCTCAGTGAAAATTCCAACATTAACAAATTCAAACAATTTTCTCACCTCCATTTTTAACAATTTGCTTTTATATTTTATTAATTTTAAATTATAATTAACATAATAAAATAATTTCTCACCCAAAAACACTCACTGTACCTTTCATCCTCTAAATTCGCTATTTCTCTTTCCACTTCCCTACTGACACAAAATAAATTAATCTCGAAAATTATAATCGAAATAGCAACACATTCACGCGCTAAAGCGCATAGTTGATTTCTTAGTTTCAAATTCCTTGTCATTAAAAAGATTTTCCTTATTTCAAACTTTTCCTATTTTTAACAACAATTGAACTTTACAGATTTTAAAGATAATTTAGGTTTATAAAAAAAACTTTAATAATTCAAATTCTTATAAAGTTCGTTATTTTGGAAGAATGATAAATTATTGTTGCAAAAACTCAATTATGCTCAAGAGTTTTTTTTAATATTCTCGTCGAAATTTAGATTATTTAAAAAATTGTAAACAACATTTTTGTCAAAATTCAATTATTTAAACAATTTTTAATGGAATTCTTAAAAAAAAAATTTATGTATAAAAATAATTTTTACCAAGGTGAAAAAAAAATTTTTTTTTTAAATATAAAACTTATTTTAATGAAGTTTGACAATTTGTTCCAATTTTTAAAAGTTGTTATTCTCGAGAATATTCAAATTATTTTAATTACCATTTTCCAAAAACCTAATTTTCTCATAATTTAAACATTACATTTGACAACGGGACGCGACGGCATAAAGTCAATGAAAAACAAAAAAATAGCATACACAAAAGTCTAACTTCAAGTGTGGACAGACTGGACAGAACGGACTCTCTCTCTCTCACACACACATTTTTGAAGTACATCTAATCATTACTCCTTTTCTTGGTTCAGGCAAGTGATCGATGATGCCTGCCCCATTAGTGGGGTAGTCAATTGGCTCATTAATTTGGAAAACTCCATTATGGTGTTATTATGAACCGGAGGACTACTTTGTGGAACAGGCCTTGATCTATTTCCTCTCTCAGATAGAGGAATTCGGCGTCTCCGTTTTATTGGAATTACACCTGGAGGATTATTCCTCTCTCCAAAAGGACTCGTACAAACAAACTTCAAAGTACCTTGTCGTTGACGATCATCCGCTGCAACACCTGATCTTGTCCTGGAGCAGTCTTCTGGAGTTTCAATTCTTGATCGAGACGCACCAGGAATTGGATCATTATTTATATCAACCACCGGTAATATTCCTATTTGTACAACATCTAATGGAAATTCTACGCTTCACTATCTGCACTCGAAAGGACTTCACGATTCTGACCTGCACCGGACATCTTGTAGAAAAGAACTGATCTGTCCTCTCATATTTTCTCATCATCAAGTGTCACACCAAGGAATTTTAACCAAGAAGAAGGGATGAATGTTTAAGTGTATACGAACCAATTTTTACACTTTTTCATAGCGAAAACCTAAACATACGCTCTCCGACATAGCGGTGACGTATTATAAACTCCATATAAAATACTTTTCATCTCATAGTTTGTTACCAACCTTATAAACTATACTTACCAAGAACCTTCCTTAAAGAAACCTCTGTATTCCCCTTTATAATCACTGTAAACACCTCCTTACTATAAATTCACACTATACAACACCATACACATATTTTTATTAAAATTTTTGCCAAAATGAAATACCAAAGAAATGAAACCATTATTGTAAAAAGCGAAGTATTACCTTAATGACAAGATATTATCAGGGACGATAACATTCCTAAGCGGGGAAGGCTGTTACGTTTGTAGTAACCTTTTTTTTATTTAAATCTTAATATTTGCTTGTTATGGATGCATAAAAATATATGCATAAACTGTATTTATGAGCATACACTGGTCAACATCAGGAGTATTAAGCATTACTCAGTAGAACGTGCGGTAGAAATGATCATAAATTGACACTCTAAATAATATGAAACTCATAGCGCCGGTAGAGAATAAGAGAAACGAGAAAGAATGCTTGATAACTTTTGTTGACCTCAGAGTATTACTTATCTTATGTACATGTTCTCTAATTGACTTTATCATAATTACATGAGATTTTAAGACGAAACCAAACCAAAATTGTAATTGTTTAAACAATTAGATATTCATATGACAAGTGTATAATTAACTATATTATTATCACTACACAGTTGTATGTGTGAACATTAATTATAAATAGATTCTTCGACAGTAAAAATTATATTCATGGTAAAACATATGTATGAGTTATTGTTATATTATAAATTAATTGTATATTATTATTGTGACTATGCATGGTTATATATATGAATTGTTAGTAACAAAAATCAACTTATATAATGCTTTAATAATTCTTCGAATTTGTATTATATAAGAACGACTCTAAAGAGGGATATCCAACGTATAGTGACCCCACTCAAACCAAAGTTCAATAACCTAGGGCCTGTTCGGTTACATTTGATTGGTTAACTAAAATAGCTCGGTTCCAGATTGGTCTGGAGGACGACATACATTTTTCTAAACATCCGTATTGGCTACTCATTACTTTGCGCCCTTTTTCCGCAAGTGGGGACTATTACATAAAAGCCGGAAAGCCCTCTTCCGAATCGTCATTTTCTTCCGTTCTCTTACCGAAGTAACAAAAGATTTTGTCCCATCAGGCAGATCCCCTTTTTATATTATTTTGTAATCGTACTAAAAGACATAGTCTGTTAAATTATTCGTGTTGTCGAATTCTGTATTTAATAGAAGTTCTTACGAGTCGAGACACTCAAAATAATCGGGGTTTTGATGTAAAGCTATTAATTTCAATACGGTTTTCGATTGTCACGGATCGCTCTAATCCCGTTTTACTCATTTCAAAATTTTGCCTTTCAAATAAAATATTTGAAAGTAGTATTAAGTATTTGTGTATTATTCAAAACAACAACTGTAAGTAGTTTGTAAGAATATCCATTTTATACCTACCTTTATATACTAGAATTCTTTTTATAATAAAAGATTGTTATATTCTAAATCTATATTTCTTTCTATCCTTAAAATTGAGAATAACGTCATAACAGCTCACATAGAGCTGAAGCAATAACGAACTCACAAATAAATAATTTTCGCAAGACTTACCATCTTGCGAGAAAATTGCTAGCGACTTCCGAAAGTATATCGCTCGTTCTTAAACCACGTTATATTATTTTTAATTTTTAATATAAACGTAACACAATATGTTTTTTAATATCTTCGATTTCATAACTACCTGTAGGTATTTTTACATCGAAAGAATCTATATAAAACATATTAGCACCCTTATCAATGTTGGGAATTGAGTTAAATGTAAGGAGCTCAACAAGACCCAGTACATAATTTTTGTTAGATGATAGTTCAATTGGTGGAAAGTATGAAGCCTCAAGGCTTGAAGAATTCCCTGATAACGTGAGAGTGATAGAATCATTCATGTTAAGTGTTTAGTTGTATACTGAAGCTTGAAATTGTTTACATATTCTTATATAGACTAAAGTTATTCTTCACTGTAAGTTGATTACATAGAAACATAAGACACAAATGACCGCATATAAACGTATCAAAATTTTGATATCTTTCATGATTATATTTTATACAGCTACCAACACCTAAGTAAACAATGAGATCCAATGGTGGTGAAAGATTACCAAAACTGTCAAAGTATTCGGTTTCATTGTTCACCTTTTTATATGCAACCCAATGAGTTCCAGGACCTTTTTTATCATCAAGATATATTATTGCTGATTCATATTGAAATGGTCCTCCCACGGGTAATTCATGTCTCATAAAGATTCCTCTAAAATGTGGTATTTTTAAACTTGTAGTATATTTTAGAAGATCATAATCACTTAGTGCACGGTGAGGTAGCTTCAACATTAGTTTTAAAAATTTTTTTTTCTTAATATGTAATCCTTTGCTTTATAAGGTCGCATATAAAGACCAAGTCCTCGTTGATATGGTTTCATGTATATAAACCTTTTCCTAAGCAATAGACTCCATTGTATGGTTATGTCGTTGAGATTCTGAAAGTTCCTTCTTGGCAATGTTAGCTTCATTTACAGCTTTCACTATACCACTAATTCCACCAGTAAGTGCCCCTAGAGCACTTAATCCTGCAAAAATTGGAACAAGGGGTAAAATATCACCAACTTTGGATGGTGTAGGAAGAATTCGAGGTGATATAATCTTAGATTTACCACCATATTGTTTTATAGCCTTTCTTGCACCAATCATATCAGTTCTAATTGTATCTAAAGAGTTATTATTATTATATTTCATAGACTTTTTAGCAGCATGAACAATCTTTTTTAATGAAACATGTCTCTTAGAAGCAACCTTTTTCTGCTTCTTTGTTGTCTTCTTCTTCTGCTTCTTGGTTCTTGTCTTTTTATAGTTCTTATTAACTTTTATCCCCATCCCAAATTTTGACTTGGTTTTCATTATATTAGTTACAGCTAATGCAACTGCTTTTTCAGTTAATTTAGCGTCTTTAGAAACAACTCGTTCCCACGCCTTCTCAGCAAGTATTTTATCTGCAGAATTTCTTGTACCTACGTCTGTATCTTTTGAATAAGCTATATCATGCTCTTTACAAGCTGTATCTAAAGGGTTTATGCCAGGATCACCACGTGCAAGACGTTTTGCTAACTTCGTACCAGGTCCACAATATTGATAACCCGGAAAATGAAACTCGAATGGTAATTTATTGATTATACTATTGAGAATGCCTTGACCACGATAAGCAATTTTTTTGGTACTCTTTTTCACTTTATCATGAGTAATCATTCCTCACTCGACCGTGGTTTAAAACTAACTGATTGGAGAACCTATATAAGCAATATATATCAAAGTCTTTACAACAACCAAAATATCAATTTTTAGAAAAAGTCTCAGTAAAGTGGATGGTATTGAATACTTTCCATTTAGAGAACATGAAGAAGTGGTTTCACCTAAAGACGCTAAACCAAATTCAGTATTTATTTTCGATGATATTGCTTGTGAGAAGCAAGATAATGTAAGAGCATTCTTTTGTATGGGTAGACATGTTAACGTTGACAGTTTCTATCTATGTTAAACATATGCCCACATTCCTAAACATCTTGTTAGAGATAATATTAACTTATTAGTACTTTTTAAACAAGATGAGAGAAACCTTAAGCATGTTTATAATGATCGTGTAAATACAGATATGACTTACAATCAGTTTCGTGATTTATGCTCAACATGTTGGAATTCTGATAGATATGGATTTGTGATTATAGACAAAGACCGAAATTTAAATGAAGGAAGATATAGAAAAGGTTTCGATTGCTTTATTCAGTTATTCTGACAAATTAATAGATAAATACATAAAATTGTTGAATAAAAATAGAAAACAATATTTAGATATGGTTTACGGAGTGCGGAAAGTTGAAAATGGAAATTTTATGGTAGGTAATACAGAAATTAATTTCAATGGCCTTTTCATTGACTTAGTTGGAAAGAAAAAATATAATAAAACAGAAGGATTACTAGAACTTTTATTCAGACAGAAACCTAATCAAGCTTCTATAAGTTCAAATGATTTAGCCAACTATAAAGAAATATTACAATCTACTAATGCACATAGAAAGAATTACAGTCCAAATAAACCTATTCGTATAAACAAAAGTTTTAAATATACAAACGTAAAAGCTAAGCTTTATCAGAAAACTGGAGAATCCTTACAAAAAAATTTTTTATTACCGCAATCTATGTTGGTAGAAAGGAAATCATACTCAGACTATATCTACTGGGATGATCCAAATGAACTTGTCGATCGTTTACGTCTACTTATAGCATCACGACAAGCTGGCAATCCAAGTCATAACAATGAAATTATGAGTATCCTTGAAGAATTACGTGAATCTAAAATTATATATTAAGAGGATACATATCAACTTTAAATCAGTACTATATTGAGTATTGATATATTCATATATATCTTAAAATATGGATAGCAAAAAGTTAACAGTAGTCACAGAATTACATAGACAAGCTCGGAGAAATTATCCACGTCGCAAAGTACAATTGCGTGGTGTAGATGAAACATGGCAAGCAGATTTGGTTGAAATGATACCATATTCGAAAGTTAACAAAGGATTCAAATATATGTTAACTGTAATAGATATATTTTCCAAGTATGCATGGGCAATACCTGTAAAAAGTAAATGTGGGAAAGATGTTTCTACTGCTATGAAATCTATACTTGTACAAGGACGCGTACCTAAAAATTTACAAACCGATAGAGACAAAAATTTTTATAATTTAATATTTTAAAATTTAATGAAATCATATAACATTAAACTGTATTTAACATTTAGTAATTTAAAAGCATTAATAATTGAAAGATTTAACCGAACACTCAAAAATATGATATGGCCACAGTTCAACTTAAGAGGAAATTATAAATGGGAAGATATTTTACCTTCTCTAATTTTAAAATATAACAATCAGAAACATCGAACTATTGGTATGAAACCAAAGGATGTCCGAAAAGAAGATGAAAAGGAATTATTAAAACGTATTTCAAAACAGAGAAAAATTTTAACTAAAAAGGCAAAATTCAAAGTTGGCGACAGAGTTCGAGTCAGCAAAAATAAACATGTTTTCGAGAAAGGATATACACCAAACTGGACAACTGAAATATTTACCATCTCTAAAGTTGAGTCAACAAAACTAGTAACATATAAGCTGAAAGATTATCAAGATCAACCCATCGAAGGTGGTTTCTACAAAGAAGAAATTTCTAAAGTGAAATATCCAGATATATATCTCATAGAAAAAGTTCTTAAGAATCATCGTGATGAAGTGTTTGTAAAGTGGTTAGGTTTTGATAATTCACATAATAGTTGGATAAAAAAGACAGACATGTAAAAGTTAAAGTTAACTATTTGAAAAGTTAAAGTTAACTTTTTGAAAAGTTAAAGTTAACTTTTTGAAAAGTTAAAGTTAACTTTTTGAAAAGTTAAAGTTAACTTTTTGAAAAGTTAAAGTTAACTTTTTGAAAAGTTAAAGTTGATTTGACTGGTATTATTGTTTTCCTTTAATATATACTGTTCATTTTAATACAATCTTTGTGTTAAGAACACATTGATACCAGTCAAATTGAAGTTAACTGTTTGAAAAGTTAAAGTTAACTTTTTGAAAAGTTAAAGTTGATTTGACTGGTATTATTGTTTTCCTTTAATATATACTGTTCATTTTAATACAATCTTTGTGTTAAGAACACATTGATACCAGTCAAATTGAAGTTAACTGTTTGAAAAGTTAAAGTTAACTTTTTGAAAAGTTAAAGTTAACTTTTAAAAAAGTTAAAGTTAACTTTTGAAAAAGTTAAAGTGAACTTTTTGAAAAGTTAAAGTTGATTTGACTGGTATTATTGTTTTCCTTTAATACATATACTGTACATTTTAATACAATCTTTGTGTTAAGAACACATTGATACCAGTTAAATTGAAGTTAACTATTTGAAAAGTTAAAGTTAACTTTTTGAAATGTTAAAGTTAACTATTTGAAAAGTTAAAGTTAACTTTTTGAAAAGTTAAAGTTGATTTGACTGGTATTATTGTTTTCCTTTAATACATATACTGTACATTTTAATACAATCTTTGTGTTAAGAACACATTGATACCAGTCAAATTGAAGTTAACTATTTGAAAAGTTAAAGTTAACTTTTTGAAATGTTAAAGTTAACTATTTGAAAAGTTAAAGTTAACTTTTTGAAATGTTAAAGTTAACTTTTTGAAAAGTTAAAGTTAACTTTTTCTTACTTTAATATATTTTAATAGTGAAAAGAATGTATACTTACAACGAGTAGTCTAAGCAGGTTACAACTTGATTTTTGAAGGGGACGAATGTATTGTCCAAAAATATTTTTTAGCAGTCTTCAACTTGACTTTTTCTAGAAACTAATGGTATTCTTAGAAAATCTTTAGACACGTTTGAACCTGAATCTTCAATGGAATAAAGACATTGTCTAAAAAAAATTTTCAGACAGGTTTCATCCTGACTGTTGACGAGAACAAAGACATTGTTTAAGTAACCTTCAAACAGGTTTTAACTTGATTAGAAACTAGAAAGTTTAAAATAGTTAAAGAATGTTTTTTTTGTATATGAATTATAAAATGAATAATACTGATTTAAATATAATTTACTATTTAGTTAATGTAATATTATATAATATGTAAGCTAATTTATAAGGTTTTAATAAATAAAATAGACATAATATTGGCAACAAATTTTTTTGGTTTATTATTAATCTTCCAATTTCACCCATTCAATCTTTCACAATATATACAATACTATAATATAAATTTAACATCTAATATTTAAATACGTAGAATATATAAAACATTAATTTCTAAAGTTCTAACATTACAACATCATCATCATCACTCGCTTCGTTTCTGATTTTATAATGCCCCCAAGCAAGAGTATCTGAACTGTTTTTTAATAAATATCTTTTATTATCATAAGGACTCAATGCTATTTTTGTCTGTTTTAGTGTATGTACATTGTGTAGTTTTGATCTTATAGAATATTGTACTCTAGTTTGAATTTTAATATTTCTTAGACAGTACATATAATCATCGAAAGTAATAGATTTTTTTACAACTACCGCTTTAACACCTTTTGCCTTTTTTAAAAAATCTTCTTCCTCAACACGAATACTGTACATTTTACTTCGTAAACCAACAAATTCTGTTATTATTCGTCCATTACACTCATCTTTCATGAGTCCTAAGACTTTTTTGTTAGCTTGCGGAATTCCATATACATTATTTGTAGAATAATCAGATGTATCAAATTTACAAATATCCGCTTTCATATCAGAGTAGAAATCTATACATTTAATTTTATAAATAAGGCTGTCGGTATCAGTGTAGAGCAATTTACAATTTTCGCCATACTTGTTTCTCATGTACTCATAATGAAAATCATACATTAGTGTCTTAGATATATCCAAAACGCTAAGTCCAATATAGATTGGTTTATTCATAAGCACTTCGGTTTTGTTAAGTTCCACAGCAACCAAGTTTTCATTGAAAATAGCTCGTGTGTGGAAGTTTGGTTTTGAGATGAGAGCCTCTGCTCCATACCTACCCTCTCATTTCGTTACAAGTTTTACATCAACGCGTTTTCGTACATTCTCCATTGTTTTACCATAAACTGCATTGTTCATAAGTTTAAAAGGATTTTTTTTAAACTCATTTTTTGCATTTGTTCGCATGTGTGTATTAAAATCAATATATTTTTTCAACCATGGAGATTGATTAAATTTTAAAACTTGATGAATTTGAGTGACTACAAGACCACTTTCTACTGCTTGTTTGAGCGCACGATAATGGAGAATATACTTTTGTTTTGGTAGGAGGGTAGTGAGTAATTTCTCTTGTTTTGATCCAGGTGGCTTTGAATGTTCTGGACAAAATGGTAAGTCTCTATGACTTTCATGTAGATCTTGTGGGTACTCTAAATCAACTTCTAATATATAACCAATCTTTGAATCATTTGTAATATTAAAGTTCAAATTCCTATCTACATCTTTTACCCACTCAAAACCACCATAGGGAAGTGTTTGAATCATAGCCCAACCATAAAGGTTATTAGCATCTAAATATACAATAAAAGATGAATCTTCATTTTCATCATAATTTTTCATGTACCGATTATTGGCATGAGCATATCTGTTTGAATATTGGCTAATCCCACCTCTAATACCACGTTCCACAAACATAACCATATCAATATCTGTAAGAAGTTCCAACTCTACATCTGTATATTTTAACATGGCATCCCAACTAAGTCCAGGTGTTGTATAATAATAAGCTGGATCTAACCCATATGCATCAAGACATTAGTCTCTGAAATTTTCAAAAACATCTGCGAGTAGCAAAATATCAGTTTTCATGTATAAATATACATACTCGTAGAGATATTGACAATTAAAAGCAGACCAAACCTTTTGTGCATGACTATAATCTTCATCGGTTACATGAGAATCATTTAGGGTACTGTAAAATTTCTCTTTTGCAGGTAGTTGTGTATCATTTAATTTCAATCTATTATCTAAATACTCATATGGAAAAATTCATTTGCGTGTTAATAACTGAATCTTATTAACATCGTGAGACTCAAATTCAGAATGTACTATTGTATATTTTGACAGATATGAAGCCAATTTATCCAAAGATGATGCCATGAAACGAAATGAGTCAATGAATTTAAATTTTATACCATTTTCTGGGAGATGTTTTGTGAAGCTAATATATTTTTCTTTAGTAATAGGAAGGAGATCAATTTTACCTTCAAACCCATTCGCAATAGCTTCTATAATGAAGTGAGCATCATAACCACTCAAATTATGGAAAACAACAGGAATAGTATGCAATTCCTGATAATTTAAGTTACAAGGTTGATGAGCTACACCTTTGTATTTACCAGTTAGGTGACAATGATCCCTAACCTTAATCTCACCCTGCGTAATCACTTTCCTACAAATGTGGCACTTATTAATTTTTTGAAAAAGATACTCTTGCTTAGCACTTAAAACTTCCATCGGAATTATAGTTTTAAATACAGGTTCAAGTGTCTTAGCAACTTGCTTCAATTCATTAGCAAACCATCTCGCTGCATTTTCTTCATCAATGGGAGATGCTTTGTATACAGATTTTGTATTATTACATCTTTTTTCACTACATTTGAGGTAGTATCCAATGCTTAAAAGTTTATGATTTTTAATAATTTCTGTATTACCTCCCATAGATGAAGAATCTGTTTTTGGAAGTAATAAGCTCTCACAGTCTGCATATATGATAAATAGAGCACGCTCCTTATTTGAAAAGTTTTTAAATTTTAGTTTATTTTTATATGGATTTGGTAAAATAATTTTTGTTTTATTTAAAAGAGTGCAACTTATTGAATGTGCAGAAAGTTTATCTTCACTATGAAAATAATGCAAACAGCGATCACAAATATACTTCATATGTTCTTTTTGAGATAACTGAGAGCTTACAAGTCGTGATAAATTTTTAATCCAAACATAATGATATTTAGTTTTTGTTTGATCCACCTCATGGTTTTTATAATTATCTTGAATTAATAAAAGATTAACATGTTTTTCTTTTTTATTTGAAGTTAGATAAAGTGGAACTATGTTAAATTCATTATCATTTTTTAATGGTTTGTTTCCCAAAAGAATTTCAAGACCAAATACATTAATGGAAATAGGGTTTTGTTTCTCAAATTTTGGGATTTTAGTAACAGAAATAACAGGTAGTACTTGTTTATATTTTGCTTGAAAAACTGTGTAAACTTTAAGTGGTCCATCTCTTAAAAGTCGTTCTCCCTGATCTTTAAAAACTGAGTAAGCATCATCTAAGAAATCATTAGTATCTAAATGTGATATATTTATAATACTTCCGTTTTGAAGTTTGTTGTTAAAGGCCCTATTAGTAACTACCCATTTAATTTTATCATGTGAGTTATTTAGTCTAGCTCCACGTTTCATAAGCTCATTTAGTTGGCATTCGTAATATTTTAGTTGTAATAGCAAATGTTCAATCCTTCTTTTATGAGAACCTTCAATTATATTACGTCTCGAGAATTTTGTTAATAGAGCAATATTATTTTTACATTTATTATGCCACTCAAATGCGCTTATTAAACGATCATTGCCTTCTTTAGATTTAATAGATTGCAATTTATCCTGAACAGTATCAATGAAAGTTTGTGATGCTATACAAATTTCATAAATGCTGTCTTGGGATGCTACTCGCGCTTGAGATGATACTCTCGCATATGGGTTTCTAACTATTCGCGACATGTTAATAATAAAAAAAAATTTAATGATAATTATAAAGAAAATTCTGAAACAAAGAAGCAGAAACTGAAACAGATAAAACAGAAAATGTTGTCCTCAGCTAACAGTTGTCCACAGCTAACTCTGCTACTGACATATCGATAAGAGAAGGAGGAAAGAGTTTGAAGTCATCAACAGCTAACACCTCATCTTTTCAATGTCTTCAAGAACCGGAGATATGTGAAAAACAGACTTTGAAAATCTGCAATACATTACAACCAATTTTAATCATTGAAGACAATTGATGTGTAAATATATGCAATGCATATAATATTGCTAAAATAACCTAACAAAGAAAGAGTTGATATAACAGATATCATTCCTGCGCCAACCTCCGCTTTAACCTCTGATCAAGTTGTACCTACGTCCACTTCTGCAATGCTTAAACAAGCAGTGGACGGCAGTTTGTTACGACTGTAACGACGGTGGGCCGGTAGACTGAGACTACTGCTATAACTGTAATCAAATAAAACAGAATCGTCTCCGAACGGCTGCGTCCACCTCTGCAATGCTGGTGCAAGTAGTAGGCGGCTGACGACAGGCTGCTACAGCTACTACAGACTGACTGGGGTCTCTGAACGGCTGCGTCCACCTCTGCAATGCTGGTACAAGTAGTACGCGGCTGACGACAGGCTGCTACAGCTACTACAGACTGACTGGTTTGCTGCTGGTGCTGGAGCTAGAGATGTTGCTGAAAGTGATTCCTGAAACAGAATGACGTTCCCTCGCTTGGGGACTACCAGAGGTAACCTCTCTCCCTACCATGGGTCTTACTCCCACTACTGTCATTTCTCCCACTAACACTGCACCCACTATTACACTACCGCCGTAGACGGAGACTAACAAAAACATGAAGAACTGCTTGAAAGGTAAAGTAGAAATCCATTGCTAACATGTGTAGGTATACCAATAAAGGATAAATTTATTTACAAATGGTAATTTAACCTTAGTAAGGTAATATACTTTTAGATGATACACTTTTTTTGTATTCTGTAAATAATGTTACCTTAGTAAGGTAATTTATTTACATATGATATATAGATATATATATATTTTTTTTTTGGTTATATATTTTTTTTGGTTATATAGGTTTTTTATATTATATTTTTTTTCTTTATTAATTTTAGAAAACATTTAATTTTCTTTATTTATTTTTTAAACATTTATTTTTATTTTTTTAGAGTATTAGAATAAGAAAGAATGAGGTAAAACATTTTTATTCGTATAAGTATATGCTTTATTAATAAATGTTAACACATATTTTACTTACAAAATATAGGAAACAAAATATTAACATATAATTTAAAAAATTATTAATAAAAATATAAGTATATATATTTATTTAATTTTTTCTATTCATTTTAAATGGGTGGGTTTGTGTCCTGAGGGGAGGATAGTTGGGTAAAGGTGGGGGAAAGTTAGAGGTTGATGTTGATGGTTTAGGTGATGCTGGAGGTGGTGGATACTGGGGAGAGTGAATAGGTGATAGTAGGATCATAGGTCGTAAGTCGTAAGTCAAAGTATATATTTGTACTAGCAAATCTTTCTTTAGTTCCGGATCCATGGAAGCAAGTGTTAAAAGTTCAGGATCCAGGGAAGGAAATGCTAAGAGTTTAGGATCCAGGGAAGCAATTTTTAATATTTCTGGTGATGGTGATGCTGGTGGTTATGATAATTATGATGGTCCTGGTGTTGGTTCATCACATTTTTTCCTTTTAAGATTAAAAATTTTTTCCTCCCTTTTACTTGTTGATGCTTCTGGTGATGGTGATGTTGGTGTTTGTGGCAATCCGACCTTGTTTTTTTAAGCTTTGGACTATATTCATTCCTTGGCGGTAAATTACTTTTACTTATGAACGTCCATGGTCGCTTATTCTTAATTACTTCCTCCAGGATATTTACCAGAGTGTAATTATGCTGAAAAATAAATAATTTTTTTTTATTATTTCGAAAACATTTTTTTTTAAAGCATTGTAATATGTAATAAGGTAAAATTATTTATACATACCATCCATTTTCTACTCAATTTCATCTTTTCTGGATCTAAAGTCCTCAATGACATAACACGTCTACTATCATGTAAACGAGGGTCACGGCGACTCATCCTTTAACTAAATTTTAGAAGTGTTGGAAAAATAATTGTAACTTCACTACACAACAAATACTTTAACACAGAGATGAGAAGAGATTTCACTCGAGACGAGACGAGTTTTCACGAAGAGAACAGTTTTCACAATGACAGGTAGACTTGAAGGTTATGCGGAAAATTTTCAAAAATGTTCTCTCACTCAAAAAATTCCTTATAGATTGACACAAGGAAATCGACAAGGAAATCCATGAGGTCATCCTCGTTTGAATTTGGACTTTTCCTCATAGATTTCCTTGAGGAAATACAAGAGGATAAAATTTTTTTTTAAATGTTGAAGATTTCTACGAGAAAATTGACGAGGATTTTGAACTTAAATTTTTTTCATTTTAGCTTTCCTCGGGAAAATCAACAGAGATTTTTTACCTCAAAAATCTCTCATGAATGTATGATTCCTTCGAGAAAATCAGCAAGAATTTTAAACGCGCAAATATCTTTTGCAATCCTACCATCTCCGAGGAAATCAACAGCGATTTTTAATTTAAAAAATGTCTTTGAATGTCTGATTTCTTTGAAAAAAGCAAAGTTGATTTTAAACACGAAAAATTTTATTTGCTTTCCTAATTTCCTTAAGCAAAGCAATTAGGATTTTTAACTTAAAAAAGTCTTTTGAATGTCTGATTTCTTTGAGAAAATCAACAAGGATATTAAACACGAATAATATTTTTTGCATTCCTAACTTTTCCGAAGAAATCAACAGTTTTTTAACTTGAAATAAGTCTTTTGAATGCCTGATTTCTATGAGGAAATCTACGAGGATTTTAAACACGAATAAAATATTTAGAATTTTTAACTTCCTCGAGGAAATCAACAAGGATTTTTAACTTTCAAATGTCTTTTGAATGTCTGATTTCTTTCAGGAAATCAACGAGGATATTAAACACGAATAATATTTTTTGCATTCCTAACTTCTCCGAGGAAATCAACAGTTTTTTAATTTGAAATAAGTCTTTTGAATGCCTGATTTCTTTGAGGAAATCTACGAGGATTTTAAACACGAATAAAATATTTAGAATTTTTAACTTCCTCAAGGAAATCAACTAGGATTTTTAACTTTAAAATGTCTTTTCAATGTCTGATTTCTTTCAGGAAATCAACAAGCATATTAAACACAAATAATATTTTTTGCATTCCTAACTTTCCCAAGGAAATCAACAAGGATTTTAAACTTAATAATGTCTTTTGAATGTCTGATTTCTTTGAGGAAATCAACGAGGATATTAAACACGAATAATATATTTTGCATTTCTAACTTTCCCAAGGCAATCAACAGTTTTTTAACTTGAAATAAGTCTTTTGAATGCCTGATTTCTATGAGGAAATCGAGGAGCAATTTTAACTTGAAAAAAGTTTATTGAATTTATGATTTATATGACTTCTTTGAGAAAATCAACGAGGATTTTAAACACAAATTATATCTTTTAAACTCTTTACTTTTCTCGAGGAAATCAACAGGGATTTTAAACACGAAAAGTATCTTTTGCATTTCTAACGTACTCGAGGAAATTAACATGGATTTTTAACTTAAAAAATATGTTATGAATGTCTTATTTCTTCGAGGAAATCAAGAAGGATTTTAAAAACGAAAAATATCTTTTGTATTTCTAACTTCCTCGAGAAAATCAGCATCGATTTTTAACTGAAAAAATGTTTTTTGAATGCCTGATTTCTTTAACGAAATCAAGGAGGATTTTCAAAACGAAAAATGTCTTATGAATGTATGATTTTTTCGAGGAAATCGACATGGATTTTTAACTTAAAAAAATGTCTTTTGAATGCCTGATTTCTTCGAGGAAATCGAGGAGGATTTTTAACTTGAAAAAAGTTTATTGTATTTATGATTTCTATGATTTCTTTGAGAAAATCAACGAGGATTTTAAACACAAATTATATCTTTTAAACTCTTAACTTTCTCGAGGAAATCAAAAGGGTTTTTAACACGAAAAGTATCTTTTGTATTTCTAACATTCTCTAGGAAATTAACATGGATTTTTAACTTTAAAAATATGTTATAAATGTCTGATTTTTTCGAGGAAATCAAGGAGGATTTTAAAAACGAAAAATATCTTTTGTATTTTTAACTTCCTCGAGAAAATCAGCATCGATTTTTAACTGAAAAAATGTTGTTTGAATGCCTGATTTCTTCAACGAAATCAAGGAGGATTTTTAAAACGAAAAATGTCTTATGAATGTATTATTTTTTTGAGGAAATCGACATGGATTTTTAACTTGAAGAAAGTTTTTTCATTGTATGAATTCGTGAAAGAAATCAACCAGGATTTTAAAGACAAAAATTATCTATTTAACTCCTCAATTACCGAGGAAATATGACTTTCACATGCTTGAATTCTTGAAGCAAATCAGACAGAATTTGTAACATGAAATGTGTCTTTTGAATTCTTTTCTTTTTTGTTATAATCAACAAATCAACGATAACTTTTAAAGTAAAAAATGAAATGTACATACCAGAATTCCATGAGAAAATCAACGTGGATTTTATATATAAAATAAGTCTTTTGAATACTTTATCGATCAACGATCAACGAGTATTATTAACGCAAATACTATCTTTTGAATTCCCAATTTTATCGAGGAAATCATTAGGGATTTAAACTTAAAAATGATTTTTATATGCTTAGTTTTTTTAAGAAAATAATTTAACCAGAATTTTAAACCTGAAATATGATTTTTCAATCAGCATTTCCATGAGAAACGATCGTGCGTCACTATTTTTAAATAGGCTGTATCTTTTTTTCCAATTATTATTAGAGTAAATTTTTTTATTGTAATGCGTTAAGAAATTTATGAAAATGTTCACTTTAACTTTCAATTTTACAGCTTAATATTTCAAAGATATATTATTTTTATGTCGTGACCCACGGAACAAAAATGTCAGATTTTTTATGCAAATGCACCAATGCCTCATTTCGTTGATAAAATCAACGATTAATGTGAACTTAAAAAAGTAATTCATGTCGAAATAATTAATGGCTGAGAAGAAATTTGCACTCAAAAAATTATTTTTAATGTATTATTTGTTTTATGAAATATACCAGAATTAACTTTTAATGTAATTTTTAATACAATATTCATTAGATTAAATATAGCACACAAATTATCTTTTATCGAAGCTGAAAAAATTCGACGAATATTGAATCCGAAATCCGTGTGCATATTTTATACCTACATTATTTAAAACTCTAAATCTCACTAAACAATCTTGTATAGAGCTTATAGTGATATCAAAGTCGATTTGATTTTTTAATTGAGCTGCAATGGAGAAATCGTATCGACTTTGACATTTTGTATAGATAGTTTACTAGTTACAGAAACATTTTTATAATCTTTTGGAAAGTTTGCAAGCTGCATTGGTAATGTATTCTAAACCCGATTTTATCTTTTCTTTACTTTTAGGTAAAAATTATTTGTATCTACGACAATATAGTACACTACCGGTCAAAATTGAGAGACCACCCATTTTCAGGCGAATAAAAAACGTTTTAAAACATAAGATTTATTGAAACTAAAATTTTTCTCTGTTCATTTGTTGATATATGTTAAAATTTTGAAGAGAACAAGATGTTTTAGAAGTCATTTGGCCAATATTTAATTTAGATATTTTGAAAAAATCGTCATTTTCAATGTTTTACAAAAATTTAAATAACTTCTAAAATAATGTACGCTTTTTAATGATCTTAGGCTTATTTTAAAAGTCATTTGTTACACTATAAGACTTACTTATAGGCATTAACGTGTAATTTTTTTCTTAAAAAATGCAGGCCGTCAAACTTGGACCAAAAAAATTCAAAAAATTTGGAACAATTTTTCTGTACTAAAAACTATTCTAAAAAATATTTAAAACATCATATAGTGTAGATTTTTCAAGAAAATTTAATTTAAAAAATACGTTTGAATTTTAAAAATTATATTTCTGTTAATAAGAATGTTCCAAATTTTTTGAATTTTTTTGGTCCAAGTTTGACGGCCTGCATTTTTAAGAAAAAAATTATACGTTAATGCCTATAAGTAAGTCTTATAGTGTAACAAATGACCTTTAAAATAAGCCTAAGATCATTAAAAAGCGTACATTATTTTAGAAGTTATTCAAATTTTTGTAAAACATTGAAAATGACGATTTTTTCAAAATATCTAAATTAAATATTGGCCAAATGACTTCTAAAACATCTTGTTCCCTTCAAAATTTTAACATCTATCAACAAGTGAACAGAGAAAAATTTTAGTTTCAATAAATCTTATGTTTTAAAACGTTTTTCATTCGCCTGAAAATGGGTGGTCTCTCAATTTTGACCGGTAGTGTATATTAAGCAACAAGAGGATAAAGGCAGACATTTCTTTACGGTGATTTTTGTGACACGAGTGAATTTCGACCTCCACTCGTGTCACAAAAATCACAGTAAAGAAGCTGGCTGCTTTTATTGTCGTGTTACTTACGATATTTTTTATTCCTAATGCACAAAACTGTCGATTTCAGATAGTAGATGACAGGGAGTAAAAGTCATTCACTTGTTCGACTTGTATGAAAATGGTGACTATATTCTCCCTTGGGAAAAAACACATGGGATCAGCTGTTATTTTTGCCCATGGGAGAAAATGGTCGCCATTTTCATACGGTCGAACAAATGAATGACTTTACGCTCTGTCGTCAGCTATCTAAAAGCGCCATTTTTGTGCATGTGGGATAAAAAAGTTATTGCTACTACTACTACTTGTTTTACTATCTGTATCGCAATCAGTAAAATTCAATAATTAAAAATTTTCATTATAGTACATACTTTTATCAGCGTTTGAATGACGATGAAAGAATAGTAGTAAATTAGTTGCTTCACATTTTTTCAAATGTGAAGGGCAATTTATAGAACTTTGGAATTTCGATTTAAAGTTTTTAAAAAGTAATCATATTTGATAAATTAGATTCTTTAAACAAAGACTTTTTATTCATAATTAAGAAGTACAATCAATATTAACAATT
This sequence comes from Leptopilina myrica (nomen nudum), assembly GCA_032872475.1. Classification (NCBI taxonomy): domain Eukaryota; kingdom Metazoa; phylum Arthropoda; class Insecta; order Hymenoptera; family Figitidae; genus Leptopilina; species Leptopilina myrica (nomen nudum). Next base: position 31,636,194 of record CM065458.1, read on the forward strand.
ATTACGTAAATAGTACATATACTAATAAGTATTAGTAAAGAAAAATTTTATTAAATCAACTATTTTAAAATTTCTAAATTAAGTAACAATTCAAAAACTACTAATAAATGAATGTTTGATTACAAGAATGATTTTGCGTTTAGAATTTCACAGAGGGAGTAGAGAGATAGAGTGAGAAGTGGTGAGCATTTGGAGTGATTAAAAATGATTGTTTACCAATTTCATGTCATTTAAAGCAGGCAGTGCCGTATTTATTGGGTGATAACTGTATGTCGAATATAATCTACAAATTTCAGAGACCATTGAACACTTTCAAGGTATGAAGCTGGAATGTCAGTTAAGGGAAAATTGAGTGACTCAAGTAGTAGTAAACGTAAAAGTGAGAATAAGGCGCGAATATTTAAAAGAGGAAAAGAAAATAATGGAAAGATTGCATGGATCTAAAGGAATTAATAGAAAATTTAAATGGCGCAAAGGAAGGGCATTTTTGATAGTGAGAAAGAATTTTGAAACGGTACGTAAAGCTAGTGATGAGAGAGGTAAAGTGATTGATTAATTAGATGAAGGGATAGAAAGGACGAAAGAAATGTGGAAATAGATGAGGAGGCAGACGGAATGTATGAGACAATAAGTGGATGAATTGGAAAAATTTGTAATATGGAAGAAGGAAAAGGAAAGAAAATGATGGGTATTTTAAAGGAGGGGTATAAAAATGTGTAGTAAGGGGAGAGAAAGTAAATATTGGAATGGATGGAAAATAAAAAAGATAAAGTAATATAATAAATTAATTAGGGATAAAGTAAAGTATTTGGCAGATGGAAGAAATGAGTATAAGTAAATAAGTCAATTTCGACAAATTAAACTTTAGAAGAACTATTTCAGACATTTTCCGCTCTATGATGTCTTGTTTTCTGAAAAAAAATGATTTATTTACATTTATGTACATATGCAGTAATATTTATGACGCAATCTGATGAAAGGGGCCTTAGAAGCAAAAAATTATAGGTTATGTTTTCAATTTTTGAAATGAAAATACAAAAAAATGATCAACTGTCAATGTAATTCATTTATGTTTAAGTCTTTATTACAACTAAAATATTTAATAAACACTGATTTTAATTTACAATAAGTAGAATGAAACTTTCAAACAAAAAAAAGAAACGCTAACATAACCTCAAAGTGATTTGCTTCTTAGCTCTCTTTCTTCAGATTGCGTGACATTTACTTAAAAAACTGTTGACAAGTTAGAGTAAATAATTTTGGCCCATTTCATAAACACTTTGTCTTCTCATGGATATGTTTATCTTCTTATAAGTACGATCAAAGATGGCTAAATGAAATATTTCAACTGTCCGAGAATTTTTAATTACTCAAAACCGCGATGAAAATTATCATTTAAATTTCGTGATCAAATTTAATGTGCATAGTTCATGAATATTTTTGTTTTAAAAAATGTAGATTAACATATGTTTATTAAATACTTTGCAGTATGTGTACGATCTATATGACAAACTTCTTAATTTGTAGGTTCAATTCAAAGGTTTATAGCCTTTGACATAAGTATTGTTTTTGTCATTAAAATTCAACGACACTTTTATAATAACTTTAATTAGCTGCACATTAAGATTTGTCAAAATTTATTCATTAATGCAATTATAAACCCCCCTTAATTAATTTTTTTCTTATGAGATTATGCAAGGACAACTTCATATATAAACAACCCCAGAATTAGGTCTTAGGATATAGATTAAAAGTTTGTAACTATGCAATAAACTTAACATGTTCTTCAAAAATTTCATAAAATTATTTAATAGTATATGTAACAGAGTTTGATGGGCAGAGAATTATTGATTCTAACAAGTAATTTAAAATAAAAATAGTTTACTTTTGTACAAATCCGGATACAACATTTTTCTTAAACTTCCAATATGTTGGCTTAAGTAATACCCAGTCTTGTTAAGGCGATTTAATTTTTCAGCTCCTCTAACTTGTTGTCCCTCCAAGTGATCTTCAAAGCATTCTGTAAATCAAGTTAAATGTAAAAATATGCACAAATTTAATGACATCTATATCTATTATACTTGAAATCTATAACTACACGAATAGAAGAGCATTTTATATATTCATCGATCTAAAAAAGCAGATTGCTGGGTTTTAATGACATGAAATTAGTAAATAATAGTTTTCGAGCAATTTTTTCTCTGCACAGAGACAGAAGTATACAGCGAGAATAAAGATGCAGCAGTCGCGTACAGTGAAGGCAAAAAAGAGAGTATCGACCGTGCACAAAACGTGTGCCTTTCGAATTGGGGAAGAATATCGGCAGCGTTCCGATATTTGAGTTTGCTTCTGCCTTAACGAAGTCAGATTCAGATCCTAAAAGTGCACGTTTTCGTCTCGTCCGTTACAATAAATCATGTGAATCATGAATCTAGACTAGTTACATAAAATAAGGAAGTAAATGTCAATTTACTCGAGTTTCAGAATTATATTGTTAATGAGTATATTATTTCTCGGATATATTCTTGATATTTATTATTTTATATGTTAAGAGTTACTTAGAGAATTACCAATTACCAACAATTACAATTACAATACCGTGACGGTATTGCAATTTCACAAAGAAACATGTCACGTTAAAGAGGATTGAAGCTGTTTTCGAGAGTCGCAAGATGTTAATAATGGGTGAATTGTGATTAGTTACATCAAACAGAAAGCTAACGATAAGTTACTAATTAAACCTTCGTTATTTGGATGTTCATATCGAAAATAGTCAATACAAAATTATTTTAATGTAGTTTCTTGATTTTATTACCCGGTAGTTTTATCTCAAAGTCTTATTCATAACAATTATTTTCTTACTGATAATGCTGAAAGCTTGTTTGTTATACATAAGGTTTGTGATTTAGGGAATGCCAATAATAAGATTACAGTTGTTAAATAGTTATCATAACCTCAAAGTTAAGGTCACTCAGAGTAATTTTAATTGTTTTAATTTAATTCAAAAAGCAATAAAAAATCTTTAGATTAACTAAAAATTATTAAGCATTAAAAATTAAGACTCTAATGATTTCAGAAAAAGTAGTGTTTGATTTAGAATACCTTGCACCACTTTTTTCTTCTTCGGAGACACCTCTTTTCTCGGTGATCTGCCTGGAAGCGCAATAAGTTTATCACTGGGCTTAAGGCATCTATTCACTAATGTCTGCCTAGTCCATACTGCAGTGGCTAGATACTTGATGAATTTTGAATCATCAGTTTGAGTCCTGATTGCTTCCCAAGCATCATTCTTGATATATACTCCCCGCCCAAGATGAACTTTTTCTGTCTGAGATGCAAAAAAAATAAAAGTGTTTTTTAATTCTTATTTTACTCTTATCATGAAATACATTATTTAAACACGTAAACATACTAAATTTGAATGATTTAAAACAATTTATTTTTCTAGCTTCTGTAATGGAATGTGAGATAGAATGACTCTGTCGACCGACAGATTAGCTCGGTCGGATAAGTGCCTGGCTCGGCGGACGCTTAGGACCAAGGTATACTTGGTTCGCGCCCATTAGCCTGGGATTTTTCCGGCATGTGAGATAATCTGAGCGGGAGGTTTGACGTCGAAGTATAATGATGTGCACCGTCGATTATTGTCCGGTACACACCATTAGAATTCGACTGTCGATAAACCGGTTGTACTCGGAGAGGTTTTCTACAGTTTCCCTCTCCACTGGCGAGAAAACCCATTAGACGGGTAGTCCAGGCAAATGCGAGTACTCCTAATTTTCAAGCCGTTCTGTAGGCGCAAACTTAGTATTAAGAATTGTATATAAGAAAAAATTTGTAAACAAGAAATTGTAAGAAACACTTGTATAGCCAAGTATGTAAGGCTGAAGACAGGTGTATAAACCAATAAATAAATAGAATGACTCTGTCGTATCACAGGTCGTAGATATTATACAGTTACAAAGAAGTTTATCGTTACAAACAGTTAATGGATCACTGAATGATTTAGCATTTAACGGAATTAAGTAGAAAGAAATTTGAATCGACAAAAAAATAATTAACAGGAATAAACTTATGGCCATGACTTCAACAAACTGGTAAACAATAACATTCGAGTAAATTATTTTTCAGAGTTCGAAACCACAACAAAGATATAAATGAAAATATCATGTTAAAAATCTAAACGTACAACTGATAGGTTATGAAAAAATTAGAATTTGCAGACAAAGTATGTAAATTTGATGAAATTAGATGTATCGAGGTTTTAAATTACCTACAAATAAAATGCAATGAAGCTGATCCCTGTATATATTATCTTTATCTGGACGGAGACATAATTATTGCATATCTTGATTGCAAGAAATTGATATGAAAAGGTATAGAAGAGGTAAAATATTTAGATTTCGAAGTCACATGAAGGAAGAATACATTTTAGATATATTAGCGGAATTCAACATAAAGGATGCTAAGTATGAATTAATCCCAATCGCCGCAGAAGCCTAATTCGAGAAAGGTTGTGAAAAGAACCGCCAACTGATCGGAAACCTACTGAACGGGACGTCGAATTGATTAAAAGTTATTTACGGGATAAGTTGAATAGTGCAGTCGTAACGTGGGAATCGAGAAAACTGTGCACAGTACCACTATTATTTACCAATCCCCGCGCCACCACGAACCATGCTGTATCTAGGTAAATTACCTTAGCTGGAAACGATAATCAAGGTACTACAGTGTTGCCAGGTTCCACCGCTGTGAATGCGGACGCGCAAGCGCATAAATGCGGATTTTCATTTCAAAATGAGGATTTTTTAAAAAAGTCATTAAAAATTTGTTCTCTCTATAAATTGATGTTCCAAAAACGAAAATACGTGTATCTGAGTTTTTTAATACTAATAAAGAAAATATGTTTTTGGTGACATTTTTATTTATTTTATAAAATTTTCTTATTTGTTTTAATGCAATATTTAGTTGTTTATAAATGTGACGCGATCTGAAGAAAAGGGACCTTAGAAGCAAATCGCTTTAAGGTAATGTTAGTATCACTTTTTGGTTGACTGAAAGTTTCTCTTTACTTATTGCAAATCAAAATCAATGTTTATTGAATATTTCATTTGTAATGAAGACTTAAACACAAATGATTTATATTAACAGTCGATCCTTTTTTTCTATTTTCATTTCAAAAAATTTGCATACATAGCCTATAACTTTTTGCTTCTAAAGTCCATTTCTTCAGATCGCTTCACAAATGAAAATATATAACAATAAATTATAATTTATTACGTTTTATTAATTATTATATTAATATCATAATAAAGCATTATTAATATTTAAAATTTAGCCCAGATATTTTAAAGTTATTTAACAACAAATTTTTTAATTTCTCATTTACTTCAAAATTTTACATTAATACAGTTAAAGGATTAATAACTATGATGTTTTCAAATTGTGAAAAGTGAAATAGTATGTAGTAAGTGTAAACCAGACTAAGAAACTTATGCTTAAAGTCATGGTCACATGTCTGTCTTGCATGCTTAATGCTCACAAAGCAAAGATGTGACCGTATCTTTAAACTTGTATTGTTCTTACATTTAAATGTTTTTATCAAAGATGAAAATGCGGATTTTTCGTGATCCGCGCATGAGGTTAATGCCGATTGCTGATTAAGTTTTTAAAATTCGGTACATCTGACAACACTGACCTAAGGTACTTAACAACTTAATCACTTCTTTAGAGAAGCACTAAAGAGTCGGCTAGTGGATATTGTATATGTGTCAAAAGATCAACGTCAGAAATGTGTTATGGATATTAGTCCCATAACACTGAAGTGTATAGTGTCACCTCCATTCAAGGTGTTTGGATGGACTAATTCGAATGTAGCGCCCCTAACATAAATGTATCAGCCATTACGTCCTTTTTGTCTCACGCGTTATGTGAGCATAAATTTTTGTCTACGTTTAGTCCATACGCGCCTTTGAGTAATTACATATATGTTAACCATGGTATTTTTTGTACAATTATGATAATTGAATTAAATATATATTTAGTTTGTTTAGTTGTTTAATTTCACAGTTTTTATCTTAATCTGATTAACAAAAAGTGTTTTTGATGTATTTTTAATAAATTATTAATTTCTAAGTCAAAGCAGTATTATTTGTTTTTAAATATATATAATTTAGAATAAAGAACAACAGGATATTTTTAAGTATTTGCTGAAAATATTGGAATTTTTAAATGTAAGAATCTTTTTAAAAGTTAATCTTATAAAAATATATATTATATTTAAATGAAATATAGTATACCTTCTTGCCTGAAGCACTTTTTAATTCTATTACATCGTATTTATCATGAGAATTGGCGTCTTCATTTATGTCGGAGTCATTATTATCTACAGTTCAGATTTTAGAAATAATTTTATGTAAATTATTTATCAGATTAAAAAATAACTTTATAATTTTAGAATTAATTACTTTATGTATTAATGAATTTTTTTAACAAATTCTGAAAATTTGGGTAACAATGTATAAGGGACTTACATCCCACTTTCGTTACACATTTGACAAAAATTTGTGTGTTTTAGTTTCTTTTTAACAAATAACAATATTTTCGATTTTTTCAGTTTAATTCTGTACATACCACAGTCATTCAACAATTCATTGTTTATTCTTAATTTAACGGGCTTCAAATATTTGTCACGAATTTTTGAATACTTTTTTCGCTTTATCGTTTTTAATTGCATGTCGTTCACAGAAGAGTCTAAAAATTCAATTAATAATTAAAATATGTAGTATAATTATTTCTTATCAATTATTTATCAACTGAAGTCTAAAAGTAAGATGAAGTATTCCATTTTATAATGCAGATGCATTATATACTCTAGAAGTGTATCTTTTTTACAATATCACCGTATAATATTTGGATGAGAATTTAACATTAGGTTTTTTGTGTAAAATAATACTATCTGATGATTGTGTAACATATTTTAACAAAATTAGAGAACTTTATTACTACCCACGCAATAACATCGTATATAGGGTGCAAAAAGTTGTGGTATCTTTAAAGTAAAACCAAATATTACATTGAAAATAACAAAAATGAATTTTCAAGAGCTTATAGTCACATCATGCAATATCAATGTTTTGTATAAATTGTGACACTGCACTCATGGAAATGGTCTATTAAATAGTTTAATTATGTCCTTTAATCGTTAGCAGAAATAGTTCTATTTGAAAATTAATCATTTAAATATAAAAAAGTTAGAAGTCTTTTGAAAAAAGAAAAACGTTTGATTGTTAACTGATTTGAAGAGGCATTCCTGTCAGTAGACAGAGGTACTCATGCTTGGATACGCGGATGACTATGTGGTTTTCGCTGATTATCCTTCTGAGATGGCAAAAAAGCTTGCAGCTCTGGATAAACATTGCGCGAATAACTAACTTGTTGTGAACGTGTATAAAACGAAAATTGTCATATTTACGACTTCAGGTAACTTTAAAGTGAGAAGATTTAGGTCTTTTATGTTTGACGAGGATAAGGTGGAAGTCGTAAATGAATATATTTTTTGAGTGTCACATTCCATTGTTCGGGTTCTTTCGGTCCGGCTTCGCGTAAATTCATCATCTTTACCAATACTGCGGTAGGGGCGATTCTGAGGAGTTGTAACATAGAGTCTACTTGCGAAAGGGGAAGTAGGGGCGAAGCGACGCATGGGGGAAAGGAAAGCAGTAAACATTTCTCGAGAAGAATAACATTTAATTTTTCAAGATATATATCATTAATTGAAAATTTTCAACCTTCATAATTGGTGTCATAACAAATTATTTTTCGTCCAGCGCTATATAGCGCCGCAAAATATAGTCCAGCGCTATATAGTTTCGCGCTAACTCAGAGTCCCGTTCCAGGGACAAAAAGGATGATTATTAAAATACTTCAAAATGAAATTATTTTCATATATTGTCATTTATAATTGATTTAAACAGTTGTTACAACTATCCTTTTTGCTACCAGACTGCATTGGAGAATGAATCCTTTGTTGATTTTTCAAAACCATATTTCAAAATTAATTTATTGTCTTTAAAATAATAAAAAGTTAGACTGTATTTTACCAGAACCATCCTCAGATGAACTTCCCAAAGTTTTAGAGGATGGATTTCTGCCTCTTTTTCTAACTCTTTTATCGTCGTCGTCTTCATCAGATGATTGAATACATTCTAGAGTAATTTGTTTGTATTATGTATATGTAATTATATTTTGCTATGCGTGGTAGTATGATTAATTTTTTAGAATCACAGCTTGAAAAACATAACATGTTTGTATCAAAGTTATTATTTTAAGAATTGACGCTCGGCGATAAATAATTTTCTGTAGTAATTTAATTGAGGGGCCGGATGTATCAACTGCCACTACGCGCCATCGTAAAGGACTTTACAAGTCAGTGAGCAGTGAGAGGCCCAGAGGCGCTCACTGCTCACTGACTGGTATAGTCCTTTACGATGGCGCGTAGTGGCAGTTGATACATCCAGCCCCTCAATTGTACTATATTAATGCAGTGAAATTCTTTTATGAATTAAGATATCGATTATTATAGATCTTTTCATTCTTCGAGCCGAGACTTAATCAGTTCGATCGCTAGCCAAGTTGAGCTATATAAAGAGCTTGAAAAGTTTTGAGTACTCGAATTTTCCAAACTCTGAAATATTTTCGAGCTCTTGAGTAAATTCAAGTTCTAGAGATAATTCAAATATTCGTCGCATATATTATAATTATTAAATTGTAATCGTAATCGATCTCGGCTAGAAAAAATTTCTGCAAGTTAATTTGAGATTTTTTAACATTACTAATACATTTTCGAGAAATCGGGTGATGCGTACTTTGAGATCTTTGGAACTGACAATTACAAACAATAAAAATGATTTGAAGGATTGAATTTTGGAAGCACAGTCAGATTTCTATGAAATCAATTGTATAGTGAGAATTCTAACAAAAACGCACCTAATTGTAAGAGAAACGACGAATTACTAGTTGAAAGAATGAATAATATCGTTCTCACGTCAGTACTTCCTACAGCAAAACAGTAAAATAGACAATTAAAGAAAATGAATCAACTGTGATAATGGCTATAGCAGGATGGGACAATTTTAAGATTAATCGGAAAAAAAATTTAAGACATCAGATGCGCTGATGTCAGTTTCAACAGTAGTAAATTTCAATATGCACGTTTCCGATGCCTTTTGGAACCTTAAGTTTTGCACCATCGTTGTATACAATGTACAAAAGCAAATTTTGATACACCATGTACAAAATAAACGTAAAAGATTCAACATCATCGATAGGCAATAAAATGACCTTAAAAATCGAGATTTTTCCTACAGCTAAATTTCGGTCCAAAGAAAGTGGTGTAGATAGCTGGCTAGGAGAGTTTTTAGGTAATTAGTTAGGTATATTTGCGTACCATTTAACGGTACCGTCTGGAAATAAATGTTATTGCTTTCTGGTATATAAAACAATAATAAATTTTTTGCTTATCGCAATGGATAAGCAAAATATTTATTTAATGAATAATGAATGATATTATATTCATTATAATGAATGATATTTATTTAAAGAAATTTTATAGAGGAGTAGTAGTGGCTATACTGAGTAGTTATTGTTTAACAATCGTGCTTTAAACTTGAGTCAATAGAAGTTCCTGGGGTTGCTTAGAGTAATTTTACTTACAAAAATTACTTTAACATTAATAGCTTTACGTGTCTGGGTTGCCTCCCATTCTGTGCAAACATCGTTTGAACATTAAACGGTGCAAATTATAAAGAGCTTGAGTGATAAGCACATTTAAAAATAAAGGTAAATAATGTAGAAATGAAATCAAATTTTTATCATCATAAAAAAACCACATAAGAAAATTTCTAGTCAGATATTAATTCTGTTAAAAAAGATATAAAGGAGTCTAAAAAAAGGTCTTTCTGAAAGGTAAAATAAGGGTCCTAGAAATAATGATAATAGACATGAGAAATGTAGGGGAGTGCTGTCAGGGTTAGACATAGTTTTGAATTTTTTTCATAACTTCCTCTGCAGTGCGAATTTCACGTTTTCGCGCATATTGTTGAAAAGATCAACTCAAATGCAATGTTTTTGCTGTACATTGCAAAAAAATTTGGCCAAAAGTTTCAAAGTTATATGCAATTAAAAAAAAAATGTTGTAAGGGTTGAACATGGGTGTAAGGGTTGAGCCACTGTAGAAAATCAATGAAATATTTAGGTAAATGGTTAAAAATGTCCTTCAAATAATAGAATGACACTTAAAAATAAGGAAAGGAACCATGAAATTAAAATAAAATCCCATATTGTGCATTTTTGCATAACATTAGATATTTTATTTCTTAAGAATGAAATCAAAAATTTTTAAATTAAAACAATAAAAAAAGATTATCAAAAAAATTTTTGTCCTCTTTTTTCGTTAGAAATAAAGTTTTTGACACCTCCTTAAGTGAAAAAATGAATTTCTATTGCAAGTACGCTTCGTAATTGCAAAATTTTGGGCGGCTCAACCCTTACGACACCGCCTGGCTCAACCCTAACTCACGCGTCGTTTTGCGACATACCACACAGAACACAAACGCGTCACACAAAACCCCAAATTTCTTTTTATATTTTCGTATAACATCTTAATAAACAATTTCAATAAATTTACTTTGTCTTTGGCATATTTCTTCTACATTTACTTCTCTTTTTTTGACACCACAAAAAAGTTTCTGTTGAGCGTATAACAATGACTAGCAAAAAACCAAAGTATACGTTCGTATACTTGACTGAAACTCATGTGAAAAGTTGACTGGCATTAGTAGCAAGAATTTAAGTACAAAAACAGATGGCGCTAGTGTGATAAAACAAAATAAACGCGATGTCTCAACCCTAACACCTGTCCAACCCTGACAGCACTCCCCTATATATATATATATTCCAAATGAAGAAGCAATATTATTTTTAAGTACTAATAATAATGTTAATCTTACTTTAATCATCTATAATTGTAGATGATTAAAGTAAGCGATTTGATTCAAGAGGAAAATTCACCACTTATAATAATTCTGATAGAAGTTTACTTATATTAATAAGTATTGATTTAATTTATACCTGAACGATTAGGTAACGGTCTGAGATCTTTAGTATATGACGATGCCTTAATATTTTTACTCTGGATACCATGATCATCGCCATCATCATTACCATAATGATCATCTTCAGGATCATCGTCATCATGATTAATATAATTACCATCATGATCATCTCCTTGATCATCGTCATCATTCTTAATATAATTACCATCATGATCATCGTCATCATCTTTAGGGTCATCGTCAAAATCATGAGCATCATCACCTTCGTTGTCACGATCATCATTATCCAGGGAATCAGAATCTTTAAATTTATTTTATTTATTACATAATTTAAAATTTTAGGGGGCGGATGCAATAACGGATGAGACGCACGTATTAATAAGATGTATGGTATACAGTATATTGACTTATGGTACTTTGGATAAATTCGAATTTAATTTTAATGAGAAGAAGTTTGCATTGTTATTTGTTTTCAGAAAGCATACATAGTTAACTCTTTTAAATGAGATTGTTCAAAATATCGTATACTCCTAAATTATAGTTTAGATTATTTGCCATATTTATTTTAATGGCGGAATATTGTTTTATAATTTGAGCAACTATCTGTACCATATTTTATTTTGGAATAGGTAAGAGCAGGGTTGAAAGTGCCAGGGATAGGTTGTACAGTTAATTTTATCTTGAAATCGAGAAAAAACTTTTTTAAATTAAAATGAGAGATTTATGATTTTAAGCATGCGCATTTTTGGTTGCCATTTTAATTTTGTATGCAGCGTGAAATAAACATTTGTTAGTATCTTGATGCTTTGACGCTACGTAAATATAAATTTTCAGTAGTGAAATTACCTGCTGTACACGAATATATATGGAACGTTTCACGTCAACCGGCCTAGAGCTCTGCACAAATTTTTTAGTAATTAAAATAACAAACAATATATCAAAATATACGTAAACTAATATCCTTTCAATTGCAAAATCAAAAATTCAAAATTGCGTCATTACCGCGTCACCTGAAAGACTTTAAATTCCAAAAAAACATATTTATCAATTAGTTTTGAAAAACGGTTCAAAAATGATAAGTCATGGTATATTCTTATGTTTTCGAGGTCACTGATGAAGAATTCGATGTCAGTTTTTCAAAATTCAAAATGGCGGATATTTTTTCCAAATTTTTTGAAAATTTATTTAATTTGCTTAAAACTTGTCACTCGGGGGTTTTAGGGGTCACTGATGACGAATCCGATATCAGTTTTTCAAAATTCAAAATGTGACTCTCAAAACAAATTTTAGAACTGCTATTTTAATTTTTTAAATTTTAAGCGAAATCTATAAATTTTTTAAACTTCAGTCGCCATATTGGATCCGCCATTTTGAATTTTCAAAACTTATATCGAATTCGTAATCTGCGACCCCGAAAACAATAAAATATGCCATAACTCATCAATTTTGTACCGTTTTTGTAAAAGTAATTGATAAATATATTTTCTTTTTTTGAATTCAGTGTCTTTCAGGTGACGCAGTAATGACGCCATTTTGAATTCTGGATTTTGCCACTTTGAAATTGAAAAAGCATTAGTTTGCTCATAGAAAAATGAGCTCTTTGCCTTCGACGAGGCAAAGATAGTGATAGCTAATAGGGCATGGTACAAATTCCTGATAATGTGACTGACAATTATAAAACAATGTTTAATTGTTCATTTTACGATGATATACATAATGATGCGTAATTAAATTACTCGAAACACGAAACTATTGACCAAAAAATTGGTGGTCAAGTGAAGAAAATTAGTTATACCACAGATTCTAATTCAGACTCATTTTGTCGTAGCCATTCATTTACTATTTTTGACAAAAGATAGCGTTACGTATTGTAACAGCATTTTTGAATTGAATTTGCCGCTAAATCTGTTTCGCGCATCTCCTGACACCTATAATTTAATTTGATTTCTATTTTGATTAATATAATCACTTCCGTCTTGTTGATGTACCACTAATGGCAAATATACCAAAGTTGACAGAACGTGCTCTCGTATAATCAATTTTATAACCATCTTAATCAATTTACATCTGTGCAATCCAGCATTTAATTATACATAAAATGGTCCTTCGAGCCGGATTTTAAATCCTCAGTGTTGTGAAAACAAGATTACAAATGTCGAGATGTAATCAACCAAATATCAAGACTTGATAAAAGTAATAGTTGATGCAAAATTCGAGTTGGGTTTAAACAATAAACCATGCAACAAAGTGAACAAATTTCAAGTGTGCACATTTTTCGTAAAAATTGCGATCAACGCAAAATATCACAACAATTGATTATACAAATTTTATAAATCATCGAGCACATGTCAAACATAACCTCAAACACCACGAGGCGTATTTAAATTACATAGTATTTCGCTAACTCTCATTAAGAAATAAATTATCATTTGGACAAAAACAACAAGAGATCTGTAAGGAATAATATTTATATACATATAAATGAAATTGACGCAGAGTTCGAGGCATCTTATCAATGTTTTGGAAAGACAGTACAGTCCGTCACCGCACCATTTCAAGGAACGAGCAAATTATTCCAAGGCGACTAGGACGAAGCCAAGCTGTCAACTTCGAGGCCTACTTCCACAAGTCAACATCGCACTCAAACAAAAATTAAAGATAAGTGGGCATCCTTTTTATTCAATCCTTTTACCAAATTATTCCTTTTGTTTCCTCATAAAGGAAGCCTTATAGTGATGTCGATTTCCGAATTTTTTAAAATCAATTATTTTTACAAATTTTCAAGTGTAGTATATATAATTCGTCGAGAAGAACAAATGTCCGGATGTATGTGTGTATGTATGTGTGTGTGTATGTGTGTGTATGTGTGTGTGTGTGTGTGTGTGTGTGTATGTCACCGATTCTTGTGGACAAATTTTCTCTTACACATCTTGATGGATTTTGATAAAATTTTGTAGGTATATTACGGTCACGAATATCTTGAATCAGACAGAAGGATTTTCAAAAATATCTAAAAATAAAAATTTTTTAGCAATTTTTTAATTTTCGAAAAAAATGAATTTTTTTATTTTTTGAAATAACTTCTTTATTTATTAAAATTTTTATTAATTTTTCTCAGCATTATATTCCTGGCATGAAAACGAATCGATTCATGTATATAAAGTATATATTTCATGAAAATTTATGGAATTAATAAATATTATAATTTTTCACAAAAAATTAAAATTTTGTATTTTTTGACATTTTATCATAACACTTTAAAATAATTATTCTATAATAAAAAATTAAATAATTAATATTTATTCAGGGTAGTTTACCCGGTTTATTAATTATATTTAATAAACTATTATCATTATTTAACTTTTAAAATTATATATAATAATATATATTGAGGAAGCTAAATGGTCATGAAATGAACAACTTGTTTAATATTGTTTCTTTTTAATATTGTGTTGTTTTAATAATTAAAATGTCAACAGACGGTCTTACAAAAAAACGTGGCCTTCAAAAGGCGAAAATTACTGGATTTAAAAATTATTTGTATAAGCTCGCGATAAGTAATCCAAATAAAAATCTTGAATTGTCCGAGTCTGATAAAATTGAAATTAATGAGCGGTTAGAAAAAGTAAAAATAGCATTTCAAAATTTAGAACATGTTCTCGATAAAATCGAATCACAAGATGATTACGAAGATGATTGTTCGAATTATAGAACCGAGTGTGAAGATCTTTATTATTCATTAGTAGTTCAAGCAAAACAATTTTTATTAAGGGGAATTCCAAAAGATAAAGTTGATATCGCTTCTCGCTCGGCTGCAAACGCCTTGGGACAGTCCCATGAGCATGTACAATTACAGTCACAACAAAGCGCAACAAATGCAGCTTCTGGCAGCTGCCAGCCTGTTATAATCAAATCCGCAGGCTTGCAGTTGCCTCAAATTGAGTTGCCTAAATTTAACGGCGAGCTTTCCGAGTGGTTGGGCTTTAGGGACACGTTCGAGTCGTTAATACACAATAATCAAAAAATAAGTTCGATTGAAAAATTTCACTATTTGATAGCAGCTTTGAAAGGGGTTGCGTCGCAGGTGATCGAGTCGCTAGAATTTTCTTCCGTGAATTATCAAGTCGCGTGGGACGCCTTGTGCAGTCGGTACAACAATAAACGTCTTTTGATTCAAAATCATATAAAAATTATTTTTGATTGCGAATCGATGTCAAAAGAGTCTTCTGTACAAATTAGAAAACTTTTGGATAACATTAATAAACATTTAAGGGCACTAAATAGTTTAGGTCAATCTACGGACAACTGGGACTCTTTACTTATCTATTTATTTTCATCGAAGCTGGACAATCGAACGGTCCGTGCGTGGGAATCTGACAAATCGGGAAGTGAGATACCAAGTCTAAAGGAATTCACAAAGTTTTTAGAATCTCGCACGAGTCTGTTAGAAACCTTAGAAGTGAATAACTTAAGAAATAATAAGGATTCAAAACCAAAAAGTGAAAATAAACCGAATGTACAAAATAAAAAACTTTTTGCAGCCTATAAAATTAGTTGTGCTCTTTGTAAAGGGGAGCATCATATACAAATATGTCCTAATTTTTTGTCGCTTTCAGAGCAGGAGAGAGCCGAGAAAGTTAAGGAATGCAGATTGTGTTTAAATTGCTTGCGGCCGGGTCATCTTCAGAGAGAATATCGAGCTCAAGGATGCAAATTATGTCAGGCCAAGCACAATACTTTGCTTCATTTTAAATCGAGCAGGCCATCCATCCCAAACACTCCTCTTGAGACGAAGGAAAAGTCGTTTTTCTCAGCTGCGTCATTTCTAGTAAAAGGGCCAAGGGGAAAGCAACATGTGGCAAAGGCTCTTTTAGACACTGGTTCGCAGTGTAATCTTATTACCTCTGAACTTTGTGAACTCTTAGGTCTTGAGAAAATTCCAATTAATGTTAATATCGACTCTATCAGTGACTGTCCTTTGGCAGTCCAACATAAATGTGAAATTGAATTCATCTCACAAGCAAATTCTTTTAAATTTAGTATTTCATGTCTAGTAGTTCCTAAAATCAAGTCTGAGATGCCTAGTTTGCCTGTTGATTCGAAGTCTCTTGAAATTCCATCACACATAAAATTAGCGGATCCCAATTTTAACAAAGCTAGAACGATAGATATTTTTATTGGTAACTCGATATTTTGGTCCTTAATTTGCATCGGTCAAATAAACATAGATAAGAATGGGCTGTTGCTTCAGAAAACGAAATTGGGATGGATTTTTGCTGGTCCTACACCAGGTTTATCAACAAAACGAGTAACTTGTAATTTTGTCAAATGTTTAAATGTCGAAAAACAATTGTCTAGATTTTGGGAATTGGAGGAGTGTTCATTAATTAGCAATGCATTATCTAGCGATGAGAAATTTTGTGAGGATCATTTCCTTAAAAATACTAAGCGTGATAAGGACGGAAAGTTTATCGTATCAATTCCCTTTAAAGATGATTTAAATAAATTGGGTAATTCGAAACAAATAGTAGAACGTCGTTTTTTATTTTTGGAAAAGAAGTTAAATAAGCAGCCTGATTTGAGGGAGTAATATTGTGCCTTTATGAAAGAGTACTTGGATTTAGGGCATATGTCAAAAGTAATCGAGGAGGATGATGAGACAATTTCGTATTACCTTCCACATTATTGCGTTATTCGTTTAGATAAAACTTCCTCTGCAATTCGTGTAGTTTTCAATGCCTCTTTTCTCACACATTCGGGTTTGTCGCTTAATGATTTACAAGTTGTCGGACCAATTTTACAACAGGATTTATTCTCAATTTTAGCTAGATTTCGAAAACATAAAATCGTGATAGCGGCGGACATTAAAAATATGTTCCGCCAGGTGTTGGTATCTTCTCAACAACGTTCTCTTCAACGTATTATTTGGCGATTTGATTTAGAAAGTCCAATTGACACATATGAATTGAACACGGTTACATATGGCACGGCGTCAGGATCGTATTTAGCAATCAGGTGTTTGTTTACGATTGCCGCGGAATGTGAGGCTACCAATCCTGCATTAGCAAAGACAATTCGCGAAGACTTTTACGTGGATGATTTAATTAGCGACGCGGAAACGGAAGAAAAGGCCGTGCTAATGGCAAAACAATTAACTCGTGTTTTATCAGAGGGATGTTTCAATCTGCGTAAATGGAAATCAAATAGAGAAAATGTGACAAGGGAAATCGAGGGAAATGGGGAAAACAATGAACTTATAGAATTTTCAAAAAACGAGCAAACAAAGACACTTGGTCTAGTGTAGGAAAATAATTCGGATATTTTAAAATATGTCATTCGCGTGTCGGAAAACGTTAGAGTAACGAAAAGGCAGATATTGGCTGAAATTAACCAAATCTTTGACCCGCTTGGTATTTTGGGCCCATGCACTGTCATGGCAAAAATATTGTTGCAACAATTGTGGCTTGAGAAGCTATCCTGGGATGAAACATTGCCCTATCAGCTTCATTCTCAATGGCAAAATTATAAAAAACAACTCCCAAGTTTGAATAAATTAAATATTCCGAGACTAGCAATACCAGAAACGGCTAATATTCAGATGCACGGGTTTTCGGATGCCTCTAAGGCCGCGTATGGGGGCTGTGTGTATATAAGATCACAGGATAGTCAAGGAACTACAACGGTACAATTGCTCGCCTTCAAATCAAAAGTAGCACCGTCGAAGACACAAACAATACCCAGGTTAGAATTGTGTGGCGCAGTTCTCATGGTAAAATTATGTTCTAAATTAAAAAAGGCTCTTGATATCGGTGAAATTGAAATTTATTATTGGACGGACTCGACAATAGTCTTAAGTTGAATCAATAGTCAGGCAAAAAATCTCCAAACATTCGTATCGAATAGAGTAGGTCAAATTCAAGAAAGCACTTCAACTAGGGATTGGCGTCACGTTCCCACAAAGTCGAATCCTGCGGATTGCTTATCACGCGGATTAGAGCCCAATCAAATGGTTAATTTGGATCTTTGGTGGTCAGGACCGAGTTTTCTGTACGAAAATGAATCAGAATGGCCAAGTTTGCCAAAACAACTTGAAGATATCCCGGAAGTAAAATCATTCCATACCATGAAAGAAGATGTTAAGGTTGACGATTCGATTTTTCATAGATATGATAGTTTTTCTCGGTTGATTAGAGTAACGGCATATTGTATGAGATTTTATCAAAACGTGAAATCCAAGGTTGAGAAAAATACGGGTCCTTTAAGTACTCTCGAATTGTCAAAAGCATTGATTGGTCTCGCTAGATTAGCTCAAAAATCATCCTTTCGAACGGAGATTGAATTGTTAAAAAATACAAAAATAATAACAAAAGGAAAGCTTCAAGCATTAAATCCATTTCTTGATGAGTCAAGAACTTTAAGAGTTGGAGGTAGGCTTGGAAATTCTTATTTAGTAGTAAATAAAAAACATCCAATTGTCATTGATTCAAATCATGTATTCACAAAAATCTTGTTTAAATATGATCACATCAAATCACTTCATGCTCCTCCAAATGTATTGTTAGCAAATATCAGGGAAACTTTTTGGACTATTGGGGAGTAGATTGCAAGGTAACAAAATGTTACGTGAGTCTTTTCGTGTGTTTTGTAACTAAAGCCCTGCACTTGGAATTAGTTTCCGATGCAACTACTGCATCTTTTGTGGCTGCCTTGAGACGTTTCGTTTCAAGACGTGGAAAACCCGCTCATATCTATTCCGATAACGGAAGAAATTTCGTAGGGGGAAATAACGAGTTGTGCCGACTTGGACAATTTTTGATGCAAGAATCAAATTCATTAAACGAGCAAATTGCTAACGTCGGTATTCAATGGCATTTTATTCCGGCCTACTCACCACATTTCGGTGGTATATGGGAGGCCGGCGTAAAGTCAATGAAATACTATTTGAAAAGAGTAGCGGGTAATGCAATTTTAACGTTCGAGGAATTTAGCACACTATTAAACCAAGTGGAAGCAATATTAAACTCAAGACCCCTGACCCCGTTATCCATCGATTCAAATGACCTTGATCCTTTAACGCCTGCCCACTTTCTTAAAGGAAGACGATTCACCTCTGTGGCTGATCCTGATCTGACCGATCTAAAAGAAGGAAGGTTAAACATTTGGCAACGAGTCCAGCAGCTGCAGCAGCATATTTGGAAGCGATGGAGTAAGGAGTACGTTTCTGAACTACAAAAACGGACAAAATGGCAGGTTCCATTTCCTGCTATCGACAATGATACTATGGTCATTCTAAAGGAGGACAATGCGCCACCATCTTCTTGGAAAATTGGCCGCATTGTACAAATTCATAGTGGACGTGATGGTGCAGCGAGAGTCGCTACCGTAAAGACCGCGAACGGAATCGTTCGTCGAGCCCTAGCTAAATTATGTCCTTTACCAAAGTAAAAGTATTAAATCTCATTAAAGTTAATTGTTGACTAATGATTATTTTATTAAATTAATTAATTTGTTTTGAATTATTTATCACAGCCGCGGAATATGTTACGTATTGTCACAGCATTTTTGAATTGAATTTGCCGCTAAACCTGTTTCGCGCATCTCCTGACACCTATAATTTAATTTGATTTCTATTTTGATTAATATAATCACTTCCGTCTTGTTGATGTACCACTTATGGCGAATATACCAAAGTTGACAGAACGTGCTCTCGTATAATCATTTCTATAACCATCTTAATCTATTTACATCTGTGCAATCCAGCATTTAATTATACAATAGAGTGATAGATCCGATGAGTGTAAAGAATGAGTGTATTTGGTAGGTGGGGATTTCGGGTGATAAGACAAAATCGAATCGAGAAAAGGCAGACGCGTGAGAATTACTTGCCACACAGATGTATAAATATATAAGGAAATTATTGCTGTGACTTTCTTTATTTTAAAATTGAATAAATAGTTTCTGTTTGCCAAATCTTTCTCAATAGTTTTTCTATTAACCCGGTCCGAGAAACAACAAATTTTAATGCAATAATTGAAATTTATATATGTTCAAAACGTATTTCTACTACTTCAGATATAAAAATTGAATAGTCTCAATCCAATAAAATAAAGAGAACCAAAATTTACTAATGTTCTATAACATTAGGAACAACCTACCCCGCAGCGAAGATAATTGAAACGCATCGCCGGGCAGCAAAAAAATACATTTTTATTGAAAGCTATGACAAATTGTTAAAAATTATAAATAAATTCATAAACTACACAAAATTCTACACCAAATAGCTTATAAATAAAAAAATAGTTGTTGTTTTACTATTATTTTCTTTCATTTTGTGAAATTGTCACTTTCAACCTCGCTCTCCTCTAATTGAATTATGTTTATCATTTACAAGTATTATCAACTATGATTTTCTTCTACCTGAAGCTGTAAATTATTTTCTTACAAATTTTTACTGCAAAATACATCAAATTCTTACCATCGCTTAGACTGACTCCACCATTATCCTCTTCTAAAACAGTAGTATTATTTTTTGATTCTGTGCATACTTAATGATATGGTAATTAATTATTAAAATTTTATTATAGATAGGGTAGGGTGGGGCATTACTATTCGCTTTTGGCGCAATCTATCATAGGAGTTAGGTACCCAAATGTGATTTTAACACACTCGCTTACTTGTTTTTACTCAATTAGTCTGCCATTGTTAATAGTGATAAACGGTGGGAAAAAATTTCGGGTAAGTGTTTTCTAAAGTCAAATTTAGTGCTGAACACGAATATCATAATGGATTTTCGATATTCTATTGTTCAAAAATTTTACAACTGTTTTTTCAAAAAATGGTCGGGTGGGGCGTAACTATTCTTTCACTGATGACAGCGAAAACTACAAAACAGTGTATGTTTTTAGGTTATTTTTGTTAAATAAATTATAGTTTCTGAAGAGGGCAGCCGCGCTGTCGAAACGTAAAACAACATTTGTTGTTTCATTTCAAATACCTGACTCGGAATGATCGTTAAACTCAGTGTTTAGTAACTATTTAAAACAACCGAGTGATAATATCATATAATAAAATAAATTTTATTACTGTTGGTAGTAGTTTTTAATATATTGTATAACTACAGATAAAAATTTGATATAATTTGGATAATAAAAACAATATTTATTGTATTTTTTTAGTATTATATCATTAATAGCTGAAAGAATAGTTACGCCCCCCGTTTTCTTGGACATCAAAAAAAATTTTTTCGTAAAATCGCTGTAGTTCGGAACAGAATTGAGCTACCGCAAAATAATACATGGCAAAATTGTAGCTAAGAAGTCAAGCTTTCAAACGGTTCTACTTATTATTTTTTTTAAATAAATTTTGTAGACTCAAAAATCCAAACAAGAATAGTAATGCCCCACCCTACCCTAATATTAATTAAATTAATTAATAATATTAATTAAATAACATTACTATAAAGTACAGTCTTAATATTTCCGTGCAATATTGATCTTGATATTAACAAACAGTATATTGTGCCATATTGAAATAAATAATTTTCATCAATACAATACTTTTTGTATCAAGAAGTAACAAAAGTTATTAAAAACAATTTTGTAAAAGAATTTTAGAACTCTTTACAGAGCAAGCATATCTAGGAGTTGTTCTATACAGTAAGCTGCATTATAAAAAGCACTAAGAGCATGAGTGAAAGTAACTTACAGCAACTCGTTGGCAGCGTAAAAGAGACATTGGTGGCAGTTGGGGTCTTAAACTGAATATACTATTATGCATGTTTGAAACAATGTTACACCCATGGCTGACTAATGCTTGTGGGGTACAGTCGAATTAAAAACATTACAAATCGGAAAGGATAAGGAGATGGTCCTATTGGAAATTATGAGAGCAGTGTGCTTAATGTTCACTGCTGCCCTTTATGCTTTCTTAGGGGTTAGAACCCTTGCCGGCTCTGAAAGGCGCATGGCAGATGGCGTCACCGTAAGAATTAAGTGGAGAAGCCTCTTCTCAATATGATCAAAGACAGATCCTTGGGGTTGGGCCTTTAAGTTTGTTCCTAAGAAATTAGTGACAAGGCATAAATCCCCGGTTTGGATGATCAGATCTGGGTCCTAGAAATAATAAAGGAGCTATTTCCCGATGTGAAACCTAGCCCCAGAGAGGATAATATTCACTGTATAGTGCGAGACGAAGAACTCTTTACAATTGAAGAACTAAAAAAGGTGACAAAGATGTAAAGAAATGTCAAAGCGCCAGGCAACGATGGCATACCGAGCGAAATCTTAAAAGAGGTTGTCGCTGTGAATCCAGAGTTGATTCTTGATGTCTTTAATACGTGTCTAAGAGACAGAGAGTTCTTCAATGACTGGAAAACATAGAAATTAGCGATGAACTTCTAGATGTTACATCGTTCAGACCAATTTGTTTATTAAATACGATGGACAAATTTCTGGAGGGAATAATTTTGCAGAGATTTCCGGAAATCCTGGTAGGCGAAAATAGCCTATCTAAGAATCAATTTAGCTTTCGAAAAAGCCGGTAAACAGTCGATTTAATACTAACTGTTGTTAACCAGTCAAAGATAGTCAAAAAGGACAAGAAGAAAAAATTCATCGAGCTTGTCTGCATAGACATACGTAATGCGTTTAATTCCGCAAAGTGGAACAACTGCATCGAGGCGATGCGTCGTAAAGGGGTACCAACCTATCTGCTGCAAATGATAGATAACTGTCTTAGCGACAGATTTGTTGAATACAAGAGCGATGCATGTCATCTCAAACACGAAATGACATGCGGAGCTCCCCAAGGATAAGTTTCCGGAAATAAGGATTAATGACAGCCTAAGACGAGGGAAGTTCTGGTTAGTTCTCAACAGCCTGCAAATGGCTGTAGAGTAGACAGCTACTTTCCGCGCGAGATGCTTGTGCGAGGAGAATGGTATTAGCCTATATAATAACAGTTTCAACAAGCGCTGCTCTAGTTCTTACAAGCCTCCTGCTAGTTGATATACTGTCAGGTCAAGGATGTTTCCACAGTACCTTCATAGGTTTAAAATACAGAGAGTAGTAAAATGCCCTTATTGCGATGCTGCAGTAGTTGACGCAGAGCATACTCTCTTTAACAGCGGGCACTGAGACCATGATAGAATGGCCATGTTTATGGCAGTTGGCATTGAAATCAACACCCATAATATGGTGTCTACCATGGTCGAAAACGTGGACTCGTGAGGCATATCGAATCCTTCATTATTAATAAACGACTCGTGAGTTTTATAATCTTGAAAATTTTCGAAAATTGAACGACTCGCGAGAACTCACTATATCTAGATATGAACTATGGAAATGATGCTAATGTTTAAAAATATGTTCTCTCAGCTATTATCTATTCTAGTATTTAAATTTCTCATTTATAAAGATATCTTACTAACTTTTAGAATTATTTAAATTACCTTGTGTATTAAACTGCTTTATTTTCTTAGATTTTTCTAAAGCTGCTTTAAGCTGTAGCTTTAATGATAATATTTCATCATCATTATTAGAGAACTGTTCCTTTGGCAACTAACATGCCTCCTTGAGAGATGATTTTTTCTTTAAATAGATGTCCCTCTCTATCTTCTGTTTTGCAGATGAAATAGTTTTTTTCATAGCCTATATCAACCAGAATTTTTCCTAAGCAGTATACTTACACTGTTTTTAATTTAAGTGTGTAAATAAATTAATATTAATATTTTGCATTTTCGAAAACTAATAGAGAATTCGTAATCAGCGACCTCTACTGATCAATCAGTAGACATAATCTATTTCCGTTTTACCCCTTTACCTACAAACGTGTACTCTCCTCATTTGCGAGGATTTACATATTTTCATAAATTCTCACAACGTTAAAATTGGCGTGAACCTCGGGAGTGATGCAGTGGTAGAAGTGACCGCAAAAGGTAGGTTCGTATAACTACTTTAAATGGTGAAGAATAAATCCTTTATACTTAGAAATACTTTTTAAGTATCTAAATTGCGTAATAATCTCTTATCAGTCGCGAAAATTGTTGACAAGAACCACAGTTTGACTTTCACAAAAACATGCTAAGGTGATCTCTTTTTAGTGAAAACCGAACCGTAAGTCATTTATACTGTTATTAGTGCAAAAAGTGACGAAGTGGAATGGTATATTCATTTAGGACACTTAAGTCGCAGAAATTTAAATATGTTAATGCAAAAAAAAGCTCCAAACACCCCACAACAAAACGGTATTGCGGAGCGCAAAAATCGGACACTCATCGAACCGTCACGTTCGACACCTGAAAAAATTCTGAACAAACACAATCATCCTGGACAAATCGATTAACAGAGACAAATTGAAACCACTTGACATTAAAGAAATCCTCGTTGGCTACTCGAATCCAGCAGGATCCAGCGATTAAAAATGACGTGGAATTTATCTACGATCAACAACAGCATTGAGAACAGGACATTGGAACCGATCATGCGCCAATATTGCTTAACCCTCTTCCAAATATCGAAAATATCAATCGAATTGAAGAAAAGGAAAGCACGTGTTGTTGCAAAGGGTTTCGCCCAACATCTAGGAGTCCATTATTTTGAAACCTTTTGTCCGATCACCCGACTCAGCTCGCTCTGATTATTGATGTCAATAGCAGCTAAATGAAATCTTCGAATAGGTCAGCTGGATATTGAAACGGCTTATTTAATGGCAAGATGGATACAATCGTGCACATAAAGTAACTAGAACTTTTGGAGAATCTCTTCGACGCATGACTTCTGAAGATCCAGATCTTTTTCAACGATTAACAGCATGGTAAACGAGATGAATGGAACATCCAAGGTCTGTAAGCTCAACAAAGCCAATTATGGATTACGTCAGTTCGAAAGGCTTTGAACGAACATCCAATAGAATTGAATTACCTTCCCACTGATGGTCGCAGATGCCTTGACTAAAGCTGTACCGAAGTCGAAACTCAGCGAACGTCTCATCAGACTAGGATTGATGTCGAATAAATCAATTGGGGTTGCTAATTGAGGGGGGCTGTTGAGATTTGAAATTCGCACCCTTCTATTATTGTTTTATTTAATATTATATCACTTTTATCGTGTTTCTTATCTTTCATTATAATCTAAACCATTTTTTATTCGTTCGCGATACGTCGTAACTAACGACTCTTGATATTCATTCGAACATTTGTATTTTTAACATAATATAAAGTTTGCTTCTTTACAGGTTTTTCATATATAATGAACTTTTTGCAGATAAGGATTTACTTTTTCGATTCAGAGTTTTTTAATTTAAATTTAAATTTAAATTTAAATTTTAATTTTAATTTTAATTTTAATTTTAATATTAATATTAATATTAATTTTAATTTTAATTTTAATTTTAATTTTAATTTTAATTTTAATTTTAATTTCAATTTCAATTTCAATTTCAATTTCAATTTCAATTTCAATTTTAATTTTAATTTTAATTTTAATTTTAATTTTAATTTTAATTTTAATTTTAATTTTCAATTTAATTATAATTTAATTTTAATTTTAATTTTAATTTTAATTTTAATTTTAATTTTAATTTTAATTTTAATTTTAATTTTAATTTTAATTTTAATTTTAATTTTAATTTTAATTTTAATTTTAATTTAAATTTTAATTTTAATTTTAATTTTAATTTTAATTTTAATTTTAATTTTAATTTTAATTTTAATTTTAATTTTAATTTTAATTTTAATTTTAATTTTAATTTTAATTTTAATTTTAATTTTAATTTTAATTTTAATTTTAATTTTAATTTTAATTTTAATTTTAATTTTAATTTTAATTTTAATTTTAATTTTAATTTTAATTTTAATTTTAATTTTAATTTTAATTTTAATTTTATTTTTAATTTTAATTTTAATTTTAATTTTAATTTTAATTTGAATTTTAATTTTAATTTTCATTTTAGTTTTAATTTTAATTTTAATTTTAATTTTAATTTTAATTTTAATTTTAATTTTAATTTTAATTTTAATTTTAATTTTAATTTTAATTTTAATTTTAATTTTAATTTTAATTTTAATTTTAATTTTATAATTTTTATCCCTCTTTCATTTAATACTTTCCATAAAATTCCCCTATTAACCGAAGAAAAGGCCGCCTTAAAATCCACGAAGAGTGCCACCAATTTTCCTCCTTTTCCCTTTAAATTCCTATTAACCACATAATTTAATGCATAGACGTGATCCATTGTACCCATGCCTTTTCTAAACCCTGCTTGATTATGTGGAATTCCTCCGTTCCTCTCAACCTCCTTTTCCAACCTGCTCCTAAGTATCTCTGCGTATACTTTGTAGCTAACTGGCATTAGCGTTATCCCCCTATAATCCTCTAATTTCTTCCCATCTTCTTTTTTCACCAGTGAAACTATAATCCCGGTTTTCCTCTCCTGCGGCTATACTTCTCCTATCTACACTTTATTTACGATCTTCCATATTTCCATCCTTAATTTCTCACCCCCATATTTAATACTTTCACCTTTCATCCCATCTTGCCCCGCTGCTTTATTCCTCTTTAACTTATTGATTGCCTCCTCTACCTCTTCTCTAGACACCTCCTCCTCGTCTTCTCCTACTACTGCTTTCCTTCCTTTTCCTCTTACTCTGTGGTCTGTTCCTCCACTCATCTCCATAAAATACTCTGTCCACGCTTCCATTTTAATATCCTTATTTATATGTTTACCCTTCCTTCTTTGCATGTTTATCATCTCCCACTCTCTTCTTTTGTTTACCGCATTTTCCACCTCATCCATGAACCTTTCCTTCTCTTCTTCTTTTTCTCTCTTTAATAGTTTCTCATGCTCCTTGTGCTTCCTGTTGTATTCTTTTCTCTCTATCTTCCCTTTTCGCCACTCCTTAGTATAAACACTCATTCTTTTCCTACTCTCTCCTCTTTGATTTTATCCATTCTTTCCTTAATTCGTCCTATTTTTGTATCCACAGTTGCTGTCTCTATTCCTTCCTCCATATCCTCTTGCATTCTTTTTTCAAATTTTGATAATCTTTCTTCATTCCACTTTCCCATTTTAATTTTCTTCGTTTTTTCTAACGTCTTTACGACTCTCATATTTTTTGGATTTATCCCCTCCAGCTCTGCCACCAGTGGAAAATGATCCGACCCTATCTCCCTTCTTACCTTCATCTTTCTTATCCCATCTCTACCTTTCTCATTCGTCAGAACGTAGTCAATGACTGTTTCCATTTCCACAATATGTATAATTTTCTTCTTCATCTCTTTTAATGTTTCCATTACATATAGCCCACCCTTCTTCCTCCAGTAATTACAGCAATCTTTTTCCCTCACTGTCTACTTCCTTACGTCGCGATACCCTCATATACTTTCCGCATTCGTCATCCCATACTCCACCCCCCAATTCTCCAGTCCACACATTTAAGTCTCCTCCAATAATCACTTTATTATCCTTTCCCTTTTTCATCCACCCCTTTAAATTCTTCCATCCCTTTTCGTCCCCTCTTCTTCTATATATCCCTACTATATTTATATTTTTCCTCCTATTTTTATACACCTTACCATGCATCCCTCTTCTTCTTTTACCAAATTCCTTGTCTCCTTAATCTCACTTCTAACCTCTGATATCATACCTCCTGCTCCTCTTCCTTTTTGAAATTCCCTTTTTGCACCTTTTATTTTCCATCTATATCCCTTCGGTAACTTCTTCCGTATTCTCTCCCAATCTTTCTGCTCCACTAACGTCTTACATAGCATCAATACATCCCACTTCTCTAGTATTTTCGAAAATTCTTCGTCTTTATTATTCGTCCCTCCTACATTCCAGAAAGTCACTTTTATTCCCGCTCTTTCCCTATACTCTTTACTCCACTCCCTTCCCCATCCTTGACCCAAAAAACCTTTTCTTTTTTCGCAAACTACCCACTTTATTCCATTTACCCAAACACATTCCCTACCTCTTTTTACTTCACATCCTTTATCCCTCTCTTCCCACTTCTTCTGATACAACTTCCTCGAAATGACCTTTTCCTTCCATGTCTTATCCTCTTCTATTATTTCCTTCCTTCCCTTTAATCTGTATTTCGATTCCATCACCTCCATTTTCTGCTCCTCGTTTCCTAATTGCACTACCCACACTTTAGGTCTTTCCTTGTCTTCTCCCCGACCCCTTTTAATTCTACTATGTCCACATTTGCTCCTATCTCTCTTATAATTTCTTGAATAATCTCTTTCCCATCCTTTCTTTCTACATTAATCCTCTTAACAACTATATTACTCTTTCGTTTTTCCCTCTCCGTGTCTTCCATCCATTTAGTGACCTCCACCATCTTTTCTTCTAACCTTGTCTCTCTCACTTCTCTACTTACTTAATGCTATTTGCCATCTTCTAATTCTTCCAATCGTTTCCTTACTTCTGTCACTGTTTCTTTCGATTCCCTTACTTCGTCCCTCACCTCCCATAATTCTTTTTCCACTTCTTCCTTCGTTTCCTATTGATCTTTCTCTAACGCATCAAGTTTCTTGTATATTTTCTCTTTTTCGACTTTCCATTGCTTTTCCCACTCTTCGCACATTTTCTTTATCGTCCCTATTTCCTTGCTTAACCTCTAATTCACTTTGTCCATTTTCTTATCCAAGTTTCTATTTTATTGCATCCATTTACTTGTATTTTCTCCCATTCTTTTAATCAATTTTTATAAATCTCCTAATTCTTTCATTTCTTTTTTACCCTTATCCTTATTTTTCTTTTTGTTTTCTAATTCCTGCTTATCTTTGCGTTTATCCTCTCCTTCTTTTCCCTTTCCCCCTTGCACAAATTTTGACATCATTCCTTTATCATTATCATTTTCTTTTTCTAGCATTTTTAAATTTGTCGGCCTTCCCGGTTTATCTTTCGCATTGGTGTTTTTTTATTGTATAAGAATAGAGAACATTAAATGATATTATTTAATTATTTGTCAACTAACAGAAAAAAATCTAAAAACGGAAAATTTCTGTCAAAAATTTTGAAAGTTTTCAAAAATTATGCCAGATCTTCTAGAGGTTTAATGTGTCCCATAGACTGAGCTAGATGTTTATTGTTAATTGTGTTGTGATGATAAAATCGTAGTACGCTAACTTTTCATTGATTATTTTAAGAAAAAAGTGGAAAAATTAAATATCCAGGATTCTATGAGGCTATTTTGTGCACTTAAAAATAAAAATAAATTATCTAAACCATGCTTTTTTACACCAAATTAAACTTACTCCCCCCTTACTAAATCGTTGAATAAAAAAAAGCTATTTGTTGCACAAAATAGCCCCGGTTGACGGAATTTCTTTCACTTAGCTAATTGGAAATTTGATATTAATAAAAATTATTTGACGCAATTAATTCTTTTTATGGCTTCAACTAAACAAAATTATTTTCTGTAATCTGCACTTAAAAGTTTGAATAAAAATCAGTACTTGGGAGTTTTTGAGGTCGCTGATTACGAATGTAATATTACTTTATGGAAAAAAACAAAATGGTGGATACAAAATGCTACAGAAAAATTCTAAAAATTTTGAGTATTAAGGCCATCCGGTAAATAATCCTCTCGAAAAGTATTTTCCCGCGTGTCGTCTCACTTGTAAATAATTAGAGATATCTCGTTCGGATTTATCAAGATAATTAGGGGAATTCGTGCTGATAAAGAATATTTTTTAAAATTTGCAAGTAATTTTGAAAAAAGAAAGTAAAAAGTTGCATTTTTGACGAAAGTAAGAAACAATATGGCGGCGGTACACAGACAAGTGGATCTATGTGTCAGTGATGAAGGAGGTGGCGACAATTTTCGGTAGTGGCCGCGGCTGACCTAACGAAATGTCTGAACCTCACATTACTCCACTTTTGATCATTAATAAAACAATTCCTTCAGTGTTGGTATTTAATGTACTTCCTTCAATTTATTTTCTTGTGACAAGTGTTTTTCCAATAACTGCAAAAGAAAATTATTGTCCCTAGAACATGTTTTTAAATAAACTATAATTAAAAATTAAATGTAAAAAAATTTTTGGAGCAGAAAACTTTTTTTGCTATTTTTTTGTTTACTGACACCCAAACTTTCAATAAACACAAAAATTTTGAAATAAACGCAACATGACCATTTTTTGTTACCCAGTGTAATTTTTAAAATAATTTACATTAATTATTTATTAAATAAAAAGACATATATTTTTTAAAATGAACATTAATTGAAATATAAATGCGAAAAAAATTTTGTTTCGTTCCTTGGAATCAAAATGAACTGTTTATTAACTAATATTGTTTACAAGAAGGCTAGAGACTGGAGGTAAAACTTCGGTAGTGGGGATGAGTCACAAGCGTGTCTTTAACCAAGCGTTTCGTTTCGAAAAGTCGTCGGCGCGATGCTTCTGCACATCACTCACATATTCAAATTTTTCTATACAGTGTGACGTAGGTCAAAACGGATACATATGTTATAAATGATTCAAGTGATTAGTAAATTAAGTGCATTAATTTAGTGTTATTAAATAGTTTAAAATAATGCCGAAAACGTGTTGTGTAAAAAGAATTAACAAGTTGTCCATTTCATGACTATTTCGCTTCCTCAAAATAATACAAACCAATTGCTTAATTTTTTATTATAAAATAATTATTTTAATATGTTAAGGTAATAATTCAAAAAACGCAAAATTTGAATTTTTTTTAAAAAGAAAAATACATATCGATTAATTTTATAAATTTTGATGAAATGTACTCTTTGTATATATCAACACACAAATTCATCTTGACATTTTCTCAGAATTCAATATACATATATTCTAGATGAAAATGAGTCCATATAATCTTCTTTTAAAAAATTGAAAATTATCACGACTGCAAAGCTTTCTCAAGAGGAAGCAAAAAAAAATAAACACAACACTGAAAACAAACGACAATTTTTTCACATTGTATTTGCAAGTTAGATACGCAGAAGTCTATTGCATCGGAGACTTTTTTCAAAGAAAACGTCTGACCGTAAACCAGCTGAGCGTCTCAGCATTGCCATACCCTAACTACCAAAGTTTTACCTCTTATCTCTAGCCTTCTTGATTGTTTTTAACAATTTAAATGAATTTGTTTTTTATTATTATTATTCGTCTGAAAATCATTTTTAATTTTTTTGTACTAATTCTGGACATGTGTAGTGACAGAGTAATAAATTAATCGTCCTCGTTTAAAGAAGTGTTAATTTGTTAACTTTAAATACATAAAATAATAATAAACAATTAAATATTCAAAAATCGACCTCGAGTGATTTCTCAATAAATTATTTCTTTAAATTAAAAACAAACAACACTTAAAGAGGTTAAAAATTGTAAGCTGTAGACGTTTTTGAACATTAAATTTTTAAAAATCCCACTGTTCGGAGCCTTAAGCAGCTGCTAATAAGCAGGGTCGAACTTGTATGTAACAAAAATATGTTTACATACAAATTCGGCCCTGAGAACGAAACACAAATAGTGGTTTGCTTTGAAAATCAGGAAAGTAAATACGTTGAGAAATCATATTTTAACTGCTGAATATTTATTATATTATACAATATTATTTATTATATTTATATATATATATTAAATAACATATATAATTTACAACTGCTACTATTATTATTATTATTTTTATTATCATGATTATTATTATTCTTTTGATTGTTATAAACATTACTATTTGCTCTGTATCAACAAATGGGAAAATTAGTTTTCCATTGTACGCATCTCAAAAGACATACATTCCTGCAGAAATTATTGTGGCAAACTATATTTTTCCACGTCTTTTTTAAAGTATGCAAAGTGTGGAAAACCCGAACGAGAGGCTCTATAAAGGACGAAGGGAGGTTTATTTATTTCCGGAGGTTTATGATAGGGACTATTAATGGGCCCCTTTTGAGCTAGGCCAAGGGAGATTAGATTTGGGACTCGTACCGAGTGGTCACATTTTCTGCAGTACGAGATAATATAATTAACTGTTTGCTAATTGGTGTATCCTGAGACAAGCTTTAAGAAGTTTTCCATGTTACAAACGTCAATTTCAAAAAATTACATAGTTCAGGACATTGGCGTTTTATATATCGTCTTCTGCATAATCCATGTAAATTAACAACGCTTAGAGCAGAACTAGTTTTCACGGCTACACGTGGACAACAGACCGTTGAAAAGGGTCGTTTCTAACGGTAGACATACCAACCTGACTATTTAGGGTATTTAAAGATCCTAGTTAAAAATTGTTTTTGGGCGGTTTTGGCCAAGATTTCGGCATTTCGAACCACTGTGGAACGAGTGATTTCATAAGGGTTCCGTCAGTACACCTACTGTGTACGGAACCCTAATAAGAATACAAAATATGGACTTTTAAACTTGGTCCGTTTTTCAGTGCAATATAGGAAACCGACAACGAAACGTTGGAGAGTAATGCTGTACAATCTATATTACTACTTAGTATATTACAAAAATTCCTGCGAAAAGTCTTATACAGGATACTGTTTCAGGCATATTCGAAACATCCTTTGCCTAACCTTAAGAGAGGTTAGGGTTTCAGCGTGAAAAAACACTGTTTTTGTGAATTTTGTTTAGAAATACGGATAGATGAAATTTATTAAAACATTTTGTAGGGGTTTAGATTTCTTATTAAGTATCATTTTAACAATATTTTGTCATTTTTTTATCTGAAAATATCGACAAACAAGTCGGTGACAGAGCTTTTCCAAAAACGTTTTTAAAAAAAGATTTTTTACTTTCGGTTTTAACTTTTCGTCGACAGAGGATTGCACCCTAATACATAATCTGTAATTATTGATTTTATTGCAAAATGTTATGGGTCAGAATTTCTCAAACGGACCACTTTAAAAAAAATATTTTTTAATTCCATCCAAAATAATTTTTTTTTACTCCTGGTAGAGTAAAAAAAAGACCCTGAAAATTGTAGACCAAAAAAAATTTTTTTGTTAATGTTATTAACAATTTAGTTTTTTTGTAGTCTTAAATTAAAAAATTTTTTTCTCGAAATCCAGTTGACTGATTTTAAAAATTCAAAAGGGGTTTTCTTCTTCTTGAAACAAAGTATTTAAAAATAATTTTTGTTTTTAAAAAAATTAATTTTTAACTGTTTTTTATATAATTTGTTTATAAATTGTTAATAACAAATTGTGTTCTGGGCCTCCTAGAAAAAAAATAAAAATTGTATTGTATTGCCAATATCCCCCTGAGAAAAAAAACGTTTAGAAAAAAAATGTACATCAATTACAAAAAAAGTTATTAAATAATTAGTGTCGCGGTGCAGAGCGATATATGACTCACAAGCACGGCTCTAATGGCACCTGTGTGCACTGGCGCTACACTATAAGTTTGTACAAATCCTAACAATCTTAATATTTAAGGAAAAAGTAATACAGTTTAATTATTCGTATATTTATATAACATTTTGTTTGAAAAATACTTATATTACAATATACCTAATAAAAATACTTTGTATTATAAAAAAGAAAATCCGATTTATTATTTTTAAATAAGTTTATAAATAATTTTAACTGAAATTTTTGAAAATATAATTGAATTTAATAAAATTTGTGTTGATATTCAAAGTAATCGTGTTTATTTGTAGTAATGTATATTACTGTTTTTTAAAATAAATTTAATTCAAAATTTTATAAGGGCCAAAATAAGTGAAACCGGCCACCTGGAAAATTTTTGTCTCCAATTTTTAAGTTATCCATGATTTTTGTAGATATATGAGTACACTTTTTCCCCCTGAAATATTTTTCAAAAAAAAAAATTATTTTGGAAGTAATCAGGTGTTAAAGTTTTGGGTCATTTTATTTTCATTTTATTATTACTTTGAAACAAATAAACATAATTAAGTGAATTTTTTTTAAATTAAAGCTTAAAGTCTATACTTCAAGGATTCAATAAAGCGATTGCTAAAAATGAAAATTTATAATTGTTTTTAACAATTATTTTAAACAATTGCAAATTGAAGAATGTTCTCAATGTTTTTGAAAGATTAAATTACGATGTTATGATGCGCAAAACTCTAAGCTTGAAATAAAAAAAAGAAAAATCAGTAACCTCCAATATTATAGAAATTATGTAGATTTTTTTGACAAAATGCAGGCAAAAATCCACTTTTAATCTTAAAAATCCGCTTGAAAGCGTGAAGTTTCTAATAAAACAAAAGACGATCTTATTTATTCGTTTGCAATTTTATCTTTTTCCAGTAATTCGAGTCGAATTTCGCCTGCATTTCGTCAAAAAAATCTACATAATTTCTATAATATTGGAGGTTACTGATTTTTCTTTTTTTTATTTCAAGCTTGGAGTTTTGCGCATTAATACATCGTAATTAAATCTTTCAAAAACATTGAGAACATTCTTCAATTTGCAATTGTTTAAAATAATTGTTAAAAACAATTATAAATTTTCATTTTTAGCAATCGCTTTATTTAATCCTTGAAGTATAGACTTTAAGCTTTAATTTAAAAAAAAATTCACTTAATTATGTTTATTTGTTTCAAAGTAATAATAAAATGAAAATAAAATGACCCAAAACTTTAACACCTGATTACTTCCAAAATAATTTTTTTTTTGAAAAATATTTCAGGGGGAAAAAGTGTACTCATAATATAAAATTGGAGACAAAAATTTTCCAGGTGGCCGGTTTCACTTATTTTGGTCCTTAAATAATAGAATTTTATAAATATTTTATTAAAAATTTTTTAAAATAATTTTAATAAAAAAATTGATCTTGTAAATCAATTTTTAAAATTTTTTTATAATAGTACCTAATTAAATTTTTTAGAAAAATTTTATTACAATAAAATAAATGAATCATTTCGAGAAATTTTAATAAAATGTATTAAAAATAATTGAATTCCTATCAAAAAATTAAATTCTCACGAATATTTTTACTATTTAGAAAAATAATTTAATCATTTCAAAGAATTTTATTAAAATTATATTGAAAATAGTTAGATTTCTTCTGTGAATTTTACACCCAAAAAAATATTTTTAATTTTATACGATTCCTCTTCTTTTGCAGAATTTTTTTCTCTTATATGTGGGCATTAAATTTTTCTTTTCAAATTGAGAGGATTTTTTTTTTATATTTTGTTATTAAATATCATTTTTTAACCAATTTGAAGCTGTGTTCAGAAATACAAAAGAAACTTAAAAATCTTCTTTTTAATGTAAATTTGTTTTAATTTCAGAGGGACAATTCCAATCAATGAAGAAAAATTAAAAGTCATCTTTTAGTTAAAAAAATTTCAAATCTAAAAAAAATTCCTTTTTTTTGTTCATGAATCTTCGTATATTAAAAATAAAATGTAAAAATAACTGTTAAGCGAAATTTTCTTCTCACTTTGAGATTTTATTTTTTTTGGTGTATTGTTTATAAAAGTACTTGAAGTATTCCGAACAATTTTATTATTTATAAAAACAATTGAATTTTTAAAAAAATTTTCGAAAATAATAATAAATGAAAACTCTTTAGTAAAATAGTTAATCATTAAAGTTTTTCAAATTTCGAATCTGAAATTATTTCGTTCACCGTCGTTGTTATAAAAAGTCCGAAAATAATTTTTTTACTCCTCGTTAAGTACAAAAAAACACCCAAAAATTTTAGAACAACAAAATTTTTGTTAATATTCTTGGCAATTTAGTCTTTTGTTGACTTAAATAAAAAAAATTTTCTAGAAATAAAGTTGACCGATTTAAAAATAATAAATCGTATTTTCTTCTTTAGAATACAAAGTATTTAAAAATAATTTTAGTGTCTAAACAAATTTATTTTTAATAGTTTTTTAAATAATTTGTTTATAAAATGTTAATAACAAATTGTGATCTGCCCACGTTAATTATGAAAATAACGTTAATTAGTAAATAATAACCGCGGCCGTACAAAGCGATACAAGACGTTAAACTCTATATATAATTATATTGTTATTTTATTAGGTATATTGTAATATTAGTATTTTTCAAACAAAATGTTATATAAATATACGAATAATTAAACTGTATTACTTTTTCCTTAAATATTAAGATTGTTAGGATTTGTACAAACTTATAGTGTAGCGCCAGTGCACATAGGTGCCATTAGAGCCGTGCTTGTGAGTCATATATCGCTCTGCACCGCGACACTAATTATTTAATAACTTTTTTTGTAATTGATGTACATTTTTTTTCTAAACGTTTTTTTTCTCAGGGGGATATTGGCAATACAATACAATTTTTATTTTTTTTCTAGGAGGCCCAGAACACAATTTGTTATTAACAATTTATAAACAAATTATATAAAAAACAGTTAAAAATTAATTTTTTTAAAAACAAAAATTATTTTTAAATACTTTGTTTCAAGAAGAAGAAAACCCCTTTTGAATTTTTAAAATCAGTCAACTGGATTTCGAGAAAAAAATTTTTTAATTTAAGACTACAAAAAAACTAAATTGTTAATAACATTAACAAAAAAATTTTTTTTGGTCTACAATTTTCAGGGTCTTTTTTTTACTCTACCAGGAGTAAAAAAAAATTATTTTGGATGGAATTAAAAAATATTTTTTTTAAAGTGGTCCGTTTGAGAAATTCTGACCCTTATATAAAAAATGCATTTAATTATTGTATAGAATTTAAATTGTTGACTAAAACTTTTACATAATAAAATAAAAATTTATATTGCAAATATTTACAAAATTGGTGTCATTTTAATATTTAAAATATTAAAATGTTTATTTTATAATTAAATTTTTTTAGGAATATTAAAAACATTAAGAAGTAAAATAATTAAACAAAATAGAATGCAAATTTGAAACAAACTTCATAGCATGTAACCATAGATACAAACAAAACATTAATTATTATTACCATTGTCAATATTAATCTATTTTTAACAATATTGTAAATGTTAATATTGAGACTTTAAACTTTCACTAATTTTATGAGAATTTTCATTGGAATACATAAGAAATTTTATGTTAATTGTTTTCAACTACCGAGAAGTAATTGTATAAAATAATAAAAATATATAAAGATCAACAAAAATGTAAAACGGGTTAGAGGTATGTAAGACAGATCATAAGTAAATGTAATATACATTTATACATTTCGGGCACCAAAAATTTAAACGTGATACGTGTTTTTTAAGAAATTGATTTTTTGCTGTAATTTAATATTTTGTATTTATCAAACTCAATGGTTCGCTGTGAATATTGTTGATGGTTAGTTTCGGAACGACAATTTTTACATCAATGTATGTATTTCTGTATAGATTTATTTTTAAGTATCTCTTACAAATAGGAATAAAAATAATTTAATTTTTAAAATAAATAAAAATTTTAAAAGTACTGTAAACTAAGTTTCTTAGGTTTATTTTATTAAATCATTCTATATTTTAAACAATCACAAGTCCATCGATGTATCTTTTATGATTAATTTTGTAAAAATAAAAAAGGAAATAGGATTTATGAAATATATATTCAAAGGAGAAAAACAAAAATTTATTCAAAATTTTATATTAAATGGCAGCGAAAAGAACAATATTTAAATACGCTTATATTTGTATACTAAAACGGAAGGACAGTTATTTCAAAAACTTTTAGTTTTGTAAAAAATGGAAGAAATTTTATATTCCTGAAATAAATAATAAACAAAATAAATATACGTAAATAGTGGTTGTTATTAATAAATAACAATATTAACGATTTATTTGCTACAATTATTTTTCCACCTGTCATGAATACGATGTATATATATATGACATAAAAGTAAATAATAAATATATGTACTACAAATTTTGGAAGTTCACACGGATTTTTATTTGTATATGTGACGTTCTGCGATGTTCCCATGAATATATATGGGAGCTAAGGTCTCCTTTGTCGCGGAAGGTCACACATATATTTTTGAGTAATGTCACACGTTTTGAGAAAACTAATACATTTTTTCCCGAAACATCTACTTAGATCATTCACATGCGACATTCTTTTTCCCTCTCTGTGTTCTGTCCGTAATCAAAATCTTGAAGATCCATAACGTCGAAGAATTTCAATCTGTTAAAATTTTGAACGGCATACTAAACTGATACACGAAAATATTTTTAGAGCGTAGATAAGCTCTAACATCTCAAGCTCGAAAAGTTCGCTTCGAAAAGAAAAATATTGGATGGATCTTCAAGTATTTTTGATTCTGCATTAAAACTTCTCCGAACCCCAAGAATGAGGTTCTAAAATTCTTCTCTAAATCAATTATTTTTAGTAATTTCTGAGAATAAGTTATTTTGAAAATTCAATTGTTTAATGAAAAACGGCAATTCACTAAACATATTTTAAAATCCATTTCTGTCCATACAATTCAATTTTACATTTTTTGAATTATTCAAACATTTTCCAAATAAATATATATTCAAGAACACCATATGTCACTTATAGTGAGGTTAGGTTATTGAAAATGTTGTTTCTCTAATTTTTTGTTGTTTAATAGATAAGTTACTAAATAAAAAAGTTAATTCATTATTTAAAACAATGCCATTAATCTTTAGACAAATTATTTGATTCTTAAGTATCATATTAACATTAATATAATAGTTGTTTATTTTTGTGTATTTAATTTATGGATTAGGTTGCCATAAACTATCAATAACACTTAAATCTAAAAATGGAAATTTTTCACATATGTGGGATGAAACTCTATATCTTAGAAGCACATCACATGAGGGTTATCAAGTCATTCCGATTATGACTAAAATTTCTGGTCAGTAATTTGTTAAAAGTAATAATCAGAAATTATGACCAGATAAACTGTAAGATCATTCTTTGGTGACATAACCCTTTAAGTCACGCTTTAAGTCGCTGAAAACGAAAAATAGGTCAATTGTAAAATTTCAAAACGGCGGATCCAAGATGGTGGACATTAAAATTTTAAATCGATTGAATTCGCTTGAAAATAGTTACTCACAATTACTTTGCCTTTAGCGTGGCTTGAGTGATAATAAACCTTTGAGTAATCGTTTGAAAGTAAACGAATATCTCTCGTGCCACGCTAGAGAGCATTTATCTTTGTATAATATAGCATATAATATAGCATTTTATCTTTGTCAAATTTCCCATTAAGTAACGTAATATTATTTTTTGAAATTCATATTAACGTGATAAATAACTAGGGACAGAAACTTTATGCTTTTCAACAAAAATGAAGATTTTTTTTAATAAAAAAATAAAAATGTTTGTCATTATCAGAGAAACAATATTAAAGGGTCCAATTCTCATTGGAAGACAATTATTTTTCATTGTAAGTAAATATTTTAATGAAAGAAACATTTTATTTAAAAATAATTTTTATGAAACTTGAATTCAATGGAAATATCCTATGGCCGGATTGCCCCACCGAAAACGGTCCGGTTTACCCCACAGGCTCATTTTGAGAATAAATGTTTGTCAAAAAGAAACGCTTTGCAAATTTATCAAAGTTTTTCGTGGTAAATATTCCTGAGGTGTGTACCTTCAAAACCCAAGACATTATATTTGGAAATATAACACAATTTTCTCAGAATTGCCTTAAGAAAAAATTGGAAAAAGTGTACAAAAAAACTAAAAAAAAACTTTTGCTCCTAGCGTTGCACAAGCAAAAGTAAAAAATGTCAAATTGAAAAAATAAGGTATACTACCCGAGGTTGTTTCAAATTTCTAAATAGCACTTTTGACAATTTCGCCATTTCGGAAATATTGAGGGGGGTCCGGTGTACCCACCGGTCCGGTTTGCCCCACTCTCCCCTAACCAAATCTAAAATTATTTTTGTTTAAGTTAATCAGGTATCTCTAAGTTTTTTTATAAGTATTTTTGTAAGACGTAAAATTGAATGTTTTTTTAGAATGATTCACAATCAGAAACTGATGATGACGAAATTCAAAATAATGATTTAGAAGGTGGTGAACTCAATGACCTTCCAGAAGTATCAAATAATGAACATGATGTGCATAGAGAATTGATTTTAAAAATAAAATCACCTGAAATTTTAAATGTTATTACTACTCCTGTAATTGTAAGTGAAGGTGAACTGCTGTCAATGTTTTTAAAATTTGCGATATCATCAGAGCTAACACACACTGCAGTCACTCAATTGTTCAAGGCTGTTAATTGCATGTTTGCTTCCAACGTTTTACCCAACACATCATACTTAATTGACAAACTATTCTTTTCCACTGAATTTGTTAAATATCACTGCATTTGTCCATATTGTGATAGCTACGTTGGAACATTCTTTCGAAAAGACAGAGAGAAACAGTGTAATATTTGTCAAAAACCCTTTTTCGTCAATGGTAAAAATTTTAATAATTTTTTTGTAACATTTGACATTAAGAATAATGTTAAATCTCTATTAGAAAGTAATGCAGAATATTACAAAAATGTAGTGGAAAATATA
Organism: Leptopilina myrica (nomen nudum); assembly: GCA_032872475.1. Lineage (NCBI taxonomy): Eukaryota > Metazoa > Arthropoda > Insecta > Hymenoptera > Figitidae > Leptopilina > Leptopilina myrica (nomen nudum). Next base: position 31,676,747 of record CM065458.1, read on the forward strand.
ATTCACGAAGAGGGCATATATTATGATATTTATGACGGAAAAGTGTACCGTAATTTTGTTGAAAATCTTCCTCTTGACGAAAGGAATCGCTACGCAACATTTACTTTTAATTGTGACGGAGCGCCAACATTTGAAAGTAGCACATTCTCAATATATCCTGTTCAAATAATGATAAACGAGTTACCACAAGAAGTTCGAACTGTAAATACTATTGTATGCGCATTATGGTTCGGAAAATCAAAACCGGACATGAAAGTTCTTTTGAAAGGCTATGTTAATGACATGAATGAATTGACTGACTCAGGGGTTGAGTGCAACATAGGAGGTGAAAAGAAGTTGATTAAACCTTACTCTATTTGCTGTTGCGTTGATTCCGTTGCTCGAGCACCTATGCAGGGAACTTATCAATATAATAGTCATTACTCGTGTCCATGGTGTCTACATATTGGCGAATATATAAGAAATGATGCAAATACAGGAGGTTGTATTAAGTTCCCACTCATGTTATCAACACCTAAAGAACGAACTGAAGAACATTTTTTAAAGTGCTTGGATTTTGTATCAAATCCAAATCCTGATTTAATTGCTGAACAATGTCCCTCGGAAGAACGCGAAATTGCAGAACAAATTAATGAAATACAGGAAGTTAATGAAGCAGAGGAAATTATCTTAGGCGAGAACAATGAAATTGAAAATCTATCAAATGTAAATCAATATAAAGAACGTGCGTTTGGAGTGAAACATGTTTCACCATTAAATAATCTAAACAAGTTTAAAATGATTGATGGATTTGTCCCAGATGATATGCATTTTGCTCGATTAGGTATTGCAGATCAATTTACAGAGTATTGGATTAGTAGTAAAACATCACCACTCTCGAAAACATTGTCCTCTGAAGATGTAAAAGATGTAGATCAGCTGTTAAAATCTATTTCAGTTCCCCATCAGGCAATGCGATTAACTAGAAGTCTTAACGACAGAGCATATTGGAAAGCAAAGGAATGGGAAAACTGGATATTGTATTATAGTCTTCCCGTTGTAGAACTATATTTAGAGGAAAAGGTATTTAAGCATTGGGCTCTTTTCGTAGAAGCATTTTACTTAGGATTACAGACGGTTATTGTTAGAGCGGATTTAGAACGAATTGATTATCTAATGAAACAGTTTCAACTGCACACGGAAAGAATTTACACAAAATCAGCTATGACATTTAATGTTCACATAGCATTGCACTGGGCAAGGAGTATTTATAATTGGGGTCCCTCTTGGGCTCATAATGCTTTTCCTTTTGAATCTGGAAATGGCAAGTTGTTAAGAATGATCAAAGCTGCGAATGGTGTAACCCACCAGATTTGTCGAAAACTATCAATGAAACAATGTGATTTATTACTTACAAATCATATAATTCCAGAGTCATCACCACGCATACAAACGTACTGTTCTAATTTAGAAATTAAGACTACAAAAAAACATGTAAAATTAATTCAGGTAGGTATTTCGGTACTCCAAAGATACCAAAAGCCAAATGGGTACGAAAACTTCAACTGTCACAACACGCAATTTGTTACAAGAAATTTGTAAAAGATAGATGTATTTACTCTTCCATTGTCAAACAGAATGAACGTTCAAATAATAGTTATGCAGAAACAAGCAATGGATCATTTGTAAAGTTAATTGAATTTATCGTAGATGAAAGCTTAGAAAAAGAATACGCAGTAATAAAAAACCTTGTGACTGAAAACTCATACGATTATCAATATCCGTTTCTTAAAAAAGTACTTCTATTAGACGAAAAGATTCAAGCTATACCTGTAGAAAACTTAAAGAAAATTTCAGTTTTTCTTAAAATCGGAGAAAATGAGTACATTTGCTCAGTTCCCAATTTATTCTATGACTAATTAACATCTGTAAATGTTTACAATAGGGTCAGAATTTCTCAAACGGACCACTTTAAAAAAAATATTTTTTAATTCCATCCAAAATAATTTTTTTTTACTCCTGGTAGAGTAAAAAAAAGACCCTGAAAATTGTAGACCAAAAAAAATTTTTTTGTTAATGTTATTAACAATTTAGTTTTTTTGTAGTCTTAAATTAAAAAATTTTTTTCTCGAAATCCAGTTGACTGATTTTAAAAATTCAAAAGGGGTTTTCTTCTTCTTGAAACAAAGTATTTAAAAATAATTTTTGTTTTTAAAAAAATTAATTTTTAACTGTTTTTTATATAATTTGTTTATAAATTGTTAATAACAAATTGTGTTCTGGGCCTCCTAGAAAAAAAATAAAAATTGTATTGTATTGCCAATATCCCCCTGAGAAAAAAAACGTTTAGAAAAAAAATGTACATCAATTACAAAAAAAGTTATTAAATAATTAGTGTCGCGGTGCAGAGCGATATATGACTCACAAGCATGGCTCTAATGGCACCTATGTGCACTGGCGCTACACTATAAGTTTGTACAAATCCTAACAATCTTAATATTTAAGGAAAAAGTAATACAGTTTAATTATTCGTATATTTATATAACATTTTGTTTGAAAAATACTAATATTACAATATACCTAATAAAATAACAATATAATTATATATAGAGTTTAACGTCTTGTATCGCTTTGTACGGCCGCGGTTATTATTTACTAATTAACGTTATTTTCATAATTAACGTGGGCAGATCACAATTTGTTATTAACATTTTATAAACAAATTATTTAAAAAACTATTAAAAATAAATTTGTTTAGACACTAAAATTATTTTTAAATACTTTGTATTCTAAAGAAGAAAATACGATTTATTATTTTTAAATCGGTCAACTTTATTTCTAGAAAATTTTTTTTATTTAAGTCAACAAAAGACTAAATTGCCAAGAATATTAACAAAAATTTTGTTGTTCTAAAATTTTTGGGTGTTTTTTTGTACTTAACGAGGAGTAAAAAAATTATTTTCGGACTTTTTATAACAACGACGGTGAACGAAATAATTTCAGATTCGAAATTTGAAAAACTTTAATGATTAACTATTTTACTAAAGAGTTTTCATTTATTATTATTTTCGAAAATTTTTTTAAAAATTCAATTGTTTTTATAAATAATAAAATTGTTCGGAATACTTCAAGTACTTTTATAAACAATACACCAAAAAAAATAAAATCTCAAAGTGAGAAGAAAATTTCGCTTAACAGTTATTTTTACATTTTATTTTTAATATACGAAGATTCATGAACAAAAAAAAGGAATTTTTTTTAGATTTGAAATTTTTTTAACTAAAAGATGACTTTTAATTTTTCTTCATTGATTGGAATTGTCCCTCTGAAATTAAAACAAATTTACATTAAAAAGAAGATTTTTAAGTTTCTTTTGTATTTCTGAACACAGCTTCAAATTGGTTAAAAAATGATATTTAATAACAAAATATAAAAAAAAAATCCTCTCAATTTGAAAAGAAAAATTTAATGCCCACATATAAGAGAAAAAAATTCTGCAAAAGAAGAGGAATCGTATAAAATTAAAAATATTTTTTTGGGTGTAAAATTCACAGAAGAAATCTAACTATTTTCAATATAATTTTAATAAAATTCTTTGAAATGATTAAATTATTTTTCTAAATAGTAAAAATATTCGTGAGAATTTAATTTTTTGATAGGAATTCAATTATTTTTAATACATTTTATTAAAATTTCTCGAAATGATTCATTTATTTTATTGTAATAAAATTTTTCTAAAAAATTTAATTAGGTACTATTATAAAAAAATTTTAAAAATTGATTTACAAGATCAATTTTTTTATTAAAATTATTTTAAAAAATTTTTAATAAAATATTTATAAAATTCTATTATTTAAGGACCAAAATAAGTGAAACCGGCCACCTGGAAAATTTTTGTCTCCAATTTTATATTATGAGTACACTTTTTCCCCCTGAAATATTTTTCAAAAAAAAAATTATTTTGGAAGTAATCAGGTGTTAAAGTTTTGGGTCATTTTATTTTCATTTTATTATTACTTTGAAACAAATAAACATAATTAAGTGAATTTTTTTTTAAATTAAAGCTTAAAGTCTATACTTCAAGGATTTAATAAAGCGATTGCTAAAAATGAAAATTTATAATTGTTTTTAACAATTATTTTAAACAATTGCAAATTGAAGAATGTTCTCAATGTTTTTGAAAGATTTAATTACGATGTATTAATGCGCAAAACTCCAAGCTTGAAATAAAAAAAAGAAAAATCAGTAACCTCCAATATTATAGAAATTATGTAGATTTTTTTGACGAAATGCAGGCGAAATTCGACTCGAATTACTGGAAAAAGATAAAATTGCAAACGAATAAATAAGATCGTCTTTTGTTTTATTAGAAACTTCACGCTTTCAAGCGGATTTTTAAGATTAAAAGTGGATTTTTGCCTGCATTTTGTCAAAAAAATCTACATAATTTCTATAATATTGGAGGTTACTGATTTTTCTTTTTTTTATTTCAAGCTTAGAGTTTTGCGCATCATAACATCGTAATTTAATCTTTCAAAAACATTGAGAACATTCTTCAATTTGCAATTGTTTAAAATAATTGTTAAAAACAATTATAAATTTTCATTTTTAGCAATCGCTTTATTGAATCCTTGAAGTATAGACTTTAAGCTTTAATTTAAAAAAAATTCACTTAATTATGTTTATTTGTTTCAAAGTAATAATAAAATGAAAATAAAATGACCCAAAACTTTAACACCTGATTACTTCCAAAATAATTTTTTTTTTTGAAAAATATTTCAGGGGGAAAAAGTGTACTCATATATCTACAAAAATCATGGATAACTTAAAAATTGGAGACAAAAATTTTCCAGGTGGCCGGTTTCACTTATTTTGGCCCTTATAAAATTTTGAATTAAATTTATTTTAAAAAACAGTAATATACATTACTACAAATAAACACGATTACTTTGAATATCAACACAAATTTTATTAAATTCAATTATATTTTCAAAAATTTCAGTTAAAATTATTTATAAACTTATTTAAAAATAATAAATCGGATTTTCTTTTTTATAATACAAAGTATTTTTATTAGGTATATTGTAATATTAGTATTTTTCAAACAAAATGTTATATAAATATACGAATAATTAAACTGTATTACTTTTTCCTTAAATATTAAGATTGTTAGGATTTGTACAAACTTATAGTGTAGCGCCAGTGCACATAGGTGCCATTAGAGCCGTGCTTGTGAGTCATATATCGCTCTGCACCGCGACACTAATTATTTAATAACTTTTTTTGTAATTGATGTACATTTTTTTTCTAAACGTTTTTTTTCTCAGGGGGATATTGGCAATACAATACAATTTTTATTTTTTTTCTAGGAGGCCCAGAACACAATTTGTTATTAACAATTTATAAACAAATTATATAAAAAACAGTTAAAAATTAATTTTTTTAAAAACAAAAATTATTTTTAAATACTTTGTTTCAAGAAGAAGAAAACCCCTTTTGAATTTTTAAAATCAGTCAACTGGATTTCGAGAAAAAAATTTTTTAATTTAAGACTACAAAAAAACTAAATTGTTAATAACATTAACAAAAAAATTTTTTTTGGTCTACAATTTTCAGGGTCTTTTTTTTACTCTACCAGGAGTAAAAAAAAATTATTTTGGATGGAATTAAAAAATATTTTTTTTAAAGTGGTCCGTTTGAGAAATTCTGACCCAATAGCAACTGCATAAACTAGTCTTTTTCACTTCTAATGCACGTTTATATATTACATTTATTTAATATATGATAATGATAATAAATATTATTGTACTTATAATATTTTGTGGATCCACATACAATTTGTTTGAAAACTAAATATATAACAATTTTTAACTGTTTACAGAACCATTTAAGTATTGTCGTGTAAAATGGTTTTGTCAAATTATTTTTTATAAAGTTCCACTGATACGAAATCATAAACTTGTCAACAGCGCAGCGCGTTAATGTATGCAAAATTTTAAGAATAATGAATCTATTCCTATCAATCTCTCATTCTTTCTTTTAATCCAGGCTTTATTTCTCTGTAGCTACATTCTTCTTCTCTCCCTTACCTCTCTATCCTCATTAATTCTCATCTCAACGCCTTTTATCTGCTATTTTAGTCTCATCACATATTTATATTATATTTCTCTACATTCCTATCATTTATATCATCTTGACACTTACACTAACTTCCAGTCATTCAAACACTTTTTCTCTTTTACCCTTCATTACCCCTCTTTTTTTTCCTTTAAGCATTTTTGCAATTTATTTATTTTCTTCTACATGGTTTTTTTTCCTATTATTTTTAATAAATCCTGTCAAGTCTAATCTGCTTTTCTCTCAGTCTTGCCTATTTATTTATTTGTTTATAACCCGTTTGAAGCCTACAATCTTGGCTATACTAGCGTTTCTTACAATATTTCCTATCCTTATAACCTATACTAATTTTGCGTCAACACAACGTCTAGAAATTACTCGCATTTGCTTGGGCCTGAATCACCCTCTAATGGGTTTTCTCTCCAGAGGTTATTTTTTATACGTTAACCTTGTCCAAGGTAGTTTTCCTCTTAAATGGTACTTTCGAAAACTCTCTTTCTACTTTATTATGAAATTCCAAAATAGAAATTTTTTAAAATTGATCAGATTCGTAATCTTTAACAAAAAAATCTTCAGATACATAGTTTCATAAAAATTGAATGGAATTTTAAATTAGAGTGTCCTGCGTTCAGGGGTATCTATAGAATAATAAAATCACAAAAAATTGTTAATGATTATTATATAATAAATTATTTACTTTTATTTACGTTTAATTCAATTCTGCATTTTAATACTTTTCATATTTTAAATTAATATTATTAGTCACTATTTATTACTGTTGATTACTTTTCAATCTTATTTAAAGTGTTAATCGTACAATAGTACAAATTACTGATTGCAATTTTTTAAGTTGTGAAAAATTGTGCTAAGTAAAATACACAGTAAAGAATATGGTTAAAATTAGCATTATTTTAATTATTAGTAACATTATTCCGCCCATTATCATTCTTTCAAACACAAATCTTATTTCCCTAAAATAAGGAAATAAATGTTTACATTCCCAACGGGTCGTCGTATAAAATGTCTTGTAAATATATTTGATGCGCAAGTCTCACCGAAATTCTATTCTTCTCACGCCAAGACACGAGATTCGTCACAATTGAAGGGAGATTCATCTCTTTCGCTAAGCAATCATTGAACAACGCAAGATTTAATTTCCAAAAAATAAATGGTTCTTCGAGCCGGATTAAATCGAAAAATAATTACGTTTTGATCTTTGATATATTGGAGCTGTTCGTCGTTACGGCCACGTTTGTACAACAAAGCATCAGCATCTAGTTTTTTTGGAGTCTGCAAGAAGCATTCTTACACTTCTTGAAACAGAGCACATCAACTACCAGTCCTCTTCAATTTGGCAATATTGGGTCCCCAGAAGCTGCAGATCTTTACCAAGATATCAGGTTATGTGTGCTTTCATTCATCTTTATCCTTTATGACAGACTTTATTTAAATTATATTTAAAGTGCATCAACTGCATTTTTTACACAAAACAAATAATAAGCAACAACAAATAATAAGCAATAACAAATAATAAGAAACTTCAAGGGAGATTCCGCCCCGGACCAAGACCGACGGATGCGAACGACGGCGAGACAGAAACGAATATTTTATTCAAAAATTGAGAATGGACTTACCAACGATGAACACTGACAAAACGATTGACCAACAACTTATAAGGGGCTCGGGATTTAATCACTACACCAAACACAGTTAATCAACTATTCCCAATTTATTGTTTAATTGAATTTACACTTCTTAACCCTTAAACAATCCAAATTTGGCCTTATGCCTTTAAAAAGTAAAAATTCCGCTCCGTCCTTTAACACGGTGTGCCCAAACTGTATCACGATGTACACTACTAACTGGAACAACCGGCCGGCTTCTTCCATGCTGCTTCCTCCTCTTGCTGTCGACGAACACGCCACCTTTAACAGAACAATTCGGGAGGAAACGAAGGGCCTCGGGCCCATCGGAATATCCGCCATAAACCGCGATTATACAAAAACCAATAACTCTTAACTTTAAACCCGAAAAGAAAATCAATAACGAAATGCTTCGTTATTTCGTTTTAAAAAGTACCTATTTTTGGGCCATGTCCCATCGACAATTACGTTTGAATCGGGAGAGCCTGTTGCATTTACTGCAGCTTCTCCCCTCTCATGGACTTTACGTGTTGAATCATTTCCAACGCTGTTAGTCCCACTAACACTCGGGGCCTCATCAAAAATTCTCACAGAAACCGCAGTTTCGTTTTGGCCTACCAAGAATGAGTTCTCCACATTCATTTGACTAAAGTCACTACTCTACCTTGAAGGGGTACTGCATTGCCATTGGGCCGCCTGGTGCATTAGACGGAGCCTTATTACTCATCATTTGTGAGTACAATACGGGTTGTGAAATCCCTGGGGCTCCCTGCGTTGGCCTGGCCAAACCTTTATTTGGTTGGCCCCCTATACCTCTACTAGGTCGCCCTTGACCCATACTAAATGCATCCACCGTTTTTTCCTTATCTTCTGATGAAACCTGTTGCCCTTTATTTTTGTCTTTGCACTTATTTTTCCCTTTTACCTTTTTCACATTTTTAGGGGGGGAACCCTCGACCACAGCGTCCACCTTTGTCCCTTTAGAGACACCCTTGGATGCCGCTGACGGAAACCTCATTTTATCCTTGGCCGGGGGTGGGACATACTTTTTATCAATGTCCTTTATCCGCTCATATTTCCTCAATATATGTTCTAATTCGCCAATTTTCTCGACCTCAAAACCAGACATATACCTATGATATTCGGGTGTTAGCCCTTTAAAAACTACACGCAAGAATTTTCTGTTCGAAATAGGATGCCTAAAATGATCAGCTATAGTGCGCAAACTCATAATATAGGTTGAGATTCTCTCTCCTTTAGCTTGAGTACGAGCCTTAAGCTCGTCCCAAAGATCCTCGTTGTCCGCCGAAAATTTAATTTCCCAGTTTTTGAGCGTCTTTTTAAATTTAAAACTAGACCCACTGTGGTGGTGTTGGCCCTTCATTGACCTATCACTCAACTTTTTAGAGTCCTGACTCGCTTCTGACCCCGAGTCACTGGACAACTGCCACGTTGAGCTCTTAGTTTTATTTAAAAAACTATTTCTTTGCCCTTTAGACCGTTTTCTATCTTTAACCTTTCTAATTTTATCCCAACTATCACTTCCTGACTCGTCCCTAACTGAAGTTGGAAGACCGTATGCCCGTCTTCCCCACTCTTCTGCTTCAGGAGGATTAATCACCTTTTTAGTATCCTTGCCTAACGAGGATACTTGCTTAGTTGGCAAACTATACCTAACCTCATCACTTAAGTATTAATCTGACCCTATTTGACCAGGCCTACTTCTCTCATAACAGTAGCCCACTGATTCCTCTCTAGGAGTAAGAATTCCTCTCTCACTATTGGACCGATTTGTAGTTGGTCCCTTAGGTATGGTTTTAAGACCCACATTTAGTCGTTGAGGCATAACACCAGGATCTACACTTGACTGGTTTGGAAAAGCCCCAGGACAACAATTTATGCCATAATAAAAAAAGTAAAACAAAATTAATTTGTCACCCTTTAAAAATCTTCTAATAGTTTTAAAAAAATTTTTTCTATGAGAAAATAATAATAAATAAAAAAAATTATTTTCCTTCCAATGACATAAACACAAAAAAATAATACAAAAAATCGCATCCTATCAACAACAAATTAAATTAACAAAAAGTTTCACTAATAAAAATTCCAATTTGCCGCTTAAAACTTCACCTCGTGTCAGCAACCAAGTCCTTGAAATTAATTTTCACAGTTTAAAAAAAACTAATATGAAAATAATTATTTTTAAAACCCACAAAAAACAAATAAATCACAAAAAACACATTTAACAATTTAACAGGATTTGAATTATTTAAAATTTCGCAGTCCAAAATTAAATAAAAATGGCCAAAAGAAATTTCCAGAAAATAAATTTTCTTTCAGACGCAAATGTATTGACCACACACTAGCCGGCGTCTCTTGCTATGTGCTCAGTACATTTGCACTCAACACTCGCCTCCTTTTTTCAATTTCCCGCTGAATATACCAATTTCAAAAATTCTTATGTCACACAAAAATACACTTTAAATCCCAGTGGAGGTTCTTTTACTCTTAATTGTTGCTAAATAAATAATTATTCACGAACAATTCCCAAGAAAATCCGCCGAGATGTACTTTTCGACCAAACGCTAAAGTATTGACAAGTCAATACTAATCCAGCGCTATCACTCTATGTCGGTACACTCACCGCCAAAATAACCCGATCGAATTATCCCAAGAATTTTCAATAATGCAGTATGCGCGTCACTTTCCAGAATAATCTTGCAATTATAAAACTTGTGCCAAATTTTCCCTTTGATTGCACTGCAATCAACAAAAATTATCCTTGCGGAAAAAGAATTGTCCCCATATGACAATTTTCAGACGCTTTACTTCTCGCGCCTATTCAAAATGTCTGCCTTCTTACAGGCAAGCACATTTCTCCCAACAAATTTTTAAACCAATTATTTTCACTGAGAAAATCCCTAATTCGGCCCAATTTTACAGTTAATCGCACACAAAAAATTCCGTGTCAACGCACAATCCCTTAACCTGCAATAAAATATTTTAAAACCATTAAAAATAAAGAGTAAAACACCAAACCAAGACCTACGGATGCGAACGACGGCGAGACAAAAACGAATATTTCACACAAAAATTGACAATGGACTTATTAACGATGAACACTGACAAAACGATTGACCAACAACTTATAAGGGGCTCGGGATTTAATCACTACACCAAACACAGTTAATCAACTATTCCCAATTTATTGTTTAATTGAATTTACACTTCTTAACCCTTAAACAATCTTATGCCCATGCAGCAGGTGCGTAACGCATATTAACCTGTTTTTAGCATTGTAACAGTTTTCATTTTCCTTTCCCTTATGATTTTTTCTCTTTCATGAGAATTTCCTGTGGACATCTGCCGTTAATGATAATTGGAGGTTTACCCGGGGACCTTGCCGAGAACTTTTCTACGTTCTCAACATCAAACGAGGATTAATACCAGACGTTACAATGGATTTTTTCATCACAATTAAGAGCTATATTCATTTGAGCAAGGAGTATGCAGCTTATGGGACCATCATCTTGGGCATTTGCGTATTATTTTATTTAATGTTGTGATTATGTGTGTTTTTCGTGAAAAGTTACGTGATTTTTTCTTATTATTTAACGAGACTTCCATCGAAAATTTTTTTTTAAAACGTAATTTATTTTCATATATATATTTTACAATTTTTTAATTTTATTTCGACTATATTTAAATGTAAACAAATTTTTAATTCGAATTTCAATACGTATATACTATTTGTGTTTGATGTTACGCATCAATGGCTTTGATTTGAAGCGAACAATTCATTTGAAGGTTTAATCTTCTATAGCATTGTTGATGTTTTTACTTTAAATGCTTGTTAAATATTCAATGATAATTATTTTCGCGTTAAGAATTTTTCTTGGAAATATTTTGTCTTTTACTTCACGAGGTTATTTTTGTTGAACAATTTTTTTTCTTAAAATATGACACCACAGAAATATTTTTAAAATTTGTAAGCGCTTGATTATTAGTATTACATCATTCTTTTTTAATATTATTCTCATTTAATATAAAAGCGAAAATTTTTTTTGTAACAGACATACTTAAATCCATGTATTGTTTAAATGTAAGGAGAATTATCGGTCGCATATTAGAATATATATTTTTCCATATTTGTTGTCACAATGGACAATAATAACCAGGTCATGGACCCAAATGCTAATCAGTTTTAACGGGAGATTCCCAATCCGCAGGCGCAGGTTCCGAATCAGGGCCATGTTGATGCTAATTATCGAATCCCTAAACTTCATAGTTTTTTTTCGTAATTAACCTAAATTATGATTTGCTCAGATTGAACTTATGTTTGAATATTCACATCTTGTTTCTGAAAGAGCTCGAGCTGGTGCTGTCATGGCCGCTTTGGAGTGCGATGTTATCCAAACCATCGGAGATTTAATAAAGTCAACTGAACCTATTCCAAACCTTTATACACAGAACAAAGAGAGATTAATTGAGAGGTATTCTTAATCCCCCGAAAGCGAACTTCGAACAATGCAGAAGGGAGAAATTTTACCTAACGGAAAACCTTTGGTAATTTTGAGTAGAATTCGGCATTTAAGCCGTAATCGTTGTAGTGACGAAATCATCCGCGCGATTTTTATCGAGCAGCTTCCATCGAATTGTCGTGCTATTCTCGCCATGTCAGAAACTAATGATCTCGCAAAACTCATTCAGAATTGCGTAATTTTAATCGAGACCATTCAAGATCTCGGTCTCGACACCGATTTAATTCAAGAAACTCTAATAGAAACAAAAATAACTCTAAACCGAGTAATAAGAACGATAACGAAAAAAAAATGTTTTTATTATAATAAATTCGGTAACGACGCATTAAAATGCAGACCACCTTGCACATTTAAAAAAACTAATTACACCACCTTACACAGACAGGGTTGACATTAATTACGATCCAAAACGCTTTTTTATCAGATATCGAAAAACTGGAATTATATTCCTTATTGATTCTGGTTCTGATATTTCATTGATTCCTGCCAATTACCAAACCAGAAAACGACCTGTCGAATCCGTACTTTATGCGGCGAATAGTTCGCTCATAAATGCGTATGGTCAGTGTCGTCTTTCTTTAAATATTGGTCTTCGTCGATCGGTTTCTTGGAATTTCTGTATAGCATCGGTACCCTATCCGATAATAGGGGCCGATCTATTATCGGCACACGGATTAAATATCAATCTTCGCAATCGCAGATTGATTGACTCTCAGGACGGAGTTGAGACAATCTGTGATTTTAGATTAGCTCCCTGTTCTGTCGTGAGTGTGGTTAACATATCAACATCGTACTCGAGGATTATCGCAGAGTTTCCGTCAATTACCGGTTTACCTCAGACGGATAAAATATTGTCGACTGGTGTAATGCATCATATCATCACAAACGGTCCACCCGTAGCCGAGAAAGCTCGCCGGATATAACCCAAAAAACTTATTTTTGCTAAAAAAATTTTTCAATCTGCGGTAAAATCCGGAAAGTGTCGCGTTTCCAGTGCATCGTGGGCGTCGCCAATACATATGACGTTAAAAAAAGACGGAGTTTGGAGAATTTGTGGGGATTACCGTCGCAAACCGAACCAGATAAATATCCGGTACCCCACATTCAAGACGTATCAACAATTCTTTTTGGAAAAACGATTTTTTCAAAATTGAATTTAGAAGACGCGTATAATCAGATTCCCGTAGCGCCCGAAGACATCCCTAAGACGGCTGTTATAATACCTTTCGGCTTATTTGAATATACTGTCATGACGTATGCATTAAGAAACGCCGGCCAGACGTTTCAGCGTTATATTTTTAAAATTCTGGGAGATCTTGATTTCGTATTCGCCTACATCGATGATATACTCATCGCCTCTTCAAGTATGGAGGAGAATAAAAGACATCTTAGAATCGTTTTCGATGGACTCAGTAAAGCTTTTCTTCGCTTGAATTTGAAAAAATGTTCTTTTGGTCAAACTGAGGTTGAATTCCTTGGAATTTTGATTAATAAGTATGGAATTAAACCCTTTCCCGAGAAAGTTAAGGCAATCCTTGAGTTTCCGAAACCTCAGACCATTCTTAAGCTTAGACGATTTTCGGGACTTATGAATTTTTATCGTAGAAATTTACCAAACGCAGCGCACGATCAGGGACCTCTAAACGATTTTTTGCATGATTCAAGGAAAAATGGTCAAAGAAAAATTCCATGGAATCTTGCCTCGGAGAAGGCTTTCGAAGAATGTCGCAGGAGTATTGTCAATGCCGCTCTTCTCGTTCACCCAGCACCTAATGCTCCAATTCGTGTAGTGACGGACGCGTCAGATTACGGAATGGGTAATCTTGAGCAGTCTCAAAGCGGTGTTTGGTCTCTATTGGCATTTTTTTCTCGCCGATTTAGTGAAACGCAGAAACGATATAGTACATACGATCACGAGTTAACAGCAGCATTCGAAGCGATTAAATACTTTAAGCATTTCCTTGAATTCTCAAAATTTTCCGTGGTTGCCGACCATAAACCGTTGATATACGCCTTTTCTCAAAAGTCGGACAAAGCATCGTTGCGTCAACAGAGACAATTATCATTTATATTTCAGTATACAACATCTTTTGAGCATATTCCTGGAAAAAATAATGTGGTCGCGGATTGTCTTTCTCGCGTCGACTCGATTCGTTTGGCGTCCGATGTTAGCTTGATGGAATTTTCGGAAGCAAAAAAAAATGACCCTGAATTAATGAATCTTTGTGTAGGCAATACAACCAGTCTTAATCTTAAACGAATGCTTTGGGGTCCTGATCACATCCCAGTCATTTGTGATTTATCAGGAGAAGTTTTGCGTCCATATATTGCTAAAATTTTTCAAAGACAAATATTTGACATTTTTCATAACCCCGCACATCCTAGTACAAATATTTCTGGAAAAAATATTAGTAAAAGTTATGTTTGGATAGATATGAACAAGCATATCCGTGGATGGTGCAAAACATGCTTACCATGTCAGAAAGAAAAAGTACCTAGACATAATATCATATTACCGTCTCATTTTGTTGCACCCGAAGATAGGTTTCTACACGTTCATATTGATATAGTCAGTCCAATGACTTCGTGCGACGGTTATAAATATCTCCTGACCATGATCGATCGTTTTTCGCGTTGGGTTGAGGCTGTTCCCTTGAAGGACATCGAAGCAATAACAATTTATCGCGCTTTTGTTGATGGTTGGTTGTCTCGATTTGGAGTTCCGGAAAAGGTCACGACGGATCAGGGAAGTCAGTTTGAATCGCTTATTTTTAAATCATTACTTCAAATGTCTGGTTGCTATCGTATTCGTACTACGGCTTACGACCCTACCACTAACGGAATAATTGAACGTTGGCATCGCACTTTAAAGGCGGCCCTGATGTGTCACAGTGGTGAGAAATGGATTCGCGTTTTGTCGATGGTTTTACTTAGTTTGCGCACCAACGTTCTCGATTCGGGAGTTTCGCCTGCGGAATATTTATATGGAACAACATTGAAAATTCCGGGCGAATTTATTCTTCTAAAGGAATTTGTTCCAAATCCTCAAATTTTTCTTGAAGAGTTTTGTGAAAACATTAGACTAGTTAAGCCTGTTCCGGTCGAACATAAACATAATAGGAAAATCTTTGTTCACAAGGATTTAAATACTTGTTCCCATGTTTTCTTGCGTATTGGACGAATAAAAAAATCTCTGGAATCACCATATTCGGGACTGCATAAAATAATTGAGAGAATTTCCGATCGAATTCTACAAATTGATATTAACGGAATTAAGAAAAATGTGTCGATTGAGAATGTTAAACCCGCATTTTTCGCACGCGAAGATATAACTATGCAAGATAGAAATGCAACCGATAATTCTTCGTCGAGTAGTTCCCCTTCTAATGTTGTGATTTCTTCGTCGGACAATGTTGTCCAAACACCAATGAACAGTAATCCTCTCAATAGTGATAATTTTAAGCAAAACTACGAAAGTATTCAATTATCTAAATTAAGAACTTATACTTATAAGAAAAGAAAAGTTACTTTTAATTTCACGAATCAATCAGATCATACGTATTTCTGCGCAGTAAAATAATGTAAATATTAGTATATATATATATTTTTCTTTATAACGTAAATTTTATTAGTAATGTAAAAAAAAGAAAAACAGTATTATTTTTTAACGAAAATTTTTTATTTTCTTTTACTTAGGGGGGAGTATTGTGGGGAACAGCCATTTCGAATTTCTCTCTCGAACCCCTCCAGCGAGGAGTGGGGATCGCGTGAATGTTCAGGTGTATGTTTGGCTATATTCATTACTGTTTGGAGAGTCTCGAGACTAAGTTGTCGTATACATAAGTGTTATGTAAATTTAATTGATACAATAGAATAAAGTTGAGTTTTATAATTATAAGTGGTAATTCTTCCCGAACACAATTGGGATATATATTAAATGAATAGTATCAATCCCACATGCTGTCGACGAACACGCCACCTAAAACAGAACAATTCGGGAGGGAACGGTGGGCCTCGGGGCCTATCGGAATATCCGCGAAAAACCGCGAATATACAAAAACCAATAACTCTTAACCTTAAACCCGAAAAGAGAAATCAAAAACGAAATGCTTCGTTACACCTTTCCCAATTATCAATTTATTTTGGTGTTATTTACTTCATTCTTTGGATGATTTTAATGTTATTTGAAATTCATATTATTGAAACTTAAGAAAAGTTAAAATGTATCTAAGTATAGAATCATTTAATTCATGATTACGCAGTGTTTTCAAGAATTGAAAAGTTTCATTACTTGCGCTCAGCACTAACCGGGGAAACCGCGCGTCAAATTCAATTATCAAAAACTACGGAAATTAATTATAACATAACTTGGTATTTAGTGCGGGAGACGTAAAAAATAAAAATTTAATAATTGGATGTCATCTTGACGCAATTTTTAACATACTTTTATTAGAAGAAGAATCACATTCTGCCTTCACTAATTATATTTGTCTGTCAAAAAACATTTAAGTTCATTGAAAGCGTTAGGGATACTTGTTTCGGTCCGTTAGGTCTAGTTAATACAATTACAACAATTGTTAAGATCATAATGCAGCATATAGTAATTCACAGTGATATACAGTCTTGATCTAACTGGAAAAAACGCCAAAAAAAGAATTTAAAAATTAAAAGTTTTACTCGACGGTTAATTAGTTAAGTACTTAATCCCAGGTAGAAATGATTCGTACGAAATTCGTACGCATTTCGTTCAGCAATCCGGCCATATTCGTAAAGAATTCCTATCGAATTCGTATGAAATTACTAGCGAAATTCGTGTGGCGTTTTGAAACGTTTTTTCGCACAAATATTCATGCGAAAAATATCCGGATTTATAAAATTCTGCACAGAAATTCATATGGAATTCCGCACGAAGTGACAGCCAAAAATTCCCAAAAAATTTTTCGACCAAATTTCCATACGGAATTCGTACGAAATTCGAGCAAATTACGAACAAATTAATTTAGAAATTTTTAAATAAAATTCTGCTCAGAAATTCGTATGGAATTCCGCACGAAGTGTCAGCCAAAAATTTCCTCAAAAATTTTCCACCAAATTTCCATACGGAATTCGTACGAAATTCGACCGAATTACGAACAAATTTATTAAGAAATTTTTTTTATAAAATTCTGCTCGAATTTCGTATGGAAATTTGCACAAAATATTTTGAAAAAATTGGCAAAAATTATTCTGTGCGAATTTCCATACGGATTTCCGAACGTAAATATTTTTTGAAAATTCATTTTAAAAAATCCTGGTATTTTTTGCACAAATATTCGTGCAAAAAAACGTTTCAAAACGCCACGCGAATTTCGCTAGTAATTTCATACGAATTCGATAGGACTTCTTTACGAATCTGGCCGGATTGTTGAACGAAATGCGAACGAATTTCGTATGAATCATTTTTACCTGGGAATGCATTCTGTAATGAATGGACAGATGACTTAACTGCATCCTTTCATTAAAACAAAACTTCAAAGTGACATTCCAGTACAGCAAGCTACAATTTCTGAAAAAAATTCGATTTCAAGGCTCGAATTATGCGGTGCGATGACATTATGTCAGTTGATAAAAAATGTTCGCGACTCTTTAAATATAACTTTTGATGCTCAGTATTTTTGAAAGGATAGCACAGTATCGTTGGCGTAAAAAAAGGGTTTCCAGAACAAGTGAAAACTTTCCTATCTATCTAACACAGTTACAGAAATACAAGGAAATACTGATGTTTCAAAATTGTAACACTTAAACGGTATCGAGAATTCAGAAGATCTTTTGTCGCACTGTGTAAAGACAATTAAATTAATAAAATATATTTTTCAATATAAAATCCTCGTTGATTTCCTCAAAGAAATCAGACATTTAAAAGACATTTTTAAGTTAAATATCCTAGATGCTTTCCTTAAGGAAATTCGGAATGCAAATAAAATTTTTCGTGTTTAAAATCCACTTTGCTTTTATCAAAGAAATCAGACATTCAAAGACATTTTTAAGTTAAAAATCCTTGTTAATTTCCTCCGAGAAGTTAGAAATGCAAAAAATATTATTCGTGTTTAATATCCTCGTTGATTTCCTCAAAGAAATCAGACATTCAAAAGACATTTTTAAGTTAAAAATCCTAGTTGATTTCCTTAAGAAAGTTAGGAATGCAAATAAAATTTTTCGTGTTTAAAATCCTTGTTGATTTCCTCAAACAAATCAGGCATTCACAGACACTTTTAGGTAAAAAATCCTTATTGATTTCCTTGAGGAAATTTTTCGTGTTTAAAATGCCTGTTGCCTTTATCAAAGAAATCAGGCATTCAACAGACTTCTTCCAAGTTAAAAAACTGTTGATTGCTTTAGGAAAGTTAGAAATGCAAAATATATTATTCGTGTTTAATATCCTCGTTGATTTCCCCAAACAAATCAGACATTCAAAAGACATTTTTAAGTTAAAAATCCTTGTTGATTTCCTCGGAGAAGTTAGAAATGCAAAAAATATTATTCGTGTTTAATATCCTCGTTGATTTCCTGAAAGAAATCAGACATTCAAAAGACATTTTAAAGTTAAAAATCCTTGTTGATTTCCTCGAGGAAGTTAAAAATCCAAAATATTTATTCGTGTTTAAAATCCTCGTAGATTTCCTTAAAGAAATCAGGCATTCATAAAATTTATTTCAAGTTAAAAAACTGTTGATTTCCTCGGAGAAGTTAGGAATGCAAAAAATATTATTCGTGTTTAATATCCTCGTTGATTTCCTCAAAGAAATCAGACATTCAATAGACACTTTTAAGTTAAAAATCCTAATTGCTTTCCTTAAGGAAATTAGGAATGCAAAAAATAATATTCGTGTTTAATATTCTCGATGATTTCCTCAAAGAAATCAGACATTCAAAGACATTTTTTAAATTAAAAATCTCTGTTGATTTCCCCGAAAAAGTTAGAAATGCAAAAAATTTTATTCGTGTTTAATATCCTCGTTGATTTCCTCAAAGAAATCAGACATTCAAAAGACATTTTTAAGTTAAAAATCCTAGTTGATTTCCTTAAGAAAGTTAGAAATGCAAAAAATATTATTCGTGTTTAATATCCTCGTTGATTTCCTGAAAGAAATCAGACATTCAAAAGACATTTTTAAGTTAAATATCCTAGATGCTTTCCTTAAGGAAATTCGGAATGCAAATAAAATTTTTCGTGTTTAAAATCCACTTTGCTTTTATCAAAGAAATCAGACATTCAAAGACATTTTTAAGTTAAAAATCCTTGTTGATTTCCTCCGAGAAGTTAGAAATGCAAAAAATATTATTCGTGTTTAATATCCTCGTTGATTTCCTCAAAGAAATCAGACATTCAAAAGACATTTTTAAGTTAAAAATCCTAGTTGATTTCCTTAAGAAAGTTAGGAATGCAAATAAAATTTTTCGTGTTTAAAATCCACTTTTCTTTTTTCAAAGAAATCAGACATTCAAAAGACATTTTTAAGTTAAAAATCCTTGTTGATTTCCTCGGAGAAGTTAGAAATGCAAAAAATATTATTCGTGTTTAATATCCTCGTTGATTTCCTGAAAGAAATCAGACATTCAATAGACACTTTTAAGTTAAAAATCCTAATTGCTTTCCTTAAGGAAATTAGGAATGCAAAAAATAATATTCGTGTTTAATATTCTCGATGATTTCCTCAAAGAAATCAGACATTTAAAAGACATTTTTAAGTTAAATATCCTAGATGCTTTCCTTAAGGAAATTCGGAATGCAAATAAAATTTTTCGTGTTTAAAATCCACTTTGCTTTTATCAAAGAAATCAGACATTCAAAGACATTTTTAAGTTAAAAATCCTTGTTAATTTCCTCCGAGAAGTTAGAAATGCAAAAAATATTATTCGTGTTTAATATCCTCGTTGATTTCCTCAAAGAAATCAGACATTCAAAAGACATTTTTAAGTTAAAAATCCTAGTTGATTTCCTTAAGAAAGTTAGGAATGCAAATAAAATTTTTCGTGTTTAAAATCCACTTTTCTTTTTTCAAAGAAATCAGACATTCAAAGACATTTTTTAAATTAAAAATCCTTGTTGATTTCCTCGGAGAAGTTAGAAATGCAAAAAATATTATTCGTGTTTAATATCCTCGTTGATTTCCTCAAAGAAATCAGACATTTAGAAGACATTTTTTAAATTAAAAATCCTTGTTGATTTCCTCGGAGAAGTTAGAAATGCAAAAAATATTATTTGTGTTTAATATCCTCGTTGATTTCCTGAAAGAAATCAGACATTCAAAAGACATTTTAAAGTTAAAAATCCTTGTTAATTTCCTTGAGGAAGTTAAAAATTCTAAATATTTTATTCGTGATTAAAATCCTCGTAGATTTCCCTAAAGAAATCAGGCATTCATAAAATTTTTTTCAAGTTAAAAAACTGTTGATTGCCTTGGGAAAGTTAGAAATGCAAAAAATAATATTCGTGTTTAATATTCTCGTTGATTTCCTCAAAAAATCGTGCATTTAAAGACACTTTTAGGTTAAAAATCCTTGTTGATTTCCTGGAGGAAATTTTTTGTGTTTAAAATCCACGTTGCTTTTATCAAAGAAATCACGCATTCAAAAGACTTATTCCAAGTTAAAAAACTGTTGATTGCCTTGGGAAAGTTAGAAATGCAAAAAATAATATTCGTGTTTAATATTCTCGTTGATTTCCTCAAAGAAATCAGACATTCAAAGACATTTTTTAAATTAAAAATCTCTGTTGATTTCCCCGGAGAAGTTAGAAATGCAAAAAATTTTATTCGTGTTTAATATCCTCGTTGATTTCCTCAAAGAAATCAGACATTTAGAAGACATTTTTTAAATTAAAAATCCTTGTTGATTTCCTCGGAGAAGTTAGAAATGCAAAAAATATTATTCGTGTTTAATATCCTCGTTGATTTCCTGAAAGAAATCAGACATTCAAAAGACATGTTGAAGTTAAAAATCCTTGTTGATTTCCTTGAGGAAGTTAAAAAATCTAAAAATTTTATTCGTGTTTAAGATCCTCGTAGATTTCCTCAAAGAAATCAGGCATTCAAAAGACTTATTTCAAGTTAAAAAACTGTTGATTTCTTTGGAAAAGTTAGGAATGCAAAAAATTTTATTCGTGTTTAATATCCTTGTTGATTTCCTCAAAGAAATCAGACATTCAAAAGACTTTTTTAAGTTAAAAATCCTAATTGCTTTGCTTAAGGAAATTAGGAATGCAAATAAAATTTTTCGTGTTTAAAATCAACTTTGCTTTTTTCAAAGAAATCAGACATTCAAAGACATTTTTTAAATTAAAAATCGCTGTTGATTTCCTCGGAGAAGTTAGAAATGCAAAAAATTTTATTCGTGTTTAATATCCTCGTTGATTTCCTCAAAGAAATCAGACATTTAAACGACATTTTTTATGTTAAAAATCCCTGTTGATTTCCTCGAAGAAGTTAGGATTGCAAAAGATATTTGGGCGTTTAAAATTCTTGTTGATTTTCTCGAAGAAATCATACATTCATGAGAGATTTTTTAGGTCAAAAATCTCTGTTGATTTTCCCGAGGAAAGCTAAAATGAAAAAAATTTAAGTTCAAAATCCTCGTCAATTTTCTCGTAGAAATCTTCAACATTAAAAAAATTTTTTATCCTCTTGTATTTCCTCAAGGAAATCTATGAGAAAAAGTCCAAATTCAAACGAGGATGACCTCATGGATTTCCTTGTCGATTTCCTTGTGTCAATCTATAAGGAATTTTTTGATAGGTCATGTTTAAAGATTATAAAATATAGAAAGTTGGAAGTATTTTTATGATAGGGTCACAGGTAGGTAAAAATGTTACTTCCGTACATAGTTTTGGAGACGAAAATTTTTGTGCCTTGAAAATATATAGTTTCCACCACAGCGGAAACCTTAAAATTTTATTTATTAACAAATGAGGATTCGTAGAAAAAATTTTTTTAATGACCTTTTTTTCGAAAGGGTGGGTGAAAAGTGGGTGATATTTGCATTAACTTAAAGGGTTAACAATAGAAAACGTATACAAATTAAGGTTTATGCAAATTAAATGCGTAAAAAGTGGGTGGTATTTGCATATTCCACGTCTAAAAGGGTGAAATTTGCGTAAAAGTTAAAAAGGGTGGGTGAAAATTGGGTGGTATTTGCATAAACTAACAATAGAAAACATATGCAAATTAGGGTTATGCAAATTAAAAGAGTTAACTTCTTTGCATATATGCAAATTAAAAGGGTTAACTAATTTGCATACATATAAATTAAAAGGGTTAACTAATTTGCATATATGCAAATGAGGATCCCCCCACCAAGGGCCGGTTCCACGAAGTTTCACTCGGTAAGTAGAAATCTGCGGTCGGTAAGTAGGAATCTACATTACCGATACCTCGTGGAACCGGCCTAGCTATACTACTCTGTTAAGTCAATTCTTTTATGTGGTTAAAGATATACAAACGATAAATTGAAAAAAGGAAATTTTTGTTCACATATTTTTTATATACTATAATTAATTCTCACACCTTTAACACAACACTTCTTATATACATCTTTTTTCAATTGTACACACTAACATACATATCTTTATTATTTTTTCATTTTTCCAACGACAAACACACAGACACATACACATTCAAACCCACTTTATATTTTTTTGAGTCTGAAAAATACGCTGTTCCCAATCGGTCACCTATCAATGTAGTAACCGCGACCAAAATTGCTTAACTTTCGTGATAGACGAGAACCGCCGCGCTGCAATGTAATACATTCGCTTCTTACATTGAGCAGTTACTTTGTGGTTAAATACCGTGCGCGACATTTTTCTCGTGTATAAGGGAATTTATATAGGGAATTTATATTTAACTAGTCATTAATTCTTTAAAACAATTTAAATAATAGTTTTTTATATAAGAATTTAAAAAACGACAGGTTTAATAAACATATAAATATATGTGCGGTTAAGTATTTCAATAAATTTAGCACCTGTCAATGTATCAAATACATAGTGTCCTTATTTTTATAGCATATGCTATAGGCAGTCCGCTATAGCACCACTCATTGAAACGAAAGCATATGCTTTCATTTTCAAGAGCGCGCTGCTTTGAAGCAAACAACTTTTTATTTGATTTAAATTTACACGCATTTTCTTCAAATTTATCTATTAAATGCTTCAAATGAATAATGTCAAAGAAACAATAAATTATTCTGTTGCTATATATAGATGAACTATAGAAACAATTTGTAGAATATCATTAATTTAACAGTACCGTACTTTTAATTTAAACAGTTTCATTTTTTCGTTTTAAGCAATATGCTGTTCGATTAATAAATGTGTCATTGAATCAATAACGGGAAATTTAATAGCATGGAGCTATTTGATTCAACAGCACTTTTTTTCAGTGAATAAATTTAGCACCTGTCAATGTCTCAAAAACATAGTGTCCTTATTTTTATAGCATATGCTATAGGCAGTCCGCTATAGCACCACTCATTGAAACGAAAGCATATGCTTTCATTTTCAAGAGCGCGCTTCTTTGGAGCAAACAACTTTTCATTTGATTTAAATTTACACGCATTTTCTTCAGATTTATCTATTAGATGCTTCAAATGAATAATGTCAAGGAAGCAATAAATTATTCTTTTGCTATATATAGATGAACTATAGAAACAATTTGTAGAATATCATTAATTTAACAGTACAGTACTTTTAATTTAAACAGTTTCATTTTTTCGTTTTAAGCAATATGCTGTTCGATTAATAAATGTGTTATTGAATCAATAACGGGAAATTCAATAGCATGGAGCTATTTGATTCAACAGCACTTTTTTTCAGTGTATATATGCTTTTGAACCATATAAACAAATAAACTATTATCTCGTTTCAGTCATTATGCGCTCAGTTTAGCTCCGGTTTTCCTGTAATGAGATTAACCCCCAAGTATACAATATAGTAGAAAAAGAGCAGAGTAAATTTTAGGAAGATTTAAAGATATTCCTGCTTTGGGTCTACTAAAGGAAGCGCAATATTTACGACGAAGATTCACCTAAGACACAGTAAGTATACACCTAAGTACACAGAATATATTTCATTCAAGAAAACTTGTATTCCACTCCTTGTCTTTATAGTCAGTATAATTTTGTTTCTGCGAGGAATGTCATCTCATTATTAAAATTTTTTTTTAAATAACGAGCGTTCCACATATTTGTTATTAAACTGTAAATATTTTATTATCATATGAATATTTCTGATTTGAAATAATTTGTATTTATGTTTATAATATATGGTATATACAAATGTAGAAAGTAGAGATAAAAAATATGTACTTTCTTTACAATTAAATTGAAATAAATTTAAATAAAAAATAATTATAAACTCTTGCAATATAGGATAACTTATTGAAAATAAAGTGATTTTCTTTTCTAATAGAAATATTGTTTCAAGATTTTAATTTGCAATTTTATGAAACTTCGTCAATTTTTAACCCTTTAACGACGAGATGTGCTGCTTTTTAATATGAATTCCAAATGCCAACAATTAGTAGAAAAAAGCAATAAAATTTTTCAAAAGTCCATATCCTTCTATTTTTGGGGTCGCTCTTTTGAATGGCGTTGTCAAAATTTTCAAAAAATGATATAGGGTAAATGTGTGTATAATTATTATTAAAATAACAATAGTATTTGGTCTAAATCATATTGAAATTATTTTTTAATTCCTGCGGTTCTCCTTTAACTTGAAAAGCACGATTTGTCACTTTACATATTATTTGTAATGATAATAACGACCTACGGTATTTGGCGCACAAGTTCAAAACGTTGTCCAATTGCCGTGTTGATAAAATAAAAATAAAAATACGTTGAATCATAATTTACCACTAAATTTTGACTTTAAAAATACATTAATTAATCGAAAATACAAAAATTAACAAGTTTAAAAGTATTAATAATAAAAAAAGCGATTTATATAAAACTGTATTTTTGCATTACAATGAGGAATTTATCAAACTATCCGCACCTACGTAATTAAAAATTTTTTAAAACGAGAAATGTTAGTGAAATAAGCATAATTTTTTATTTATTAAACACGTACAATATAAAAGTAGCTATCTGAATTTTTTGGGTTAACAAATTGCAACATAAATGATAAAATTTGACAAAAATATCGAAACCACGGTAACTTACGCACCCACATTAATACCCACATTCACCCTAAACCCTTCTTTTTTTAAAAAGACTTAAAAATGTCAATTTTTTTGAATGCAATTTTTTTAAAAGTATTTTTCTCTCCGCCATAACATTTTTTAAATAGAACAAAAAGTATCAGAAACGTGTTCCCGATAGTTGTACTTGAAAAATATCTATTTCTAATTTTTATTTTTTTCGATTTTGAATTTAAAATGGCGCTTGAAGGACAAAAAAATTTCCTAATTTTACGTAAGATTGCAGACTTTTTCAAAATTGCTCTAACCTAATTGAAATTTGTTACTCGGGGGTTTTGGAGGTCGCTGATTACGAATCTGAAGTCAGATTCAAAAAATTCAAAATGGCGGATTCAATATGGCTGTCGAATTTGGTGAAACTCATTGAATTCAGTTGAAACTCGTTACTCGGAGGTTTTTGGGGTTGCTAATCACGAATCTGAAGTCAGATTAAAAAAATTCAAAATTGCGGATTCAAAATGGCGGCTTAATTTTTTAAAATTACTCAGATTTGCTTTAAATTTGTTACTCGGTGATTTTTTAGGTCGCTGATTACAAATATAAAGTCAAATTTTAATAATTCAAAATGGCGGATCCAAAATGGCTGCTTAATCTTTCAAAATTACTGAGATTTGCATAAAATTTGTTTCTCTGGGGTTTTCGGGGTCGCTGATTACAAATATGAAATCGCCTTCAGCCTTTAAATAATTAAAGTTGCAAGATTCTCACCACGAGGAGGTAGGCGATATAGAGAATCATTTTTTTTACTTTTTCAGTGATTTTTAATTTTTTTTTGTTTTTTCAATTTTATTATTTACTTCTTTCAACCTTGTATTAAAAACTATTAATTTGTATTATGTGCTTTCTTAAAGCAAATGTCACAGTAATATAACTTGCATGTTTTGCAGTATTTCTTTGTTCGGAAAAAGAAAGTACAAAATTCTTGGCTATGTGCATTAGCAAAGATTATTTGATCAAAGTAAGAACGGGAAAGTCGTCAGTACATGAGACAGAAAAACACGATTTACCTCGATACTGTTGCACTTCAAAATGCAAAATCCGAATAAGGAAATACTGCAAAGCAACTTTAATTATTTAAAGGCTGAAGGCGATTTCATATTTGTAATCAGCGACCCCGAAAACCCCAGAGTTACAAATTTTATGCAAATCTCAGTAATTTTGAAAAACTAAGCTTTCATTTTGGATCCGCCATTTTTAATTATTAAAATTTGACTTTATATTTGTAATCAGCGACCAAAAAAATCACCGAGTAACAAATTTAAAGCAAATCTCAGTAATTTTGAAAAATTAAGCCACCATTTTGGATCCGCCATTTTGAATTTTTTGAATCTGCCTTCAGATTCGCAATCAGCGACCTCCAAAACCTCCGAGTAACAAATTTCAATTAGATTAGAGAAATTTTGAAAAATTCTGTAATCTTACGTAAAATTAGGAATTTTTGTTGTCCTTTAAGCGCCATTTTAAATTCAAAATCGAAAAAAATATAAATTAGAAATGGATATTTTTCAAGTACAACTATCGGGAACACGTTTCTGATACTTTTTGTTCTATTTAAAAAATTTTATGGCGGAGAAAAAAATTCTTTAAAAAAAATTGCATTCAAAAAACTTAATATTTTTAAGTATTTTTGAAAAAAGAAGGGTTTAGTATCATTTTTTGAAAACTTTGACCACGCCATTTAAAAAAGCGACCCCAAAAATAAAAGGGTATGGACTTTTGAAAAATTTTATTGCTTTTTTCTACTAATTGTTGGCGTTTGAAATTCATGTTGAAAAGCACCACATCTTGTCGTTAAAGGGTTAACTTGGAAAATATATTTTTATTAAAAAGATTTTATACTGGTTTTGTGAAGCATTTTTTAAATGTTCTAAAAAATTTTTTTGTATTAAATTTATCGAATTCTTCTTTTTCTTCTTTGATATCCACCGGTGTCGTCGGGACTTCCATGATGATCATAATCGACACTTGTACTGTGTGTATTAATATACGAATGATGTGGATGCTTCACTATTTCATAAGACGTTTTTTCTGAATGTTCTGTAAAATAAAAAAAAATTATAATTTTATTTGGGTAGTTCTTCAAAAGAGAGAATATATGATGGCCAATGTTGTAATTTGACAATAATTTTGAAAAAAATAAAATTATTTTTAATGGGAACTAAGGTGCCTAATGATTTCTATTATACCACAAATCGTTACTGGGTATCAAAAAATATTTGTTGCAAAAGATAAGCATTTAAGTCCTAAATTCTCAGTTTCCTGGCATGTCCCAATGTGAAAATGAAAGTTAATAAAGTATATAAATATTATTTTAAAACGTTTAAATTAAATATAGGTACACTTGGATAATAATTTCAAACAGTTGTCCTTTAGAAAGATTTAAATAATTGTTACATTACTTTATACTTTATTTAAAAAATATTATCTTAAATTTTGTTTGCAATAGGATCTTGTGTTGTTTTTACCTAAAAGAAAGTCACGAAGCTTGCTATAAACAAAACCAAAAGTTCTTCTGACAATTATTCGCAAAGTGCCAGAAAAATCAGCAATGTTCAAAAAATATTTTTGCAAAAACTGTTCAAAATTTCTTATAAAAAATTGAAAATTAAAAAAATATAGGGGAGAGGGCCCATCTTTTAAACGACTGTAGATTTCAAAGGGAATCATATATAAAGGCCAATAATATGGCGTTTGAAACTTTATCTTATTACCTAACTTCCTATCATAAAGTTTTTTTCATTTCATTAATAAAAAAAAAGTTATGGCACTTTTTTAAAAAAGTTGAAAATTCGACTTTTAAAAAAGTGGCCCCAAGGTGGTCACCATACAAAAATTCACTAAAAAAGTTTTAAAAAAATGTAAAAAACGTATTATTAAGTTGTTTATTTAATATTAATTGTTTTTTAGGATCACAGAAACATATAGGGGAGAGGGCCCCAAGGTGGTCAGGGCCCTAAGGTGGTCACCCTAAGAAAATTTTTGTATATTAGTTATATACTTATTATATAAGACCCTGAACAATTGTCCGGATGTATGTATGTGTGTGTGTGGATCCCGATTTTTGTGAACACGATAACTCGAAGAGGTTTTAACGAATTTGGCTAAAATTTACCAGGTATATTTATCATAAAAATATCTCGAACTGGATTGATAGACTTTAAAAAATTCTAAAAAAAAAAATTTATTTTGACTTTTTTCTAAAAAAAAATTTTTTTCAAAATTTTTTTTTTAAGTTGGTTTTTGAAGTTAATATATAATAAAATCTTATTCTTTGCATCAAGACGAATCGATTGGTATATAAAAAGAATAAATTGTATGAGAGTTTATAGAGGTAATGACAATTGAAGCAAAAAAATTACCTTTTTTTAATTACACTATATTGGATCCACTATTTTTTAATTTGATACTTTTTGAATATTGACGTAATTTTTTTTTTTTTACTATAATGCATTCACTTTTCCAAATTTTGATTCCGCCATCTTAAAATCAAAGTATATTGTTGCTATAATTGCTTCCTCATAAAGGAAGCCTTATAGTGATGTCGATTTCCGAATTTTTTAAAATCAATTATTTTTACAAATTTTCAAGTGTAGTATATATAATTCGTCGAGAGGAACAAATGTCCGGATG
Organism: Leptopilina myrica (nomen nudum); assembly: GCA_032872475.1. Taxonomy (NCBI): domain Eukaryota; kingdom Metazoa; phylum Arthropoda; class Insecta; order Hymenoptera; family Figitidae; genus Leptopilina; species Leptopilina myrica (nomen nudum). Next base: position 31,705,892 of record CM065458.1, read on the forward strand.
TATGTGTGTGTATATGTATGTATTACGGTTATGAATACCAAGAATCAGACAGAAGGATTTTCAAAAATATATTTAAAAAAAATTTTTTTCAACATTTTTTTAATTTTTAAAAAAATTAATTTTTTGGTTTTTTGAAATAACTTTTTTCTATATTAAAATTTTTAATAATTCTTGTCAAAATTGCATTCCTAACATAAAAACGAATTGATTCATGTATATAAAGTATATATATTATCAAAATTTATAGAATTAATAAATATTTTAATTTTTCACAAAAAATTAAAATTTTGTATTTTTTGAAATTTTATCATAACACTTTAAAATAATTATTCTATAATAAAAAATTGAATAATTAATATTTATTCAGGGTACTTTACCCGGTTTATTAATTATATTTAATAAACTATTATAATTATTTAACTTTTAAAATTATATATAATAATATATATTGAGGAAGCGAAATGGTCATGAAATGAACAACTTGTTTATTACCTGAAAATACTTTAAATCGTGTGTTGAAGTTTAAGTTAAAATTGTGGTCATTTGGGCGTTAATGGGATAAAATCGCGCATCGATCTGTGGTCGTAGAATTTTGAAAATTGTTAATAATTTTTTTATTTAATAATAAATATGAAAAAAGAGGGAAAAAATGTATTTAAGTATGTTTTCTATTAAAATGCATTTTTTCATGTATGCTACAATAATATAAAAAGGAGTTCTAGCCCACATAGCACAAAAACTTCCAGGAAGTTTCCCGTGGTAACCTTCGGAAGTTGCCCTTGGTAAGTTCCTGAAAATTTTTAGGAAATACAATAATGTCCGCGGGTTAAAAGCTTTCCATTGAAACTTCCTGGAAGCTTCTCATAGAAACTGCCTGGAAGTTTCCAAATATTATTTAAAAATTTTTTTAAAGTGAAATTATTATTTTTAAAGGTTTAACAAAATTTAAATGATTCTAATGTTGCATTCTTTTAAAATAAAAAAGTGGGTTTAATAAAAAAATGATCTTCACAACTACATTACACATGAGGATAAGACGGACTCGAACCCCAAGTCACATAAGATAACTATTAAGGTAAGCTGCTGGGATAGAGCTTAATGCATTCAACCAAATCAACACTTAACTTTACAGGGTTAATTTATAGATTATATATTCCATTATATTTTTGAGGAAACTAATTTCAACTTATGATAAATTCTTTTAAATTAAATTTTACGATATTTTTATTATTAAAAGATTATCATCTTTTTCAATGTACCTGATTCTTTTGCAAATCAAGCTGTTGCTAATTCTATAACCGATTCTGAATTTGTTGTTAAATTTTTGAAATTATTAAAACTTGACATCATACCTACAATTTATTCACTTTAACGTCTCGGCAAATCTCAACAGATGTTTCCACGACCGCGGCCATTGCGAGTTTCATTCACGGAAGAGATGTGTGTCAAAAAGATAATATTGGCATACAAGGACATGAAGCTGACCAACACTTCTCTGCCAGAGTTTCTTCCAAAGTCTCTGTCTTGGGACAGAACACCCATGCAAATTCTCCACTACAAGAATGCGAAATAGATGATGACGGAGAGAGCAATCTACGTGTGAGGTATGGACTGGGATACCATTCGATAGATATATTCATGACTATACTGGGTTGAGACAGATTATTGGAATTCCTCTATTAAAAAGTAGATTTTTATTTTCTGATTTGTTTTTTTGTTTAAAATAATCAATGGCATTATTACTTGTCCACCATTTTTGGTACTATTTAATTTGCGGTTCCTTTTAGGCCTTCAAAAATCTAATATTGCTTAAGCAGTCTTTGCATAGAACAAATTTTATTAATAACATGGTTATGGCTAGATTAACTAGACAGGCTAATGAGTAACACAGCAGCATTGATTTTTATGGCCTATCTCTTAATACATTTATAATCAACTTAAGAAACCTAATCTTCAGTTTAACTTAACATAGACATGCCATGACTTTGCTGAGTCATATATTTTTTATTATAATATAAGTACAATCTGTACGAAAGGGCACTGCCCGTATACTTGTAAAAAATAAATAAAAATATTTGGACAATTTAAACATTTTTCAATTAAATAACAATATATATGATATTTAAATTAAGTTGTGGGTAAGAATTCCTGAAGTGTCCCCTTATTTTCTTTTGGTTAATAAAAATAAATGATACCTATATATTTTAATAGTCCATGATGTCACTAATAACTAATAATGATAATGATGTCACTAATAACTAATAACACCTCGACTTTTAAAAAAGTGGCCCCAAGGTGGTCACTATTCAAAAATTCACTAAAAAAGTTTTAAAAAAATGTAAAAAACGTATTATTAATTTGTTTATTTAATAGTAATTGTTTTTCAGGATCACAGAAACATATAACATATTTTTTTTTGAACTTTCTCCTGAGAAAAAAATTTCTCGATCATTTAAAATCAGAAATTTTACGACGTTCACGTTACAAAGAGACTCATACGACTATTTACCTCAAAACTATACTAAAATATTTGTCTTCTCAAATAATAACAATAACAAAAAACATTCGAAGATACTAACTAATATACAAAAATTTTCTTAGGGTGACCACCTTAGGGCCCTGACCACCTTGGGGCCCTCTCCCCTAAACAATGTTCGCAATCGATTTTGGTCACTTTTTTATAGCATCATAAAGAGGGACTTTTCATGATTCCATAGCAAAAATAAAAAACCGGAACTCTCGAAAAGTTTAGAAGTTCTATCATTTTTAGTCTCGCCGTGCGCGAGCTTTCTGGGTATCTAATGCTCACGGTACGATGCCACAGTGGAATTTCTTTACAATTTTTTTTCACATTTATATTTTAATTTAGGCTTATTTTAAGAATGTATGTCCTTTTTGATAATCAAATTATTTCAATTGTTATAAACAATATTAGTTAAACAAATTGCTAATTTAGGGTTCTCTGAACAAAAAATTTTTTTTTACATTTATCTTTTAATTTAAGTACATTTAAAGTACGTAACAAATAAGCCTGCATTGAAAAATATAAATGTGAAAAAAAAATTTTTGGTTGAGAGGAATTAAAGTTAACTATTTGTTAACTAATATTGTTTATAACAAATGAAAACAAAAATTGTATTCTTTATTTTTCATCTAGAGAACATATTACATGATTTTTAATTGATTCTGGTCATCTGCAGTAATAGAATTAAAAATTCAACGTACATTTTTAAAAATTTTGTTAATTTGTTAACTTTGACTAAAATAAATAATTATAAACAATTGAAAATTTGAAAAAATTTAGTTCCCTTTAATTTAAAAAAACTCAAATCGGTTAAAAATTGTAAGCTCTAGACGGTAGGGGGTCCCTTTTCATAAACTTATTTTCCAAAGTAGATTTTTCCCAAAAAATCGTATTCCAAAAGTTTTTTTTTCCCAAAGTCATATTTTCCCAAAATAAAATTTCTTCATTAGTTATAATGTTAATTATTTTCGTTATTATGTCCAATGTGTAAATATAAGTAAAACAATTATAAAATAATAACGAACAAATATAGGGTCATTTGGAATAAATGTAAACAAGGGGTAAATGTAAACAGTAGACGTTTCAGCTAAATTTAGAAATTTAAAAATAAGTACAACGTCAATATTTTTACCTCAGCTCACCTACAAGATGTTCTGAGTATTGCCAATATTTTATTTTGACAATTGGCAATGTCATAGTACAAGATATTTTTTAATGCAAAAAAGATTGAAAATCAAAATTTTACTGTTTCAGTATTTTGTCTCGCATTTGCATAAAAATAAATTAAAAAATCAAACTATAATTTGTAATTCTTCCTTATTAGTGCCTTAACAAAAATTGACTTTGATTTTTGATTTTCGTCAATTTAATTAATAAATAATTAAGTGTTTACATTAAACCCCGAGAATTCGAAAACTCGGGGTAAATGTAAACAGAACGTTAACTACATTAAAAAAAATTTAATAAATTATTGGATCTGCCATTTTGAATTTAAAAAATTCGATTTTAGATTCTTATTCAGCAATCTTAAAAACGTTTTTATACTTGAAATAACTTGTTTCATAAACTTCGCTTAATTACAGTGGTGTTTACATTTACCCCGAATTTTAGAAAAATTTCAAATTCTCGGGGTAAATGTAAACAGTCAGTTTACAGCGATTCAGGTGCATCAATATTTTTTTGTACTCCATAAAACTTTTCTAGGGAAGTAAAGTAACAAGTTCATGCAAAAAAATCCGTCCATTTTACGTTTTAACAAAAAAACTAATGTTTTTAGTGAAACATAGATATTCCGTTTACATTTACCCCAAATGACCCTAATTTCAATAAAATAATATAAAATTATGAATATACAAAGAATTTAGAATTGTATGTTGTAACCAATAATTTGCAAAAATCTACACTCAGAGAAAAAGTTTATTTCACTTAACTAAACTGTTTAGTTAACCTATTTTATTTGTTACGATAAAACAATTTCGTTGATTTAAATAAAAATTTGGTTCATTCTAAAAAATACGTAAAATTTGTTTGGTTATCCGAAAGAAATTTTTTATTTGAAGGTGTTTGTTTCATTTAAAAAAATTAGTGTTTTGAATACAGAATATTATTTAGTTGAATACAATTTGTTTGACACAACACACAAATTTGTTTGATTCAACCAAATCATTTTATTGGAGTCAAACAAAAGTATTTGCTTGTTTCAAAAAGTACATATGTGAATTTAAAAATGGCGATCTCACTTGTCTATACAGTCCGCGTTCGCGTCAAATTCATTAATTAAATCGGTAAATCGAAGAAACAAAATTATAAGTGTCGGTTAAATAATTGCAATGTGTTCATTGTAAGACTTAGTGTATATTTAATTTGTACTAGTGAGAATAAAATATCCAATAAGTTTTTGAGAAGTTTTCAGTTGGTTGTTTCGAATAAACTTTTTTCAGAGTGCAAGTATCAAAATCATGTATAATATGTTTAATGTAATATTTTAAATGTTTTTTATTATTAAGTAATTTTGTGTACATGAAGAAACAATTATATAATATTTTATTTAATTGTTACTTATTTTCCTCTAATAATGTTTGAATTTCCTAATTTAATATTTTCTAGCATACATATTATTGGTTAATTTATGATTTATTGTATACATATAATTTTAAAATATCAACTATATAATAAATTATAAATCAACGAATAATATGAACTAGAAAATATTGAATTTGGAAATTCAAACATTATTACAGGAAAATAAATAACAAAATTAAGTAAACAAAAAAATTTATTTAAATGAACCAAATACGTTAACTAAAACTATTTATTTGAATCAAACAAATCTTTTCTTTAAAAATAAACAAATTTTTTGGTTATATGAAATAAAAATGTTTGGTTAAGTGTAATAACCATTCCGTTAATACAAATAAACGTATTGGAAGAAATTTTTTGGTTGAATCAAACAAACGTTTGGTTGTCTGTATAGCAATGCATTTATTTGGTTGATTCAACCAAAATTTGGTTGTTTCAAACGAATTTTTTTCTGAGTCTAGTCATATCATTTCTATTTAAGAAAATTTCACAAAACAATTCAATTTTTTAAAAACATTTGTTTAAAATTTGTCTTAAGAATTTAATTATTTTCAAAAGTAATATAAATTCTTAGCAACAATCCATAATTATTTTCAAAAAAATTTACAAAAATTGTCGTCAAAATTTCAATTATCTTTATAAATAATACAAAAATTTCTCCTAAATTTAATTAAACTTTCGAAAATTTTCTTCAATTTAATGATTTTTAATATCTACTATTTTAATATGATTGTCCAAAAAAATTAATTTTTTTTAAATTTAATAAAATTCTATGCAAACATTTAATTATTTTTATAAAACAAAATTTGCAAAGGAACATCAATTATTTACAAATTTTTGATAAATTTCTTAGCAATCCTTCAATTTATTTCATAAATAATAAAATTCTTTTCAGGAATTCAATTTTTTTCATATGTATTGATTTGGGAAAATCTGATTTTGGGAAGAATGTCCTTTGGAAACCACTATTGTTTGGGAAAAATGTACTACAATCATCTAGACATTTTTAAACAGTAAATTGTAAAAAAATTCAACTGTGGCATCGTACCGTGAGCCTTAGATACCTAGAAAGCTCGCGCACGGCGAGACTAAAAATGATAGAACTTCTAAACTTTTCAAGAGTTCCTGTTTTTTATTTTTGCTATGGAATTATGAAAAGTCCCTCTTTATGATGCTATAAAAAAAGTGACCACAATCGATTGCGATCATTGTTTATTTATAACATTAAAAATTAAAAATATAATTTGTTTAAACAAATTAAACTTTTTATTCATATTATATTTTTTTCTGGACAGTACATTTTCTTATCTTTCTAACGATACAAGTTTCATTGAAATCGGTTTAGCCAATTTCGAGAAATTGAATTTTTTCTAAAACGGTGCAAAAAAGTTTAATTGTTTATAAAAATTACAAAAATTCAAATTTTGAAAAATCGTTTGGAGGTGTTATTAGTGACATCATAGAATATCAAAATATATAAGTATCATTTATTTTTATTAACCAAAAGAAAATAAGGGGCCACTTCAGGAATTCTTACCCTTGTACAGAAAGAATGTTAGTTTGACAGCTATGCAAATTTTTTAAAAAAGAATGTAAATAATTTAGATAAAACAAATTTCTTGATTAATATTTGTGACTTCAATTACTTATATATCCTCTGGCGCTTAACAAAAAATCCAATTTTGATTTTAATATTTAAGTCGGAATTTCTTTTCCATTTTATCAAATTTTGTCAATGGAGAACGAGCTACTTTTAATTTTATTCATATTTAAAAAATAAGTTTAAAAATTCAAATGTTTTGGATAAAATACAAGTAGATTTTAGCATAACTGAAGTTCTATACTATAAATCGAAAAATCAGCACATAATGTGAAAGTAAGGTAAGTGTTCCGGTTGTGGGCACACTTTGGTTTTTGCTTCCGAACATTTGACCAAGTGCATATTATACAAATATATTTGTACGAATTTAAAGCTAGAGGTCTTAGGTGACTGTTAGTGAAGAAATTAATTTAATTTCTTCAAATAGAAAAATTTTATTAAAAATTTAGTAAAATGAAAATTTTTTGAAAAAAAAATTTGTACCCGGTTGTGGGCACCCTTGAAAAATCCGCGTAAAATTATAAAATATGAAATAAACCGACCACAAATAAAGAAGAAATTAAAATTTATTAATTTTAAAGAACCTTATCGACATAAAAATATAAAAGATGACACGTTTTCAAATTACTCATCGCTATCAGAAGTACAATGTTTACACGTGTAGTAGCTGGTAGGCATATTTGCGCACTTTAAATGCACCGGACGGCTACATTCATTGCACTTAATGGAGTTTGCGGCTGTCAATTTTTTTGCCAGAAGGTTCAAACAGATGAGACAGAATTCTACATCATCATCGTCAGATTGCAGTGCCTCCTGTACCTTGGTACGCTTAGCCGAAGGTTTAGATGTAGTTTTGTTTGTGCGCCTAGTTGATGGTTTGGATGATTTTGTCTTTCGTCCACGCTTCTTCGGGGGACCAGCAGATGCCTGCATGTCTTGTAGTTTAGCCGCTCTCTTAGTTGCCTTTTCCTTTAAAGTAGCCATGCATTCAGAAGAAGTAAGCACAGTGCTTTGCATTGGCTTTCGACCACGATTGGAAGGTTTCTTTGGTATAGCCGCTTGCAGAGGACCAATTTCTTCCAAAACTGATAGGCAACTCGTTGAAGATGCTCTTGATCTCATTGATGCCGAAGACATTTTTGATGTCGAAGGTTCTGGTGTAGTAGACATCACAGCCGTTCGACGTCCAACATCTGACCCAAGAACGGCGATTCGGCGCTGATCGTCTTCATCAATATGAGCCTCACACGCAGTTTCCACTTCATTTTGATCAACAGTTTGAACAAAATCAGAGTCACTAAAGATGTCGAGATCGAAAGGAGAGATTCCAGTAATTTTAAAGCCGGATTTGATAATTTTAGGTGTCAACGACAGATCAAGAGTCTTACAGACCAAGCCAGCAATGTGACGAATTTCTAACACCTAAAAGAACGAAGTCAAAAATTAAAATGGATGCAGTTAAGGTTTTGAAGAACATGAAAAATCTCTTTAGACATGACAAATCTTACCTTACTAGCATTATTTTTTTTGCCATGCGGCACACTGAGACTTGTAATAAGTCTTTACTGGTCCGAAAACGGATACGTCCAATGGCTGCAATTTGTGACTGCAATGCGGTGGGAAGGAGAGAATATGCACTCCATTGGCAACAGCAAAATCGATGGCTTCAATGGATAAATGTGACGCATGGTTATCAAGAAGCAGCAAAATAGGTGAATCTGGTGTAGGCTTAACACAAAGAACTAAATGTCGCATATATCGTTCAAACTCAGACGCGCACATCCAGCCAGAACCATTTGCCAAACCAACAGTCCCCGATGAGACATTGTCTAAAAAGCTGTACTACATTTTTTTTCTAGGAAAGAGAAAAAACGGTGGAATGCTGTTGTCAGCAGCATTTACGGTAAACGCCATCGTGATCATCGTTCCTCTTTCGGCGGCCTCAAGCTTTCCAACATGTCGCGTTCCCTTCAGAGCAATCACCTTGCCTACTTTTGTTGCGACCGTCGAAAATCCTGATTCGTCCATATTATAAATATGAGTCGCTTTGAAGTGATGCTCATCAAGCAATTGGCCAAAATTCGGGAAAAAGACGTCAACATTCTTCTTACAAAAGGCTTTTACACGGTGGATGGAGGTCTGTTCCGGTGAGCGTAAAACAAGTTCGGAGTGCCGGTGCATGAAACTCGAATACCAATGCCGACCTGCCATCTGATTATTATCCCAATTTTTTGGGTATTCAACCGCGAGTTTCTTTGCGAATTGGTAAGCCAATTCTCTAAGCTCGTTGATGCTTAGGCCATAATAATGGTTGACGCACTTTAAAATATATTCGACAAGGTCCTTTTCTTGAGCCGTAGAGAAAACCTTTACAAAATGAAGTAGGTATTGTAATAGTATATTAAATTATAAGGGCTGAAAGTTCGAAATTCCTGCACTGTGCAAGATCATCGCGTAGTTTAGGGCTTTCGAACTTCTGCCGTGTAACAATTAACTATTATTTTTCTTTATACACAGTTAAAATGACGCTCGCTACTTTACTTATAAAAAAATTTTGTTATAACATTGCAGCATGTATTAAAAACTAAATTATAAAATTTTTAAATATTTTATTATCGAAGAGAAAAGTACTTATTTTCAACCAAGGTATAAAGAAAAGAAAATTCTTATGCGTTACATGCGAAAAAGGCACACAATAAACTTACCATGTTTGATGGTATACGTTCGCTGCTTGTGCGGATGAATTCCAACAAAACACCATCTTCAACGGATGAAATTTCATCAAACTGGCCTGTCACTTTCTTTATATAGCGTTGCAGACTGCTCCGAGGAAATCCATTTGCTTTAGCAGTCCCTTTCACAGGTTCCTTGCCCGATAAGCAACACTTAATTGCTTGCAATAGCGCATTGAAATTCAATTTTTGTTCATTGAGTGATTTTCGGGTGTTGACTTGGCTAAAGACACGGAAAATGAGTAAGAACAGTGATAAAATACTTTACGTTACTATAAACATCGATATTTAACAGTTTCTCAACCAAACACACACATTAAATAAAAAAACCAGGGTGCCCACAACCGGGAATGGCAATGATTTTTTCAAAAGACCAGCAAATTATGTGATGTATGAATTTTTGTTAAATGCGATGAAAAACACAAAATGTAATGACAACACTGCAAGAAAAAAATTAATACTTACCTTTTCTGAAAGAATCCACACCAATGTATCGCACTTCAAAAATACTAAAAATTACTTTTTTTTAATTTAATGCAACTTTTTTTTATTATGTTCGCAGCTATTATTCAGATGCATATATTTGCTTCGTTATTAATGCAAAAATTTTGTACTGTCAAAAGACACGACTCACAATAATTAAATTAGTCCCGATAACTTGCAGTCCAAATTTACATAGGGGTGCCCACAACCGGAGCGTGCCCACAAACGGCGCACTTCCCTTACATTGTGGTGATCGACGCGTCAAAAATGCTATTCAAAAAGTTTACTACTTTCATAAAACCAAATTACATTATAATAGTAACTATATAGTGATATATATATATATACAGTGCTAGTATTACACATTACAATCAGTATGAAAGAAACTAAAAATATTTTATAATTTAACATTTTAAAAGTATTATTAAAACGTCATTTAAAGAATCTCTGAACTAAAGACAAAACAGTAATTCAGCATTGCCCTCTAATTATTATGATCTGAAGTTTTACGACAAATTACGAAACATACCGAGTAAACTAATTTTATTACCGCCAATTTTTAAATATATTGATTGTGACTTTTATCGTCAATATTTATAAATTTAACAATTTTTTATAAATAAATTATTTTAAAATACAATATTACACAAATACTTCAAAATTATCAAATAAAAATTAATTAAATTAAATAAAAAACTTTAAAAAAAAATTTTTTTTTAAGCCGGCAGTTTTTGGCCAGGCATTGTATAAGTCCGGCAAGTAGCCGTGTAAATCATATTAAAAGTAATAAGGGTTGAATAAGAAGTTGTTTAAATAAAATGAATTTAATTGAGAATTAAAGAAAATAAATAAAGTAAACAATCCCTTATGAAAAAAGAGTACTGGAATGAGTATTGGAAAGAGTACTGGAATGAGTATTGGAAAAAGTACTGGAATGAGTACTGGAAAAAGTACTGGAATGAGTACTGGTTTGAGTATTGGAAATCCAGTACTTTTTTCGCCTTATGGAAAATCTGTTACGAATAACGTATGTAGCAGATATTGTGATCCTTTGTTAAAATTTTAGCATTACAGAATCTTTGGAAAAAGTACGTGAAAAGTTTTAAGCATTAATTCTAACAGATTTCTTTCCGCACACTAATAAAAAAATTTCAGAAAGTTATTAACATTATATTAAACTTTTTTGCGCTATGTGCAATGAAATAAATTGGTGTAAAGTAATTAATATAATTTATTATTAATTAAAATGAAAATAATATTTGACGAAAGTACATATGAACTGTTTTCATTTAAATACATTTTATTCTATTTTATTTTCCTTCAAGATATTTAATATTCAGTTCATTAACTAATCATTATTACAGTTAAAACTAAAAAAGTATGGTAAAATTGTCAAATCCGTGGCATGCGATTTTTAAAAATTTTGTTCCGAATTTGATATGTGATTTCATATTGAGAATATTTTTTGAGTAGATTGGAGGCCTTGTCTAACTAGATGTTTTTACACATAAAAGTATTTTTATTATAATGGTATTCTACATATGCGAGCAATTTTTCCATGTTTCCAATTATTAACTACTTTGTAGCTACACATGTTAAAGAAATCGTGATTTTATTACTTAAGTTTATTTTTAAATGACTTCTATTGGCATTATTTTGAAGTGTGAAAATTGAAAAGAAAATATTTATTTGATTATTTATTTATTTACGTGTGCTAACTGAGACACACATGTCAGGCAGCAATGTGTCAGGTCCGTGGCATGTAACTTTTGCGTTTTTCATCGCAATTTTAAAAATATTCAAGAACTTGTAGTTTCCTTTTTAAGGTCATCCGGGAAATAATAGTGGTTTCGTAGTAAACACTATATTCAATAAGAAAATAATATTTTGGTATTCTACAGTGGGGTCATCTCCGGTTTTGACAATAGTTTGGCGAAAAACTGTCGAAAAGAAAAAAAAATGTGGAGTAATTTCAGGTTATGTAATTTTTGTGGGGCGCATGATTATTCCCCAAATTTCAATTTCCTAATATACAAAACATGGAAATTTTTATCATCGAAACTTCATTTCGCATAATTTTCAGATTTCGAAATTTCATTTAACATAATTTTTAATTTATCGAATTATTTTTTATCCTAATATTTAAATAGTCGAATTGTTTTTTAATATAATTTTTAATATGTCTAAAAATTTTGTTTTTTCGAATGACTATTTTTCATAATTATTAATCCTCCGAATTGCCATTTGACATAATTTTCAAATCTTCGAAATATTATGTTACATAAATTTCATTTATCGAAATTTTATTTGTCATAATGTCCATTTACTCGACTTATCAAGTGACCTAAAACGCATTTACTCAAATTCTCTTGTGACATAACCTTTAAATCTTCGAAATGTCATATTTAAGAAATTCCATTTATCGAAATTTTATTTGTCATAATGTTCATTTACTCGAGTTATCAAGTGTCATAAAACGCATTTATTCGAATTCTCATGTGAAATAACCTTCAAATCTTAGAAACGTTATATTTAAGAAATTTCATTTATCGAAATTTTATTCGTCATAATTTTCATTTATTTGAATAAGCATTTAACAAAAAATCTGTTTGCCCGAAATTCCATTTGACATAATTTTCAAACATCAGAATTACTTTTTAACCTATACTGCAAGTCACAGAAATTTCATTTGTCCTAAAATAACAATGGGTGTTTTCGGCTCTTACTCAAGAGTTAACTCGAGAATTAACAGTGGTGTAGGAACGGCTTTTGTAAATATTTTGAAATTGGAAAGTTGTGAAATAGGCTTTAATTTTAAAGTAAACGTGTTCTACCTACTGTGCCCTCCCTGTTCTATCGGAAATTTGAGTGTAGCGCTACGGTGATAAAATAGTCAACAGTTTTGACCAATCAGATGACTGGATTTTATGAAAACTTTATTTAATTGGTTACTGTTGCTACCACTATTCTACCAGCTTGGGTCTACTTACCGGCTTATTCTTGTTTTGAGAGGAAAATTCATCTTGCAAAAGTCCTCTTGAATCAAGAGGAATACTCTTAATCGAAGAGTATTTTCATCTTATTTTAAGAGGAATATTGTTATGTGGAGAATAATCCTATTAAAATAAGAGGATTCTTTTTGAGCCATATTCTAGAGGAAAATATGCATTGAAATAAGAGGAATCCTCTTAAAACGAATATTTTTTTTCGATAAATTTATACATAAAAATTTATATATAAATTTTTATGTGAAGTATAATACATTTTTTTAATTAACGGAAAATGGTTTTTATTTTTATTATAATAATAATATTTATATATTCATATATATTTATAATAATAATATTTACTTCTCTCCGTATAAAACATATATGAATAAATATAATATGTAAATATTTTTGTATACTTTTGTAATTAAATAATGATTTAATTAACAATTAATTAATAACAAAATATTTATTTAATTAACTAATAATATTAATTGGTACTAATTAAATTATAGTTAAATAATAATATAAACAATAAACATAAAAAAAATTATATTTTTATTTAAAATTTTACAGATTTATATTTATAGCAGTCAAAATAAAAAAATTGACAATATGTGCCTAACTTTTAATTGACAAATGAATTTGATGTAATGTAATTGTTTATTAAAAAAAGAATTTTATTCTTAAATTGTGATTAAAAATAGGAATTATGTAAAACGATGGAAATGGTAATCAATTATCAGCAGTCACTTAATTTTAAAAATTTAATTTTAAATTTAAGAATGATTGTTTTCATTAAAGACAACATTAAATTTTTAAGAATTAAGTGAAAGCTGATATAAGCTAATAACTGAGTGGGAGCTAAAACTTCATAAAAAAATTTTATGTTACAAATTAGGTAGGTGCTGATACTTAGGTGTAAGTTTCAACTTTATTCATCCGAACATTTTCTTCTTTGAACATTTTCTTCTTTTCTAAACTCATAATTTTTAACATTATTTCTTTCTGTAATTGCAATTTTGGTTGCAAAATTTTAATTTATTTTTTTAGGATAAAATTTACATAACTTTGCTTTTTTAAGGCCGAGTTGTTAACTACTTACCATAAAAAGTAGTAAAAAATTTAAATTTTCCTTTAAAAAATAGATTTTGTTATTAAATGTATCCTTTATAATACATTATTAGTATTTAGCATTATAAGGATACAATAAAAGTAAATTATTCTTCTTATTCAAAACAGAATTGTCAATCGGAATTCATCGTAGTCGAAATTGTATTGCAGAGCCTAATGATCCACGTGCTAACGAAGAAACAGTTGCTTTATCTGGAAGGCGTACTAATCAAAATGCCTATTTAAAAGCAGGCTCATCAACCGAAATTAGTCAAAATGTTCAACGAGATCTGACAATAAAATTTGATAAAAATAGACTTTCTAATTCTTCAAAAAAATGCTTATCAACCGAAATTTGTCGAACTACTCAACAAAGCGCTGATTTTCCTCCTGATATTTTTAAATGTTTATTTCATTGGTATTTTCAAATCTGTCTAATTTTATTTAATTAAAAAATTTTGTTTTTTTGTTTGAAAAAAATTCTTTTGACATTTATTTATATCATAAGAATTAAATGCCAAAAATTTTCTTTAATTTATTAAACCAACGTTTGTTTAATAAATTTATAAAAAATTTATAATCGGCTCATATTTAAATATTCGTTTAAGTTTAGTAAGAATAAGGGTTTATAAGTTTTTCATTGAAAAACAAGGGATAATAAAATTTTTGCAAAGTAAAAAATGTGTCTAAAAGATTGTATAATATTACATTTAGAAAAAATTATTTTTAGTTCTTTCGAATCATCAGTTTTCTGGGAATTGGACTGATATGCAGACTTCTGGTTTAATAGAGGCATACTCTGATGTCGCGAGTTCAACTAAGGATAATTTAAGTCCTGATTTCTGGAAAAAAATTAGTGGATTTTTAGCAACAAAAGGCATAAATAAAACTTTTGGAGAATGTAAGGCTAAGTGGAAGTTTCTTTCTCGCACCTATCGAGAGAATTTAAAGAAGATGAATAGTACAGGCGAAAGTCCGCCTTCCTGGTGTTTCTTTTAACCTTTTCATAACATTTTGTTTAAAAAACCGGACATCTCACCTGTATCAACGGCTTCCAGCATAGCTGGATATAAGAGAAAAATTTCAAAAGAAATAGAAGACGAAGAAGACGAAGTGGTTACTCTAAAAAAGGAAAAAATTAAAAAAGAAAGTCAGCCAGAATGGTTAAAAAAAGAAATAGAGGATAGGGCCACTCGTCATGAGGAAGTCATGTCAATTAGAAGAGAATTTACATCAAGTTTTTCTGATTATGTGCAATTTTTGAAAAACAAAGATAATGAAAACAAGAAGTAACGGCTGTTTTCGTATCATTAATATGCCATCATTATTAACATTCAGTTTATTCCGCAGTTAAGTCAATGTTCATGCATCAGATGATTTTCATTTTTGTTAGTAATGTTTTAGATCCGAAATTTATTTGATATTATTGTTACTTTCTTATTTTTGAAAATTTTCAAAATTGTTGTTACGATCTATTTACTACAAATACGTTAAAGATTTATAAAAATAGTTGCAGATACAACACTAAAATTTGTGTAGATAGTATATGGACAAGATAAATTTAATTTTTGACTGGAATGTTTATAATGAATATTAATATATTTCTTTCGCGCATTAAATATTTTCTATTTTCGAAAGATTCGAATAGAAATAAATATAAAAGTATTTTTTTGAAATGTTTATAGAAATAAAATTTGTTGAGACTGACTTGTAAAAAAATTTATTGTATATTGATATGAATTAAAATAATTAAACTAATGTTTAAGTAATAAGAGACATAATTCCTAAGCAAAAACTAAGTTATTTATTTAGCTTCTAACTTTGATAAACTTTGTCTTTCATGAAAGTAACAAATGCTTGATTATTATTTTATGCTTACATAAAAGTAAATAATGCATTTCTTTGAGAACGTAAAAAATAAAGTAATTTATTGATTATTCACATTTTCCCGTAAATTGAAAAATTATTTTTTGTTCATGTTTTAGAAATATATACACTACCGTCCGAAATTGTGCGAACGCTAACATCTCGAGCTATTAAAAAACACACCCGCACAGAAACAGTGATAACTCGGTTAAAAATGAAGCTAGATTGTTTTTTTAAATTGCATTGGAAAGCTTATTAAATTTCCAATGAAATGCTACTGTGTTAAGTTGTATTGCATAAATAGGAAGCGAGATATCATGTTATAACGACAAAAAAATAATTATATTTTTTTCAGAATTTCTTACTCTGACTTGGACTCCTGGCACAGTTTAGCAAAGTTTATGAAAAAAATTGTTACTTTTACAGACAATTCCTTGTAACCAAAGCTTTAAATAGAGACCAAGAATAGCAAAAAATATTTACGGGTTCCCGAAATATTACAAAAATAGTAGGACCGTGCAAAGCAGAATTTTCAATCATCGATTTCTCTAATTCGCCGTTGAGTCAATTACTTGTCTATGAAAAAAGTGTCGAAAATTAATTATACCAAGTACATTCTTACTGGGATCCACTTTTTAAATATCGATATATAATAAATTAAATTAAAAAATGGATCTCAGTAAGAATGTACTTGGTAAAATTAATTTTCGACACTTTTTTCACAGACAAGTAATTGACTCAACGGCGAATTAGAGAAATCGATGATTGAAAATTCTGCTTTGCACGGTCCGACTCTTTTTGTAATATCTCGGAAACCCGTAAATATTTTTTGCTGTTCTTGGTCTCTATTTAAAGCTTAGGTTACAAGGAATAGTCTGTAAAAGTAACAATTTTACCTATTTATGCAGTACAACTTATCATAGTAGCATTTCATTGGAAATTTAATAAGCTTTCCAATGCAATTTAAAAAAAGCATCTAGCTTCATTTTTAACCGAGTTATCACTGTTTCTGTGCGGGTGTGTTTTTTAATAGCTCGAGATGTTAGCGTTCGCACAATTTCGGACGGTAGTGTATCAAGTTCTCAATGAAAAATAATAAATAAAATATTGTCGCAACTAATTAAATGTGAAATGTGATATTTAATTCTGAAAAAAGTAAGGGTAAAGAATAATTTCATTCTTGAAAATTTTTGAAATAATAAACTAATACTTTAAAAATTTGTTACTTATATACAAAGCAGCGATTGATCAAAGTAATAAACGCTAAAGAAGTAATTAAGTTTATAATTCATAGTATACTTATTGAGAAATCTTCTATTTGTATTGAAAATAGATTAAGAAATAAATTGTCACGGTTTGTTCTAAATCTATAGAATGTATCATTTAA
The DNA here is from genome assembly GCA_032872475.1 of Leptopilina myrica (nomen nudum). Lineage (NCBI taxonomy): Eukaryota > Metazoa > Arthropoda > Insecta > Hymenoptera > Figitidae > Leptopilina > Leptopilina myrica (nomen nudum). The sequence goes on from CM065458.1 coordinate 31,723,164, forward strand.
TTTATCCTAAAACTTTATTCTTCTACATAAGTCCAGTTTCTAGGCGCATGTGATCTGTAAAGTTAAAAGGTTTGCTTAATTATTCTGATAATGGACCAATTTTTCAACTTTTTTCTATTTTTTAATAAATTTTTAGTTTCAGTAACGAATTATACTTTTACAATTTTTTACCATTCTTATTTTTAATTCGTTTAATATTACATATTTTAAAGTTATTAGAAATTATTTTTATTTGAAGTTTATAATTGATAATGCGCTCAGGTTTATTAATGTTCTTTTTGTTTTTAAAGAAAAATAGTTTAAAATCTTGTGAATTACTTAATCATTGTACTTTTTAAATTTGTTAAGTGTGTAGATATTCGAATAGAAATATATTTTATAATAAGAATATATTTTTTCGTAAAATACGTTTATTATTCCCGCCGAAGATACAGCTCGTTTGCAATTATATTACGATTTATATCGGGACTGAAGCGTGGATTTTCTGGTTGCATTTCGAGTAATAGCAGATCATCTCCATTGTCATTGAATTATTCATCATCTGAAGGATCCACTTCAATAACTTCATTTTCATCTAATTCATCATTTAAAGAAATGCAAATATTATGGAGGCAGCAGCAGGCAAGAATAATGAGAGATGCATATTCAATATTTTGAAGATACAGATACTTCAAACGACGAAAGCGAGCCACAAGTAAGGCAAAGGTTCACTCAATTATTTGCCGCGTTTTTGCATGAATTAGATTATAGTAAGTTTGTACTCTTACCAAGTTACCATAATCTTTGTAAGGTGGCAATAAATTGAAAAGCGTGGGATAAATCTTATCTCCCAAAAGATGTGAATGATTAGGGAAGTACGCATTGTAATTACGCTCACTCTCTTCTCTGAGATCACTTAACTGATAAACTCTTGCGTCGTTAATGCAACCACAACATCCAGCATAAACGTGGATGAATCGCCTTCGAGCATCACAAATACCCTGTACATTAATAGAAGAATATCCTTTTCTATTAATGTAGCTTGCAGGGTTTTCATTTGGTGCATTAATTTAAATGTGGATTCCGTCTATTACACCTATGACACCCGGAAACCCAGCAATTGCCCGAAACTCTTGCATGTTTTTTTCAATTGCTTCGCCTGTAGGCCATTTAATGAAATCAGATGCCCGACGACTAAGAGCTTCTGCGACATCAATTGTACATTCCTATGCTGTTGATGTTTCGACATCAAATCGATCAGAGATTTCTCTGTAACAAGTATTAATTTTACTAAATATCTTTTAATTATATTGTAAATAAATAAGAGGAATTAAAAATGGTATAAACACATTATAAAACATTTTGTTGATTTTATACTATAATAGATTTTCTTTGAAAATAACATAAATTACAGGCATCACAGTACAGAACAGGGCAGATTTATTTTTAAAATTAAAAATATTAAAAAATATATAATGCTTATACCAACCGATAAACGTCTTGATTGGCAAAATACCAAATTGCTATTGTCAATTTTTTCATCACAGGTATATTTGAAAATGGCGCATTTAAATCGTGGCCTAGAATGATGCTTAACTCTTCAAAAGTCGTCTTTGTCATTCGAAAGTGAGATTTAAAATCTGTCAGTATTGAAAAATAATGTTAAATAGTAAATTATTATTTTCTTTTTAAAGCTACAAATAAAATATATTAGAGGTAATAAATTATACATTTTTCTCGAATTCATACGATAATCATTTTATACTAAAATTCACATATCACAGACCTGTTCAGCGCAACAAGTTCATCTGAAAAGAAGCTAGCATTGAAACCTTAAAAAAAGCCTCCACTAGAAACTGGAATAAAAAAAACTTCTACTGAAATGTTTAAAAATAATTTCCTAAAAGTTCTGGGGAAGAAAGCGTAAAGATTCTGGAGGAAACTTTCTTTCTGTTGGATATTTTAACTTCAAGAAAGCTTTAAAGAAAAGCCTCAAATCTTCAAAAGAAGATTGGAAAAATTCCAATAGAAGCTTCTGGAAAGAATTTGTTTTAAGTAAGAAACTTTATAAATTTATTTATACCTGACAATGAATACCTTGGAATGGTTTCTTCAAAAAAAATTTCATTTTTAGCATGTACTTCTCTCTGCTTCTCAGTGGCCAAATAGAAATTAATTATTTCCTCTTCATCTTCATCATCATCAAACATAACATTAAAAGCTGCAGCGGCAACCATCACTACAGGATCAACTGTATTTTCAATATAAACATTTGTTATTATAAGTTAACATTCTGTAGTTTAATAATGTGTATACGGGGTAAGAATTTATTTCTCAAACGGATAACAAAATTTTATTTTTAAACAGAAATATTCTTATTTGATTCTCAATATGGTTCAGAAGAATCCCTTAAAATATTATGCAAAAATAATTTTTTGTAACAAAACCATTAACAAGTAAATTTCTTTAGTGAAGGATTTAAAAATCAATATAATGGTTTTTTCAATTTTCTCAAATTTGAATTTCACTATATGTAAACATTTTAAAAAAATTATTTTTTAGAATTTTTTATATTATTTGTTTATAAAATGTTCAGAAACAAATATGTTCTTCACGCCCTAACAAAAAAATTAAAATTATATTATATTCCTTAAACGTCTCTGGGTACTTAAAAAATTGTTTCTTTTCAGACAAATTTATTTATTTTCTAAGTAATTTATGTTTATTTTAATAAAAAATGTTTTAAAAGTTAATAATTATCATTGTTATTTACATTTATATAAACAATAATCAAGTTACTTTTACATTAGTAAACATTTTCGATATTTTTTAAACTCAAAAATGTTAATGCCACGTATTATGCATTCTTTCAACAACTTTAAGAGTTTAATAAAAAATAAACAATTACTTTGTTTATAAACAAATTCTTTACTTTTTAAAAAAAGAATGGCCATATATTTGTTTATAAATTTCTAAACTGTTAACGTTAACTTATGTTAAATAATAATTTTAATACATACCTTCTTCCATTTCTCTTCTTTATTAATTTAAACACTCTGATTGTAATAAAATATTAAATTTTTTAAAAACTTAAACATTAGAAATCAAATGATATTTCACTTGTCAACTGTTTCAGGTTATATTACTCTTACCCTTAACATCGCTTATAAATCAAGAGTTACTCTGGGTCTTTTAAATAAAAGTTTTTAGGGAATTTCATACAAACTAGGGAAATGAATTTTATTTTGTAAATTTATTTACTAGAACGTAAATCACGTTTCACACGTTTTCATAACTTTACAATTTAGCACCAATCAAACTTGGCGTTAACAGAAATAAATTGTTTCGGCCAAAAACACCCAATGCAATTGTCAAATATTTTTCTCATCTCTATTGTTATTTTAGGACAAATGAAATTTCTGTGACTTGCAGTATAGGTTAAAAAGTAATTCTGATGTTTGAAAATTATGTCAAATGGAATTTTGGACAAACAGATTTTTTGTTGAATGCTTATTCGAATAAATGAAAATTATGACGAATAAAATTTCGATAAATGAAATTTCTTTAATACGACGTTTCTAAGATTTGAAGGTTATGTCACATGAGAATTCGAGTAAATGCGTTTTATGTCACTTGATAATTCAAGTAAATGAACATTATGCGAAATGAAGTTTCGATGATAAAAATTTCCATGTTTTGTATATTAGGAAATTGAAATTTGGGGAATAATCATGCGCCCCAATTTTTGTAGTTCAATACTTTTTTCAAAAATTACTTGCAATTTTCGAAAATATTCTTTATCAGTAAGCTCTCCTCTAATTAAATTGAAATATCCCAGATCGATATCTCTTCTCGCTTATAAATGAGAAGACACACAGGAAACCACTCTTTTAGAAGGACATTTCCTGGATGCCCTTTACGTATACTTTAACAACAAAAATGTACATAAATATGTAATGAAAGTCAAATTTGCTTCAATATTTTAACGGGAGAAAGTCTTATTTAAAAAATCACAATTATTTGAAAATCATCTATATGTTATTTAACTTAGAATTTATATGGATAATACTAAAATTTCCTTTATATGAATTTCTTCATACTTACTCCATACGAGAAAAGTGAATAAAGTTGCTTTTAATACTTTCGAAGTAAAACTTATACTGTCTGAAAATTCTGTGCAATTTTGTCAATTTTTATTATAGAAGTGCGTAGAAGTTTCAGACAGTTTTGGTTTTATATTGTAAATATTAAAAGTAACGTTTTACTTTATAACACTTTTATTATAAAATTTTTTAAATTTTTTTAATAAAAATATTTCTAATAATTTACTGAATTTTTGTAGGATAAATTTATTAATATTGGTGGAAAAGAGTGTATTTATAATAGATTGGCATGGTGTAACAGAGGGAGCGTTTTAAAATTTACTTCGGAAATATGTAATGTAGTATTTGATACAGAAGAACTTCAAGAAAGTAGTTTGACCGGAAAAGTTTCAAACTTTCAAAAAAATAAGGATGCTGTTCCAAAGAAACAACTTTTTCCAAATCGGGTTAAGGGCATGTTAGGTAATAATGTTATATTACAATACTTCCACAATAAGGCGAAAAATTTAATATTACTTTAAGATTACGTGCTGTTTGGTCAATATTGCTAATTATGGTTTCAATTTACAGATTATGTCCTTTCAATATTTGGTGACACGCATGATAACAACATTTTATTTCACACCGCGCTACGTAAAAAGTTAAATAATTCTTCAAGGAAAATAAAATAAAATGTATAAATGAAAACAGTTCATATGTACTTTCGTCAAATATTATTTTCATTTTAATTAATAATAAATTATATTAATTACTTTACACCAATTTATTTCATTGCACATAGCGCAAAAAAGTTTAATATAATGTTTATAACTTTCTGAAATTTTTTTTATTAGTGTGCGGAAAGAAATCTGTTAGAATTAATGCTTAAAACTTTTCACGTACTTTTTCCAAAGATTCTGTAATGCTAAAATTTTAACAAAGGATCACAATATCTGCTACATACGTTATTCGTAACAGATTTTCCATAAGGCGAAAAAAGTACTGGATTTCCAATGCTCAAACCAGTACTCGTTCCAGTTCTTTTTCCAATACTCATTCCAGTACTCTTTCCAATACTCATTCCAGTACTCTTTTTTGATAAGGGAAAGGTCGATTTTAAAAGATTAAATTGAAATGAAGGATAGGATAAAGTGACAAGTGAAAAATAATAAAAAGAATAAAGAATTAAAAAGGATATTGAAAATAAAAAAATAAAAATAAAGAATTAACCTTCGGAGAACACATGGGGTCTTTTTGACCCCACGCTTTTTTACGAAAAGTTTTTAATCTTTCTTTAATATTTTTAATAAGGATTTTCAAGTAAACAGACTTATTCTACAGAGTTTAAACTATATTTTTAAAAAATTATTTAGTTTGATTAGATGAGCAGTTTAAAATTGGTTAAGCTTTGAAAAATAGTCTAAAAAAGAGGTGTGTTCTCCGAGGGTTAAAAAGATATTGAAAATAAAGTGAATAAATGTAAAGAAATTACGAAAAGATAAAAAATAAAGAGTTAAAAAGGATATTAAAAATAGATTGAAAAAATATAAAAATAAGGAATTTGTAAAAGAATTTAAAAAATAATTAAATTGAAAGTAATATTGAAATAAAGAAATTAAAAATAAACATAAAGCATTAAAAGAGAACATTAAAGAATCTAGCATCAGCAGAAATAAAATAAAGCATATTTTACAAAAGAATATTGATTTTTTAAACACTTTTAAAGACAGCCTTTATTTACGGGGTTTGGGTCTTGTGAATTGTGTGAATTAAGGAATATTTTCGTCAAGCGAAAGAGAGACAAAACACTCACCATTGGATTCAAATTTCAAGGAAAGAATTCTGAATAGTGAGTAAAAGTATTTTATATTTCACAGCACACACACGCTTAATTTCATTCACACTTATACTCATATTACTCTTTACACACACCCAATTTAGCTAATTTGTAATAGGGAATTGTTGGGCAAAATATATATCTTTTATTGTTTAATCTTAATTTTGTTTATGATTTAATTATTCTTAAAACTATCCTATCTTCTCTAAATTCAAAGAGTAGGGTTCTCAACCTCTTAGTTGAATTAATAACTAAATAGAGGGGGAATCCACTACCTTTTACAAATAATTGTCCGAAGGACGCGTGAGTTAAAGTTTTTAACAATTAAATTAAATTTCTAAAATCCTACTTTAACAGTTTTTTTTAAATTTATAAAAAATAAAATTTCCATTCAAAAATTAATAAAAAAAAATATTTTTCTATTTTTGATCAATTCAGACATCTTCCATTTTTTTCGGAATACCTTCCAAAAAAGCAAATTTCTTCACCTTTAAAATGATAGTTTGATCAAAATGAGGAGTTTAATAGTAGTTCAGTAGTTATAAAACATTTTGAAAGCCGATGTATGTCGTAACGAGCCGCATCGAGACAGCAACGCCACTTTTGGACGCGGCGCGGGCGCTACGACATGCAGCGGCTCACAAAATGTTTTATAACTTCTAAACTATTAAACTTCCTATTTTGACCAAACTATCATTTTTAAGGTAAGGAAATTTGCTTTCTTTTAGAGGTATTCTGACAAAAATCGAAAATGACCGAATTGATCTGAAATAGAAAAGTTTTTTTTTATTAATTTATGAATGGAGATTTTATTTTTTTATGAATTTTTATAAAAATCATTGTTAAGTAGGTAAATAGAGCTTTCCAAAACCCTGCTCGTTCTTTTAAATTAATTTATTTTTATAGGAGTTATTTTTATTTGAACGTACACGTGCACAGTAAAAACGGACAAATTTGAGTCCCTGCAAATAGACACACTATTAATTAATTCCATTGAAAATTGTTTTTTAATATACTTTTTATAGTACTTGAAGATGTAAAAATCTCCACTGAATTTGAAAAAAAATTAAAACTAACTGTTTACATTTACTCCAAGATTTTGAAATTTTCCTAAAATTTGGGGTAAATGTAAACACCACTGTAGTTAAGCGAGGTTTAAGAAACAAGTTATTTCAAGTATACTACTGTTTTAAGGGATAGAAAAACTGAAATAAATTCTTCGTAGATATATAGAAAAATCAACCAGTTGACTGATAATGTATCATATAAAATAAACAATCAACCATTATAAAATTAGTAATGTGAAAACTTGAATAACTTCAACAAATTGTAATATATTTTCATTCAACTTAGTAAAAAGAAGTTATTAAGGTTGCTGAATAAGAATCTAAAATCGAATTTTTTAATTTCAAAATGGTGTATCCAATATTGCGGTCAAACATAAAATATTGTTAGAAATTAATCAAATTTTAAATTTTAAAAATGTCGGATCTAATATGGCTAATGAACCTAAACATATTTTTAAAAATTGATCAAATTTACTTAAATCTAACATACCTGAGTTTTATTTAACAATCGTGAAGAACCGTTTTCCTATATTCTAAGCATGTAAATGCACTATGTAATAATATGCAGGTCTATACCTGCAACTGTCTAACACGAAGGAGGTACGAAAGAAGATCTAATTTCCTTTTCTATGAAATTTTAATGAAATGTGAAATTATAAGGAATATTTTATTAATTGACAAGAAAACTCAAAAATCGTAATTTTTCTGACGGAGTCTTACCTTAAAATTTTGATTTTCAATCTCTTTTGCATTAAAAGATAACTTACACTATGACATTGCCAATTGTCAAAATAAAATAAAAAATCTTCGTAGATGTATAGTAAATCAACCAGTTGACTGATAACACAGGCCTACAAATTTCAGACCATGAAACGGGATGAGTCATTTCCGGTGTAATTTATCACCCGGAATCCAAAACTGACTTTGAAATTGCGAAATTTATCATTGGAACAAATTTTAAAAGAAAGTTTAATTAATTACCTTTCAAAATATTTTACACCAAATCCGATCCGACTTTTTTCTCTAAGATACATAAATTTAAAGTTTCGGTTATACGACCTAAAAACTGAGAAAAGGAAAAATAGAATAATTGGAAAGTACTTTAACTTAAGCATCTGGTTCATAATATTTTGGGATCGTTGATTAGAAAACCGATGTTGGATTTTGAAATTCAAAATGGCAGATACAATATGTCGGCTGTCAAAATAAAAAATTGATCGGATTCGCTTGAAACTTTTTACTCGGGGGTTTTTGAGGTCGCTAATTACCATCCGATGTCAGATTTTCGAAATTCAAAATGGCGGATGTAATATGGCGACATATTTTTTTTTAATTTAACGGATTCGCTTGAAACTCTTTACTTGGGTGTTTTTGAGGTCGCATATTACGAATCTGATGTCACATTTTCAAAATTTAAAATGGCGGATCTAATATGGTATTTAGTTTTAGTAAAGAAAATTAAATGTTTTATTTTTCTTTATGAACTTACACATTTTTCTTCAAAGCATCTTCGTATAGTTGGTTTTGTTTTTAAAATATAATACAGTCTTGTTGATAAAAAGAAAATTTTACTGCCAGCTTTTCATATTCACTTAGAAATGATGAAGCAATTTGTAAAAGGACTTCGCAAATAGGAAAAATTTTGGTTGCTTGAAAAAATAATTTCCACACCTATCAATATCTTAATTGAGAAAAGATTGTGTAAATGTTCATAAACAAAAATAAAACATTTAATTATCTTTTCTAAAACTAAATACCATATTTGATCCGCTATTTTTAAATTCGAAAATGTAACATCAGATTCGTAATATGGGACCTCAAAAACACCCAAGTGAAGAGTTTCAAGCGAATCCGTTAAATTTTTTAAAAATATGTCGCCATATTACATCCGCCATTTTTAATTTCGAAAATCTGACATCGGATTCGTAATTAGCGACCTTAAAAACCACCGAGTAAAAAGTTTCAAGTGAATCCATTAAATTTTTTAAAAATATGTCACCATATTACATCCGCCATTATTAATTTCGAAAATCTGACATCGGATTCGTAATTAGCGACCTTAAAAACCACCGAGTAGAAAGTTTCAAGCGAATCCGATCAATTTTTTTTTTGACAGCCGCCCTATTGGATCTGCCATTTTGAATTTCAAAATCCAACATCGGTTCTCTAATCAACGATCCCAAAATATAAAGAACCAGATGCTTAAGTTAAAGTACTTTCCAATTATTCTATTTTTCCTTTTCTCAGTTTTTAGGTCATGTAACCGAAACTTTAAATTTATGTATCTTAGAGAAAAAAAGTCGGATCGGATTGGGTGTAGAATATTTTGAAAGGTCATTAATTGATCTTTCTTTTAAAATTTGTTCCAATGATAAAAAATTTTTTTGTAGATTTTATTGAGAGTCGAATTTTGGCAAAAACTGCCTTTTTCACTCTTTTAGGTTAGAATATCTCAGAATCCTGACGTGATAGAGCAATTTCGCTGTCAGTTTTGGATTCAGAGTGATAAATTACATTGGAAATGACTTATCCCGTTTCTGGGTCTGACAAAATTCTAAATTTTGTAGGCCTGTGTAATGTATCAACTTGGTAAAAAGAAATTTTTAAGGTTGCTGAATAAGAATCTAAAATCGAATTCTTATATTTCTAAATGATGAATTCAATATGGAACCGTTTTTCTATAGGTATCTGAAATCATAGCGTCAATATCAAACATGGCGGTCGACAACAGGGTCAAATTTTAACAAACACACATGTTTTAGACTTCTTTTTAATTATTGTTTATATAAAAAGTTGAATAAATTTAAGTGGGGGGCTAAAAATTGTTTCAGTTTGTTTATTCGCATGTTTTAAAAATTGTGAAATGCAATAGTACGCTCCAAATATTTAATATATTCAGTAAAATAAATCACATAAGTAAATGCACCTGTCAATAAAAGAATTGTTTTCATATCGAAAAACATTATTTACTTGAATGAAAAGTTAAAAAATATCTACTCTATGTAATATGGAATTTGTAAAAGAGTTTAAAAAATAATTAAATTGAAAGTAATATTGAAATAAAGAAATTAAAAATAAACATAAAGCATTAAAAGAGAACATTAAAGAATCTAGCATCAGCAGAAATAAAATAAAGCATATTTTACAAAAGAATATTGATTTTTTAAACACTTTTAAAGACAGCCTTTATTTACGAGGTTTGGGTCTTGTGAATTGTGTGAATTAAGGAATATTAAATTCGTTAACGAAATATCAATCTAGTGAACCTAGATTAGGTATTTCTCCAATTCGCTGGAAGATTTTCGTCAATATTTAATTAAAATTTGAAGTGGAAACACAGTTTTCTTTTCAAGAAAAGTAAGAATTAATCGAGTTAAAGAATAGTTTTATGGTTATGTTTTAGGTTATGTTGTGTAGTTCCTTGTTTACCAATCTGAAAACATTAAATAAATATGTTGTAGGAGACACACTGTAACGAGAAAATAATAATTATTATAAACTACTTTTAATTTAAAATCTTGTTTAACTGAGAATACAATTAATTAAACATGATTCAATTAAATATATATAGTGACAAAATAGAGTGAGATTATTGCTTTCACATTTTGCTTATGAATATCTCAAAATATTAAGCAATATTATTTATTGTACTGAATGTGACTGGTTTGTAGTATTTTATTTTTTACAATATAATTATTAATTATCATGCCATATTTTAGGATTTTTAAATATAAAACTTGCGAATTTAGAAATTATTTCGTCACCAGAATGCGTATCGCAGTATTTCAGATCCCTATATTTTATTCATGTAAATGCACTATGAAATACTGACTAACACGAAGGAGGTATGAAAGAAAACTTAATTTCCTTTTAATGTAATTTTACATTGCCAAAGTAAAGAAATTGTGAAATAGAAGCAAATTTATTCAATTATTTTCTTTAAAATGTAGTTGAAGTTCTGTTTACATTTACTCCGAGTTTTCGAATTCTCGGGGTAACACTTAATTATTTATTAACTATATTGACAAAAATGAAAAATCAATGTCAATTTTTATAAAGGCATTAATAAGGAAGAATTAAAAATTTTAGTTTGATTTTTTAATTTATCTTTATGCAAACGCGAGAAAGAATACTGAAACACTAAAATTTTGATTTTCAATCTTTCTTTGCATTAAAAGATAACTTACACTATTGCATTGCAAATTGTCAAAATAAAATATTGTCAATACTCAGAACATTTTGTAGGTGAGCTGAGGTAAAAATATTGACGTCGTACTTATTTTTAAATTTGTAAATTTAACTGAAACATATACTGTTTACATTTACCCCAAATGACCCTATATTTGTTTTGAAATATTTGTTATTCACCATTTATATTTGTTCATAAATTAAGATTGACTTATTTTAAATATTAACATTTTATTTTTACTTATTTGTAGTTACACAAAAAAATACCGAACTCAAAATGAGTCGCATATGAGACTCATTTTGAACTGAAACAAAAATGATACCCCTTCGACTCATTCTGATCCCCAGTCAACACATATGGGCGATTCCACGCCACTTCGACAGTGTTTTAGAGTAAGCAAATGGATTTTAATGAAACTCTGGGTTTTAATCTGTATATAAAAAGAAATATTTTCACCAAAAATCAAGCCAAAATATTCGCTACTTTTTGAGATAGCAAAATTTTGAAAAAATTTTGAAATCGTTGTATCTCCTATATAACTTTATGAAAACTAAAATTTTTTTTTGTAGAAATTCAGAATGAAAGAAAGAACAAGAATGTTCATAATGTTTTTATACAATTTTTTTAATTAACAAAGTTATTAAAATAATTTTACTTAACTTTTAAGCGGCCAGATCAAATTCTATTGTTTAAAGTCGAAAAATATTATTATTTAATATTTCATTTTGCAGAATAAAATTCATATACAAGCAAAAATTTTTTAATTATTTAACATTTAGTTTTGCACTCAAACAATATTACTCACAACAAACAGACTAATGAAAATTAGTCGGGTTTTTCTTATATAATTTTGAAGTATTCATTTTCTAATTATTAAGTAAATATCAAATAAATTTATTTCTACTTACATATATATATATATATTTATTATTCTTCATTATTATTATTATAATATTTTAATTTTTATTATTTATTTAATAGCATCTTTATTGTTAATATATACGTATAAATAGTAAATTCACATTAACATGAATTTTCTACAAAATACATATGGGCTATTCCACATGAGATTTCAGTCGACCTTTTAAAATCGGCCAAATATTTTTTTCTATTCTGTACTGGAAAAAACAGATACGTATTTTTTTATTTTTTGGAGGCCAAATTTTTGAGTTATGAATTTTCAAAATTTTGGACTTGCAGTTGTAGACCTATATTTTGTAAGTCTGCAAATATTGAATTTAGGAAAAAGTTGTCAAAGAATGAAAGTTTCACTTTTATTTCGACTTTTCATTGAATATTTCAAAGTTTGCATGTAAGAATATCTTGAGAAATTATTCCCCTTTAATTTAAAGCAAAAAGCACTTAAATAGATGAAAAATTGTACGCTGTAAACAGTTTTGAAAAGTTAATTGTAAAAAATCCTCTTTTGAGACTTGCACGTGATTAAAAAAAAAATTGTTAACTCACTAAACGCATCAGGTTCATTCCGGGTCTTTGTGGAAAATCTCCTGTATATTGTGAGGTATAAATAAATTTAAAATTTAAGGTATAAATAATTTTAAATTTAATTTAAAAAAAAATTCGTATCTCAAAAATTTGGCCTCCAAAAAAAGAAAAAAAATACGTATTTTTTTTCAATACCGAATAAAAAAAATATTTTCGAGCCTATTCTAAGAGGACGACTAAAATCTTAAGTGGAACAACCCATATATTAAATTAATAATTTTAAATAAATAATAAAAATTATTAATTACACAGGTCTACAAGGTTTTTTTTAAAGATATCGGAGTGATTTCATATGTATTTTTGTGCACTGAATACGATCCCGGTCTCCAAAATTGCGTATTACGTGAGGATTTTAAGAAAAGTGGGGGTAAACGCCCAAAAAAACGTGTTTTTACGGTTTTCAGTATTTTTTTCTCATAAACCTGATGTGCTAAAGACTTCTATTTAGTCTCAAATTAAAGCTTTAATCGTACACTTTAAGATCCATATGCGTTATAGTCTTAAATTAAAGCTTGAAACTTTACATGCTAGGCGATTTTGAAGTCCAAAATCGTGTACACGAAAAAAAAGTACGTGAAATTTTTATTGACTCGGTACTTGACTTTTTGTATACGACACAAAATACTAGAAACAGTCTAGTATTTTTGCATGAGAGTTTCAAAAGCAGTCAAAGAAAATGTCTAGTACCTTGCTTGAGAATTTCATTGATTTTCAAAAAAATTGTATATTTCTGTAAAATAAAAATATAATTTCCACTTGTTCACAGTTTTTCTGAAATTCACTCATTCATTCACATATTTGGATAATTAATCACACAAACAAAGAACAATTATTATTGTATCTCTTTTCGACGTTTATCAACACTTATGAACTAACCTATAATACACACATATATTCACATATAACTTAAATATAAACACACACTTAACACTTAAAAGTACGTATCGAATTGTTCTTATATACCACATGGTGAAATTTTTCACGACTTGAAAGACATGCTATTTCACTGAAAACTGAGAATTAAATAACATTTTGTTTTCTGAGAAACACAACATAAAAAATATTTTGTTGAAAGTCAATTCATGAAGACAAATAAATATTAACACTATTTGCTTGTCATAAAATAATAGTATATTCACATCTGAAATAACCACAAATGGAAACAGACGATCAGCTATCATTTACTTTGGATAGAAACGCGCAACGCACACTGCGCATGCTCTACCGAATTTTTAAGCGCAGTCAACTAATCTTTCACGTACTTTATAAAACTGAACAAATGACTTTTGGTTAAAATTTAAAAAACACGGTGGCCCATACTAGAATTAGAATAATTCTAGGACTTTCTTATATTTTCTTATTAAAAGTATATGATATCGCCTTGTATTTTGTGTCCTATCCAAAAGTCAAGCACTTTCAAGGAATGATTCACGTACTTTTTTTCGTGTAGGGCGCATAATAATGCATTGAAAACCACTCTGATAACCAAAAAAACCAATACAAATTTTTTGAGGCTTATTACCCCCACTTTTTTCAACATCCTCCATTTTTTAGGGTTCTGTACACCTACGGTGTACCGACGGAACCCTATTGGTGAGACTCTTGTATCTGTTAGCCAAATCGTGCCCCCCCCTAGCGGCTAAACTATTTGACCTAGAGAGCTCAAATTTGGTACATATATGTATTTTCACACGTAGATTACAGGAAAAATATAGAGAATGTGATTGGAGGTGATGGCCATAGCGTTGTCAAGGAAATAATAAGATTTTTGGCCAAAAATGCATAAAAAGTGAACATTCCCCCCTTTAACTTCTAAACTATTCAACATGGAGGGCTAAAATTTGGCATTCTGGTGTATTTTAACGCGAATATTATAGAAAATTAAAAAAAATTGTTTTCTAATTTTTACATTATTTGACCTAATGAGCTGAAAATTGGTTTACTAGTGTATTATAACAGTCTCACGAGAAAAAATTTATTCAAGAAACTGTTTGAAAAAAAATTGAAATTTTTTTTTAATTAAAAAAAATTTTTTTTTTTAGTTAAAACAAGTGGCATTAAATATTTTAAAGAAGAATAAAATTTTAAGAGAATAAATGAGAGATTGTTTTCTCCCTTTAGTTTTGTAACTAAAAATAAAATAAAAATTGGACAAGTGCGAGTTGTTCTCGCACTGCAATAGCGGGTTGCGTACACAAATATTAAAACAATACTTGCAAAATTTATCGATTTTAATTTTTTAGAAATTTTTTTTTTAAATTTAAAAATTAAATTTAAAAAAACTGGACAAGTGCGATTTGCACTCGCACTGAATTGGCAATAAGCGAAGAGGAACCAATTAAAAAAATTGGTTCTTCTGCGCTTATTGCTTATAATAAAAAATATGCAATACTTCAATTTTTCTTTGTTACGAGAACTAATTTTTGCGCGCCACGTGCGCCTATTTTGTGATTTTCAACTTTAACTACTATTATGAATGAAATAGTCTATACTACTTATTATAAAACATATAATCTTCTAAAAAGTGTCCTTCAGTTTTTGTGTCGCTGGTCAAATTAAAATAGTTTTCTAAAATAAACATTAAAAAACTAAATAATAGAATTTGAAATAAGAGGCACAATTGACTTGTAATTCAAATTTTATGAGCGTGATTTTCATTTTCAACTATATTTTAAGCAAAATAATTGTTATATGTTACATATTATACGTAAAAAAAATTTATTTATTTTTTTTGTAATTTTGTCCTTATTAGTTGTATTAGACTGAAAAATAACTTACTTAAGGGTAGGAGATAAAAAGTTTATGTATATCTTGTTACAGATTTAGATAACCTAACATTATTATCTATCCAAAAATTTATATTTTAAAATAGAAGGCAACCAAATAATGGTAGTATAATAATAAAAATGAAATTTATTTGGGTCGAAGATGTAATACTAAAAATATCTAAATTGTGCACACGAAAATTTAAAAAAATCAATAAATATTGTGTTAAATGTTTGTCCTTGAGATTTGTTAATGGTCATTACAAAAGCCAACTTTTTAAGAAATTTAGTTCTTTTAAAAGTAAACGGATATAAATTTTCACAATATAAAGTTACTCTATGTAGAAAATAGTATATTGTGTGGCAAGGGCGGAAAGTTGTCAATTCCTGACCGAGTCAGAACCATAAGGCTACCATAAGGTAGCCTCTTTCATTGTCCTAATCCACTCACTATCATCTTCTATGAATCCTAATGCTAAACAGGCAGATGTTTCTTTTACTGTTAGAAACAATAATCTAAAGTGAAATAACTCTAATTGATATGGATTAACTGCATACATTCTTTCTAATACTTTTTCTTTACGAATTTTTTTTTCTATTCAAGAATTTTCGTTACCCACGTAAAATGTTCTGGTATTTCTGAATAATAATACTGACGAGCAGAAATATCACGTTCATTAAGTTTAAGAAAATCAAGCAATTTTGTATTTTTCTGCAAATCAAATGAAACATTGTTATTATCTTTTCCTTCACGAATAATAACATTCTGTTCATTTGGTAAATGTTTGGGTAAACGATTAATATGTCTCTTTCTCCCTAATGGTTTACTTAAAATTCTCCAAACTGCCTTAACAGGACCTACATATCTATTCTCTTCATAATGATTAATTTCATTGTGATCAACAGTCACCTAACCATTAACATAATTGTAATAATAATGGATGCAGCATCATGACCTTCGAATATATATTTATATAAATATTTAACAGATTTGATACTTAAAACTATTTCCACATTTATATGACAATGAAAAAATTCTGAAAGTATAGGACAATATGGAACTACATTAGAATTGTCAGCAACATATCCATTTGGTCGTTTATACGTTTTATTATTATTTCTTCGCTGACAACGAACATAACAATTTTCTTCAATTGTAGTTTCTTCTTGGTAGATTTTTGGACAATTTTTTGAACATTTAACATGAATTAAACACCAATCTCCACAAGGTCCATAAATGTTATTTTTCATTATTATTTAATGCAAAGAAGGATTGCTATTTTCATCAGGAATTTCTGCAGAACTATAACAATCAACACTATCAACTGTTAATAATTTAGAATTTTCTTTCAATATAACTAACAAATAAATATGTTGCAATCCTCGCTTTTGAAATTAAATAACATAAACATAAGACTTCTCTTCTACAAATAACTTGTTGTCAACAATAACTATTAAAAGATGTTTAACCTTCAAGGCGAAAACGCTAGTTACTATATCAGGTCTATCAGAAGCAGTTTGATGAGGCAATAAATTAAATTGTATTTCTTTTTAATTTGGATTACACGTCATTGTAATAAATAAATCTGGTCTACCATGAAGACCAACAATAGCCATGGGATCCTGATATTGTTGCATCATATTACGAGCTTGATTGTTTGCACAAAATCGTAATCTATCTATCTTTTTTTACATAATTGTCAACAACCCACTGTTGAAATAATCTTCCCCCATATAAAAATCGATTAAATTCCTTATCTCTAATAACTATTTTTATTTACAATAGGCAGACCGAGAAATAGTATGGTTTCTAGTTTTAAAAGCACTATCACTACGAATCATATTTAATATTATAACCTTTATTTCTGAGTAGATAAAATATTGGATAAATCGACGGTTCAACATTCGGATCTAAATTACTCACTGATTTTAATTCCTTTGTAGACTTATTATAAACCGTTACATGAGATTCTGGTATTTCTCATTCAGAATTTGAATTAAAAATAGCAGCCATTTTATTAAAACTTTATAAATTGTATCTATTTTTATAAAAACCTTTTCAAACGTAAACAACAATTGTAACTCAGGAATTTCTTAATTTTTTTGTCTTGTTAATTCAGTTTATATTTTAATTATTTCCGACATCATCATAAAAGATTTTGTGTATGCATTAGAAGTTCTCATAATATTTTCTATAGTTTGACAAAGTTCTTCATCCAAATTTTCGTTAGTTTTTAATCTATAACGAATTGCTTCTTCAGGATCGTAAATATACAATTGACAAAAACATAAGTCTTCACCTTTATCAGGATATAAAGCACTATTAATTTGGTAATAAAGACCTTGAATTTTGTAACAAAATGGTCCTCTTCTTCTGTTATTAAAATTAATTGCGTTAGCATTTAAAGATGTAAAAGAAAAAGAATTATTATACAATTTTATATTCTTTTTAAAATGACCTGATTTTGTATGAAGTCCTTATAGCAATATTCTTAAGTCTTCTGGATATTCCACAGAAGGTAATATAATACCACTATGACCACAACAATCATTAAAAGTGTGTTTTTTGCCACTAACTCTTTCATATTTAAAATGCTTTGCTTGACAATTATTACAATAATAATTAATTAATTTCAGATAATTTTCATTAGAATTTGATTCACAAATAATTTTGTCATTTGAAATGCTTGTCAGAGGAACAATTAATTTTTGTGAAATAAATGTATTTATTAAATCAATAGATTGATTAGAATTAACATTTTTAGAGTCATTAAACAAAGAGCTTATCTTCTTTTCTCTTTTAATTCATTAGAATTAACATTTTTTAGTCGGAAAACGACTTAAATGATTGTGTTAAAAAATTATCTTTAAATGATTTCTCATTTGACAATAAAAATAATAAAGAGGATTCGGTATTTCATTTAAAAATAAAGATGTTGCAAATGCTATTACAAATAGTCCACAATCAATACTGTCTAACGGTTGTTAATGAACTTTTGAAAATACTACTGGTGATTTAAATTGATATAATTTACCTATATATTTTATTTGATCCTCATTTAAAGAGCCTTTGTTTAGACTGTCAAAAATATAAAGTGTTATTCCATCATAATAAGTGCAAATCTAGTGACCAGATTAAAAAATACATAAAAGAACACTCATTATGTTAATCTAAAATGAAAAATATTTCAAGAAATCTGATTTATTTGTATAGAAAACTTTCTATTCTGTATCGAAAAAAACAGATACGTATTTTTTTATTTTAGTTTAATTGTCAAAATTTTCGAGTTATGAATTTGTGAAATTTTGCACTTTTAATCGTAGACCTATATTCAGTAGCTTATAAGTCCAAAAATATTGAGTTTAGAAAAAAGTTGTTAAAGAACGAAAGTTTTAGTTTTCTTTCGACTTTTAGGAAATGGAAAAAAATTTTATTTTTTATTACAAAAATAAAAAAATTGTAAAAACAAATTAGTTTTTTTTGCCTTTGGGTATGCTAAATTTTTAATTTTCATTTTTCAAAACATACCTGTAAATGATAAGAAGGTTATGTAAAAAGTTTCAGAGTGGGCCTAACAAGTTTAATGATGGGTTAAAAAAATTAAGCTGCCCGTGCAGGTCGCACGCCTGCGGCGCAATATGATTTTTTTACAATTTACTATTAAAAATTGTCTAAATCCTACAAAATTTATTGGATTTTGATTATTATTAAATTTCCAGGCTCTGGACAATATTTAATAGTAAATTGTAAAAAAATCCTATTGCGCCGCGGGCGTGCGACCTGCACGGGCGGCTTAACCCATTAAGTCCCATGAAGAAACCAGCCATTGTATTAAAAAACTAACAATTGGATTCACAGGCAAATGGAAAAAAAGATATACCTGTATTTTGTTTTTAATTTCGAATTGTTTAACAACAATTGTTTAAATAATTAAACAAAAATGTAAAATTTTTTGAAATCTGTTAAAGCCAATCGATTCAACGTGAAAAAAATAAGAATATTTTGTATAGGTCATTTTTCTCTCTAAGTCGTATTTAGTTTAAAAAATTGTTATAAACAAATTAATCTGCGTAAAGGGTGTTTTATTCTTAAGCATAAACAAATGGATTTTAAGTAAAACTAACAATTAAATTCATAGGCAAATGGATAAATGATATACCTGTTTTTTTTTAATTTCCAATTGTTTAAATAATTTAACAAAAATGTAAAATTTTTTGAAATCTGTTAAGCCAATCGATTCAACGCGAAAAAATAAGAATAATTTGTATAGGTTTTTTTTTCTCTCCAAGACGTATTTTGTTTAAAAAATTGTTATAAACAAATTAATCTGCGTAAAGGGTGTTTTATCCCAAGCATAAACAAATGGATTTGAAGTAAAACTAACAATTAAATTCATAGGCAAATGGATAAGATTTAGGCAAACAGATAAAATATTAAAATATAAAGAATTATTAAAAATTAAACTTATTAAAAAATTTAATAATCTTCTTTATCAACAGAGAGTATCTCTCCATACTAATACTGATAAATGGCTAATTAATTTGACAAATCTTAATATTCTTAATGATATTCAAGAAATTCTTAGTCTTGGTGGTCTTTTCTCTTTTTTCATATAGTTTAAAGAGAGAGATCCCCATTTCAAAGATTATCACCAATTTTGATTATGGTTTATTGAAATTTTCACCAGATACAAAGGATTATTTGCGAGGAAAGTCTGTCTTTAATCTACAGCAATTTTTATATAATTCATCTTTTGCAATCGTTACTATTTTGAAAAACTACTTTCTATAAAAATTTATAAAACTTAACAATTTCTTTTTTGTCATAAAGATTTGATTGTAACTTCGGCAGATAAATATAAATATATAAATATATATATCTTCGGCCTTAAATACTTTACTCAAAAGATTTCTAAATAAAATTTTTTTTGATAAGAACACATATGATTATCTAAATTGTACCAATGCATATGCACCTAGATTTTATGGTTTGCCAAAAATTCATAAACCTAATATAGGATAGGACCTAATATAGGATTAATAACATTAAATTTATTCCTGACAATTTTGAAATTTTTTAACTAGATGTGGTATCTATGTACACAAATATTTCATGGGAGAAAATTAAAACATCAGTTTAAAATCGATGGAATATTATTAAAAATCACAACTTTGACTAAAGATGAATTTGTTAAAGCTTTAGATTTTTGTTTATAATCATCTTATTGTACTTATAATAATGAATTTTATAAACAAATTTTTGGTTTACCCATGGGATCTCCAATTTCATCTGGTGCTGCAAATTTGGTAATGAAAGATTTAGAGGACTTATCACAAAAAATTGGTGTTATTTACTCTCTTGTTGATATAGCAGTTAAGTTATCTCATCCATCTTTTCATAAAGATAATTTAATAATTGTTAAAAATACACTTTTAGAAAATGGTTTTCCTTTAAAATTATTAGATGATAAAATAAACTCATGTTATAAAAAAATTATTAATCCAAAACATTATTTTTTGAATTATGATGATTCTGTACCAAAGCCTTTTTTTGTTTTCCCATATGTACAAGGTTTTGATTGTATACTAAGGAGAACTTTTCAAAGGAATTTTAAATATAATTTAATATTTTCTATTGACCACACTTTATATAATAATATTATTAAACATAATTTTAAAGACAGACTTACTGTTTTTGATCACATTAATTGTGTTTATAGAATTCAATGTGGGAACTGTTTGAAAGATTACATTGGAGAAACTAAAAGACATGTATTAAATAGAATTAAAGAGCACAAAAGAGACATAACTAGTAAATTAAAAAATACTGGTTTATCTACTCATGCTTATAATACTAAACATTCTTTTGATTTCAAAAATGTTAAAATTTTGAAAACGGAAACTAATGAATTTAAAAGAAAACACTTAGAAATGTTACATTTTCAAAATAATAAAATTAATCATGTTAATTTTTATACAAATATTGATAAATTAAGTCAAATTTATTTTTCATTAATACAATCTCTACACTAAAAAATAAATATATATTTTTTTTTAAATAAAATAAAATTCCCGCTTAACGTAATATATGATATATATATATATATAATTCCGACTTTATCATCTTTAAATTTAGCCTAAAATTTTTTTTTTAATTAGCCTAAAAATTTAAATGTTTCTCACATGGTGTTCATCATGTTCACCATGATTTATATAATGTTGGTTTTTACTATGAACTTTCGTACCATGAACTTTTTTACCATCATGTTTTTCAAGAAAAAATTGGTTTTTAATCTTTTATTATATGATTATTAATGTAATAAAACACAAGGTGAGTTTTTTCTCCTTTATTTTGTTTGTTTTTTTCAAATATTTTCTCTTTAGTGACAATTAATATCTTATATTAATTTTGATTACAGATTTGTTTTTTGATTTGCTTATGTTCGTTTTAAGATTTAAATTTTATTTTTAATTATCATTGAGAATTGCGAATTGCCTGATGAGGACTTTATAAACGAACATCTTTAACCGTGAAAGACCTCTGAATACTACTATCAATAAATATTATTGTTATTATTTTTATCCATATTATATGTGTGTATAAATTTAATGACAATAAGTTACTTCTATTATAATTATATATTATTTCCATATAAATAATATATTATTTCTAACAATAAATGTCATTTGGAATAGTAACATTAAAAAATAATTTTAGTAAAAAAAGACAATTTTTTTGTTAATTAGTACATTCTTTTTCTTGATTTTTTAACAGACTTTTAATATTATTTACAAACATGTTCACATTTTTTATTCACAACACAACACACAATTTTATTATTTTCTATATCGCTTAGAAACGAAAATAAAAAATATTCGCTCGTATGTGGGATCAAACACCCCGACGCATACCCGAAACACCCCTATAAACGCACCTATTTAAACCGCACAGCCAACGAAGGTTGGAAGGGATCCTGCTTAATCTAGTATATAATTGCCAGAGCATGGTAACTCAACATTGATTCAACATTGGACACCAATGTTCGTTCCATGCTCGATTCAAGACTCAGTCAATCTTCGTGAGCCAAAATACAATATCATGGCCGGAGGAACGATTTTTTCCCAGGTGTGGAGTTGTCGATGCCCTAAACAAAAAGCGGGGGCGGGGAGTAGTAAAATTTAACTTGCGTTGAAAATAAAATATGTTTAATTTATTTTGTTCGTACACATAAAAAAACAATTATGCCCATTGCACATCGTACATTGTTTCTTTTTATAAAAGAGCAAATGTACTTCTTTTTAACTAATTACAGGAAATAAATTTATTTACGATATTAACTCGACTATCATTATTTTGAAGTAATTCATCCACCAAATCCAAGTGCACGTGCAATATAGTAACGTGATTTAACCTTTTTGCTTTCATTGATGTTCTTAAATGATTTTTTAATCTTTGCATTGCGGAGAACGATCTCTCAGCAGTACATGACGAAGCTGGTATAGTTAATAGAAGTTTTTGAAATTTCACGTACTCTGGTATTAAATCTGCTAGGTTTCGATTTATTTTTAAGTAACTTACAGCGTTGTTGTTAGAATCAATCCGTGTGGATTTCTTTCGTTGACGAGGAATTTCCGGTTCAGGTAGATCGAGCGCAAATGAACCTTCAACAGCTTTCTTCCAAGCCTCATCAAATCCAAAAATTCTAAGTCTTTCTACGTGCCCTGTCACAATTCAAATTTTTTCATGCGCTTCGTTGATACTAAGCTCACACTTTTGGAGCTCAGCGTTTAAAACTCTTAACTCTCTCTAAAATTAAAATTACGATAGTGAGAAAAAAGTAGAACTCGAAAGTGTCCATTGATTTATATAGCCCAGCAGCTTTAGAAGATACATGTGAATGTGATTCACGATCATCACGCTTTTCTTCAAAAAATTCTAGACAAACATTGTATACAGTTTTGTTGATTCTTATAGAAAAAGAAAATTGCTCTTTACGCGATGCATCTGATGCTTAATCCCCAATGATCGCGTAGAACTCTGTACTTCAAATTTTTAAAAGTATTTTTTAAAAGTATTTTTTAAATAATTTCCTGAGACATAACTTGCGAAATTTTCTCCACAACATCATGATGAAGCCATTTTTTTAGTTCCGTTACCCTAAAACTGTAACCATTCCTTCAGTTCTGGAACATCTTCTGCTCGTGTCTTGAGGAACTGAATGAAATTCGAATTTTCATCATTTTGGTCTCCACGCAAAAAAGGTCATGAGCGCAAGAAGAGTTGCGGTACTAAATATTTTTTCCAATACAAGACGCGCCTTGATTCTTTGCTGTTGAAATTTGTATACAAATACTAGGCTTCTTATTAAGACTTAAAAGGCCAGAACCAGTAGCAATATAAAAATTGTTTTTCTTATGCCTTGCAAGCCGCGTCGTTTGCGTTTATCCTTAGATAAATATAGGGGAGACCGGGGCTAAACCGGACATGGGGCTAAAACGGACAAGTCAAATATTTTCGAAACCGTTAAGAATTTCAAATCGTGTAAATAACCTATGAACGCGCAATTTCGTGATGCATATGCTACATGAGGTTTTAGGGACGTGTCAATTTTCTTGTAATAATAGTTGCCGTTAATATGTGAAAATGTCATTTCTTGAGGTAAAAGTAAAAAATTTTTTTTTCATTTTTGTGGGTTTTTATCGTTAAAATTAAAGTGCAAATATCATACGGCCATTTTTCTTTTAGCTCAAGGTGTACTGAGTTTAGTAGAAAAAAAGTTTAATGGAAAACATTAAGAAGAAAAAATATATTGCAGGTTAATTATTAAATGACGGTGTGGGGCTGAATCGGACATCGTGATTAAAAACAACCAAGTCTTTGAATTCTTTAATTTATTTTATATTAATTAACTATTTTATATTATATTCTTTGCTTAGAACCACTTTATAAATAAATAAATAAAGAATTTATTTTAAAACGCGAATTCGCAAGCGAGTTGCTACAAACAGTCAAGCCTGAAAACTGTAAATCATTTTATATTATAATTATTACCGATTTTACATATTATATTATATTCTTTGTATAGAACTATCTACAAATAAATAAAAGAAGAATTGATTTGACTTTTTTACAAAAAAAAGAAAATTTGTATCTCATTCTTTAATTAATTGGCCGTGTCCGATTTAGCCCCATGGGGTGTCCGGTTTAGCCCTACCAATTTTCGGATTTTCATTTTTGAGGTAGTCACCTTTGAAGCAATATATCTCTAAAGCTATTGTACTTTTTTTAAATCGAACAAGTGCGATTTGTAGGTGAAAGTACAAACTTCAAAACGGTATATTACACTTTAGCAAAAAGTATGTTTTTGTATGAGTTTTCTGGTCAAAGACCAAATCCGTCCGGTTTAGCCCCGGTCTCCCCTACTAGATGCGGCGAGATGTTAGTTTTAGCACATGATCCAGGGTGGCGATAGTGTTCTACATGTGCTTTTCGTCTGCTTTCTGTGTGCATTATAATTGTGTACAACTAATTTAAAAATTGTCGTTTTTCTTAACTGTATATAAAAAGTATAATAAATTAAATTTTTTTATTTCGATGTATATTTAAATGTGTAATTTTATTTTTGAAAATATTCAAGAATCTTATTCTAGACAAATGTTTTTGAATATTTTTCGATCAACAATTTTCAAAAGATATTCAAGATATCCTAAGGACATCTATGGATATCCAGAAATTCGTATATTTTTGAATATGGCAAAATTTTTTAATTTTCAATTCAATTTTAAAAAAAACAAATTGTATTTAAGCGATTCCATGTCAAGTGATCAAGGTGGAGAAAAATTTTTCTCCAATCGTAGCAAAACTTGGGGCTTTTGTAGTACTCATAGATAGTAATTTTTCGTGAAAATATTTTTTTACCTAGTCCAATATTTTCCGAGGGGGAGGGGGTTAAATTTTTGTGTTTTTCAGTACAATGCTTATTTCAATAATTTTTTACTCTTAAACAATTAAACATACAAATTTGACAAAGTACATTTTGGAAAGGTTTTTTCATGCTCTTTCGATTGGAAATAAGAATTAAAAAAAAAAATTTTTGACCCAAAAAATCAAAATTAAAAATAAATTTCAATTTTTGAGGGAGATGGATACGATTTTTTTTTAACGAAAGCTGAGGTTTTTTCCTAAAAGGACATATAAATGATAAAGTGGGACTAGAATGTTTAAACATTGAAAAAAATAATTTTCTCCAAAACGGAGCTAAAAACCGGGTTTAGAGCGCTCCGGCGAGTAGAAAACCCTTTTTTTAAATGTTTAAACATTCTAGTCCCACTTTATCATTTATATGTCCTTTTAGGAAAAAACCTCAGCTTTCGTTTAAAAAAAATCGGGTCTTTCTCCCCCAAAAATTGAAATTTATTTTTAATTTTGATTTTTTTGGGTCAAAAATTTTTTTTTTTAATTCTTATTTCCAATCGAAAGAGCATGAAAAAACCTTTCCAAAATGTACTTTGTCAAATTTGTATGTTTAATTGTTTAAGAGTAAAAAATTATTGAAATAAACATTACACAAAAAGACCCCTTGATCACTTGACGTGGAATCGCTCATTTATATTTTAAACAAATTGGAAATTTTTGTATTTAAAAGTACATTAATAATTTTTCCAATAATAGTATTGTTATTAATAATAATAACAATTATTATTATGTAATAATTATTATGTAATAATAATAATTATTATTATTACCAAAAAAATTCCCTGACTTTTCCCTGACCGTTAGACACCCTGAATAATATTAATAATTATTAATATTATTCAGGGTGTCAGGGAATGTCAGACAATTTTATCGAAAGTCAGTGAAATTTCTAAAAATTTATACACAAATTATAATTTCTTTTGAATAAAAGTACACTGAAAAAAATTTTTATTGAATCAAATAATATTTATTAGAGTCAATTAAATGGTATTTGCTTCAAATTCTGAAGTTATTGATTCAAATAATATTTAATTGACTCCATCTCATATTATTTGATTCCTGTAAATATTTAATTGATAATAGTCAATTAATCGGTTATTGGAATCAATTGAATTTTTTATCAGTGTATTTTTTATCCAACAAAACTTGGAAGATTTTTATTATTGATTGTTTCAATTATTAGATTTTAATTTATTGTTAAATATGTCAGTTGCCATATTGTTAGCCCCAAAAATTAGAAATAAAATTAGTAAAAAGTGAGGAAAAAGTAAGGGAATTTTTTTCTCAGTGCTTGTTAGACACCCTGTTATTATTATTATTATTTTATTATGAATAATATTACTACATATAATAATTATTATCATTATTTATATTTAAAGAATTTTAGAAAAAAAAATTTTTGATTCAAATAACCGATTAATTGACTATTATCAATAAAATATTTAATTGATAGTGGTATATTAATCGACTATTTGAATCAAATAAATTTTTTTTCAGTGTAAATTACACATCCTCTGGTACAAAGTAATCAATAATTTTTATGGAGTGACAATGGACAGTTATTATTAAATAAAATCAAAATTTTTTATAATAGTTACTGCTGAAAAAATGTAATTTCTTTGATTTACAAAATTTCTAGACAAATAATCTACTCACATGCCAGCTTTAACTTATACGATATCGACGCCTCCCGTTCATATAATGCTTATTTAAAAACGAATGCAAGATGATTCTTATTCACTTTTTGGTGCAAGACAATGCTTATTCGATTTTCCGTGCAATAAAATGCTTATTCACAATTCTATGCGAAAATGTACATTCTGAAATTAGCTTATTCTATGAATTTTATAAAATTTTCAATTTAGTATAATTTATAATTGCAATTGCTTAAAAAATATTTTTTAATATGTGTGATAGGATCCGTGTTTAAAGTTTCTTATAACAATAGACACGTACTGAAATTCTCAGATATTTAATTGCAATTTAATATTAATAGGAAGATTTAGGGTTACATTTATTGTTCTGTCAGTGGCAATTGTTTTGCACACAATTTTGAATAAGCATTTTATTGCACGGAAAATCGAATAAGCATTGTCTTGCACCAAAATGTGAATAAGAATCATCTTGCATTCGTTTTTCAATAAACATTATATGAACGGGAGGCGTCGAATATATACGACTTTTTTCAACTTTTCAAATTAAAAAACCAGAAAATATTTGTTTAAACATTAAATAATTTTTACATTATAGAAATTTTATTATCTTTTGATACAAAATATTTCTCATTTTTCAAAATTTTTGTATGTTTAAAAAATTTACTTTTTTATTTTAACAATTTTTAGTATTTTTCTAAAATAAAAAAGACAAATAAAATATTACTAGAAATATACCTTTGGTTTTTTGTCGTTTTGAAAATTTTATCTTTTTTAGTAGTTACTATTGAAAAAAATATTTGGTTTTTTCAGTAGTGATTATCGTTAGTCTCTTAGCAAAAATTAATAATTTTTAATTGAAAAAAATTTTAATTTCATTTCTAAATGTAATAAAAAATTATAATTTTTTTAACTTACATTAAATTAATTTTGTATATAAAAAATTAAATTTTTACACTACGATTTTATTTTAAAAAATTTGTTTTAGTTTTTATTCTCAAATTAAAATCATCCTTTTCGTAAAACTTTTTAACTTTTTGATTGAATAAAGATATCTATAATTTAAACACATTGTAATGTAATTAATTTTTCAATTTTACTATATTGAATAAAAATCAATTTGATTTTGAGTTACAAGGTAAGATAAATTTGCGAGAATTTTGAGAATTTCTCTCTTTCAACGTTTATACAAAAGCGCATGATCGCGGACTTGTTTACATCGCTCTTTTGTTTATAACCGAAAAAACTGTTTGTCGAAAAAGTCAAGCGATTGTCCTATGCAATATTGCGAAGTGCGGAAAGTTATTTCTAGGCATTTCTAGACATCTTTGTGGCTTATTGTGACAATAAAAGGAAGACTTGCAAAGTGGGAGTTTTTTGCGCAAAAAAATGTATCCGAATAGACCACAGAATCAGTGCGCCTACAAGGATTGTCGAAATCATCGGGGAGACGAAAATATCGTCTTATTCTGTTTTCCAAAACAGGGTACGGAAAAATTTGAATTATGGTGTGCAAATGCAGGTAAGTAACAAATTGTTTTTCCAATATAATAAAAAATGTGTTAACACTCAAAAAGTAGGATGTCTAGCGAGCTGAAGATTCGGGAATCCCCGAGACATTTCTTTTAACCCTCCATTCGTCGTTTTCTCACCAAGTTTTTTTTTATTTATAACTTTTAAAATACAAAAAATTATAATTCCATATTCTCAGTACATTTAACAGTACTCTTCTTCTTTACATTAAAACAATTTTTGTGTTTTTTTATATTTTTATTTTTTTGTTATTGAATTTGAAAGCAGCAAATGTCGGGAATTTTTGACGCAAAGTGAGAAAACTTCTCACCGCGTGGCCGACGGCGAATACTCGATTTCACTTTTGTCATTAATGTTTTATTTAAATAATTAATAGAAAATGATATTTAATTTTACGACCAATAAGTTGCTCAATTATTTTTATAACAAATAAAATTTTATTCAGAAATTCTATTATTTTCATTGTAGAATTTCAAATATTTTTTATACAATTTTAAATAAATTCCACGAAAAATATAATTATTCTTCAAGATTTTATCACAACTAAACGAAAGAATTCAATTTAAAAAAATTGAATTATTCAATAAAATAGTCAAATTCGTTGCAATAATTTAATTATTTTCATAAATTACTTTTAATTCGTTGCAGAAAATCAATTATCTTTAAAAAGTTTTAAATAACGACTCTGCAAAAGAATTTCATTATCTTGATAATAAACAAAATTCTTCTCATACAATTAATTATTTTAAGGAATTTTAATAAAATTCTTTTCTAATATTTAATTATTTTGGAAAGTAATAAAGTACTTGACTGAAATTTAAAACATTTTTCTCACTATGCAATCATTCTTCGAGTAAATCAGAATATATTCTTCAAGGTCATAGAAAAATCAAAATTCTGTCTGGATATTAGGGAAAAATCTAGAAGAAACAAAATAAAATTTTTGTTGTAACCCTGCTTACATCATATTCCACTACTCTCTAAAACTGAATCATTGAATTTTTACTGAGAATCAGTGAATTTGAAATACTCTCGTCATTTTTATTAATTTTTATTGTCGATTATTTTCTTTACTTATTTTAGAATTCTGAACAATCCATAGTATAGATTTTTAAAAATTTCGTTTTTTTTTGTAAAAAAAATTTTTTTAAATAAAAAATGCTTTTTATTAATACTTCACATTTTATAAATGGGTGATTCCAGCAAAAATCGACTAGAGCTGGTTGCTCGAAGATTTTAAAAAATTCCGTAATTAATATACAATATTCTTTAGTAAAAGTAGATTATCTTTTAGTGGATATTTTCACTAAATACATTTTACATTCTTTTAAATAATTTTTTCAATTTTTAACTGGTTATGCAGTCAAACATAACCTATTTTTCGAAAACTCAGTAAAAATCATTAAAAATAGAAATGTAAATACTGATTATTATTTTAATATACATATATTTGCTAAATTCTTTTAAGTAATCAAAAACTATTTGAAAATAACTCATAACAACAGTAAAATTAGTATTTTTTGAATTTGCACAGTATGGAAAACATAATTTTCTTTTACTTATATCTTTTGAGGAGGAAAAGGAATTTTGACGAATCCTTTTAAACTTGATTTCTTTTAAAATTTATTTTAATTCATTAATTATTTAATAAATATGAAAAATTATATGAATTTAACCTGATTTTCATTTAATTTTTATTTTCAAGACTGGACTGAAGTTAATCACCTTATCGTTCGTTCAAAAAAAAAACTTCAGTCCAGTCTTGAAAATAAAAATTCAATGAAAATCAGGTTAAATTCATATAATTTTTCATATTTATTAAATAATTACACTGAAAAAATCACGAGAGTGTACGGTAATAATAAAAAAAGTCATCCGAGAACAATCAGAGTGTGACTGTTGACAAGTTTTCCGATTTAGTGTCTGAAGTTGAGAAGGAGCAAGAAACTTCTCCATTGCAGATTCTTACTCCTCCTTACACTCAGTCGTATGATTTGGAGACATTTGATTTGCCGTCGAGTAATGAATTGTATTTAAAGACTGAAAATGAGAGATTGCTTGCAGTGATTAGAAACTTGAGTCAACAGTTATCTGATATAAAAAAACGACAATTAAAGGTATTCCGGAAAATAATGTTACGAATAATATCGATGTTGAAGAATTTTTGAATTCAAATAATGTGAACTAGGATGCGCGAAAAACTATGATTAAACTACAATTGAGATCAGATAACTGTACTCAACCATACACTAATGAGGAAAAACTTTTATGCATGAAAATCCATTATTGGTCGGCTTCAGCTTATGAAAGAATGCGTCAAACCGGGATACAATTGCCTCATAGTAGAACAGTCGAAAAATGGGTGGCAAAGAATGATGTCACTCCGGGATTTATTAAATTATCGTTTGAAGATTTGCGAGAAGATTTAAAAAATGCACCACACGATGCCAAATGGTGCGTAGCAAAGTGGGACGAAATGAGCTGCTAAGAATTCGAAGAATATTCTAAAAAGTATGATTATATAGAGGGCTTCAAAGACTTTGGGCCACTGGAGAGAACTCAAAACCGTGCTAATCACGTTTTTGTTTTCACCCTGAATGGTAAACATCCCTCTTATCGCTAGCGAATAATAGCGGGCTTCTTTCTTGTTCGCCACGCCATGAAGGGAGGTATGATCGCAATCCTGCTAAAAATGCTACTTGATGAAGCCGACCAATATGGACTTAGTGTGAAAATCACAGTGTGTGATCAAGGCAAGCCGAATGCTAAATGCTACAGTGACTTGTCTGTAATACCAGAAAAACCTTACTTTTATTACAAAGAGAACAAAATTTTTTGCACTCATGATTTTTCACATGAAATAAAAAATTTTGTCACAGCCCTTCTTAATAATGGTAAGATTTTTATGAATGGCAAAACTTTGTATCTTTCTGATATGAAAGCGACATGGGAAGCAGATCGGAGGTGTCAATTATTAAATAATTTAAGACACATCTCTGATGTGCGTTTCTATCCAAATTCATTTCAGAAAATAAATGTACAAAGAGCACGAGAATTATTAGGTGGAAAAATGGGTAAAGCGATGATTGAGGCCGACGAAAAGGGTTTAATTTCTTCAAAAACTCTTCGGGAATCCGCGGAATGTATTCTGATCATGAATGATATTTGCGATGTAGCTGACAGTACGCGAACTAGGTGTCCTAATCCATTAAAAAGTGCTCTTTCTACTAAAAATGCAAATTCCATAAAGATCTTCGAAGACTTTTTATCATGGGGTTTAAGCATGCAAGTTCAGACTAAAGGGTTGAAGTTTAAAACTTTACCATGTTTGAAGGGTTTTGAAATGATAGTTCGAGGTCTTTTAGATTTGTTTAAAGATTTGTCAAAAGAAATCCCTGAATTTAAATTGTGTACTAGATTATGCAATCAAGACTCAGTGGAGCAACTTTTCTCCCGATTACGAGGGAGAGGAGGTTTCAATAATAACCCAACCTGTCGTATGCTTCGATTAACGCTTCGTCATATGCTTTCGGTAAAGCATAACATTGCTGCATCGCGCAGAGCAAATGTCTCTGAAGAAAATGATGACAGCGTGGGTTACGATGAAATTACTCTAGATGATTTTAACGCTCAAGTTAAAGAACCGCTCGACCAGAATGAAGTTGCAACTGTAAGAGCAATCTCATATGGAGAAGATCGTGCCTTCAGTAAAGAAGATACTCTTACTAATGATTTGCAACTTGATTCTACTGATGCGAATTTCATCACCGAAAATAACGATCACGATAGTGATGACTGTAGTTCTGACGAAGATGACAATGACTGCAAAGATAATGATAACGGAGACAAAGAGGACAATGTTAATAACAATTTTAATGACTTTAATGCTGACGCTAATGACACTGACCCCTTTGACGTCATTTGTGACCTTGAACAGGTGGAAACGATTTTGCCTTTTCAATCGTATAGTGGTACCTATGAAGGTAGTTCGATTAGTTATTTTGCTGGTTACGCTGCTCACGTAACAACCAAGAAATACAATTGTGATCGTTGTTACGAAGTACTATTTAAACCTCCAGAGATCAAGATGACACTTTCATTGAATGTCGCGAATATGAAACTAAAACTTCATATAAAGTAACACTATTAAAGAGACCCTCGGATCAATTTCGACAAGTTGTAACCGCGAATCTAATTTCGTTTGAAAAAACTATTGAAAAAATACGGCACAAAACTAGCGTTAAAGAAACTATTGAAAAAAAGCTATGTAAATAATACTATTACCGTACACCTCGATTCCTGCATTTAACACCAACTATGTTTTACAAATGTATAGTAAAGTTTCGGTTGTACCTAATATTAGTTTTTAATTATAAACATTACTTTATTGCTTTGTATATAGTAAAAATTGTTTGAGATATATGCTTAATTAGATTTTTTGTTTGACGAAATATTATTAAATTTTTTATATTTATTAAAGAAAACTAACTAATATAAAGTAAACTAACTATTTTTTTACTATAAGTAATTGTGATATTATTTTTTGTTAAACCAAAGAGTTAAACCAAAGTTTATTGTTAACCAAAGATATTTTACTTGTGGCGTGATTGAACATTATTAATCTCAGGGCATATACTTTTAAAAAATCGTTTTTAAATTATTCTACATGTTGTAATAAACTTTTTAATTATGCGATTTAAATCATTTTGCGTCGAGAAAAATAATTTAACAAAAATGTATTTATATTTGTATGTATGTATGTATTGTATTATGTTCAAAATTATAACTTGTGGCCCGATTAGTTATGTTCTTTCGTAATATGCTTTATGTTTTTACTTAGAAAGTATCTTTAAAAAAATAATGAAAAATTGTACTTCAATTATTATTGTGCTTATTAATCATATTTTTTTCAGCAAAAAAAACATAAGAAAAAAGGTTCATTATTATTGTTAAGGCTTTTTCTTTTCTGTACATACACTGCGATTTTATATTATTCTAAACATTTTTTCTTATGCTACCGTAAGTTATGTGGATTTAATCCTTTCAGAAGTATGATTTGACAGGCAACCTAAACACAATATCTTTAATTGTTCAATGAATTTGCCTTTATTGTTGAGTTGTATCAAAATTTTGTAGAAAGTAATTGATTTTTAATTTTATCATGAAAAATAGTACTTCTGTTAGGGTTAATAAACTTACGTGTTTTCCCCCTCGACAATTGCTCACCTTGACGAACGATATATTATTTAAGTTTTATAAATATATAAAAATATTAAATATATATCTGGTGAGAGGGCTCAGTAAATTGTGAAGTTTTTATGCAGGGTTGCCAGTAAATAATTTAAAAATTATTTTTTCCTTTTTTGTTATTTAAAAATGAGTTCAAAAATCAATAATACACTGCTGGACTCGATCGACGTCGCCCTTGACGCAATGTCACGTAAACATTCAGGGCCGTCTTAAGATGTTTACAAATGGGTGCATCACTTAAAAGTGATTTTCTTAAAGTTTTAAAAAGTAAACAAATTGTTTATAATTTTTTTGTTAAAAAGAAAATAATAAACAATTTTTACGAGACAAAATGGTAATTTGTAAATAAAACTTATTATCAAAGAGTAAAATTTTGTATTTTAAGTAAAAGGAAAGAAAATCTATCAAAATTGCAATTTGTAAAAAAACTCATTATGAAAGAGTAAATTTTTTTATTTTAAGTAAAAGGAAAGGAAATCTAACAAAATGCTAATTTGTAATAAAAGTAATTATCAAAGAGTAAAATTTTTTATTTTATTTAAACTTTAAACAATTAATTAACAAAGAATTTTTTTAAAAATAATTAAATGCAATGCGTTTTCGTCATTGCTGCTCACATCGACGTCTTCCACTTGTTGATTAGTAATCAAATTTACAATTTCATCGTCCGTCAAAGGTCCCCAACCGATATCCGCATCGTCTTCATCATACCATTCAGAAACAAGTTTTTCTGTTTCTTGTACAGGATGTTCTGTTTCTGCCAAATTTTGACAGAATTGACTAAAAATTTCGTCAAAAACAGTTTCTGGCTTATTAGCAGCATTATTTACAGATTCTTCGTTGCTAGTACTTGGAAGAGTAGTCAATGAAGCTTCCTCATTTACAATATATGACTCGTCCAAGAGTGGCTTCCACATTTTACTAAGAGTTGACACTTGCAAGCTCTCCCAAGCCCTTTTGAGATTGATGAAACAGTCACAAAGGTTTATTTGTTTCAGATAACTGACAGTACCGCCATGATCAAACAAGGCACTTCTTAATAAGTTTTTTTTATAACACTTCTTAGTTAGCGAAATTGCTCCCTGGTCCATTGGTTGGACAATTGCGGTGACATTCCGCGGTAAATACAAAATTTCGAAATTGGAGTTGATTGCATCGAGTTCTTCTTTTTTTGGGTGAGATGGAGCGTTGTCTAGTATTAAAACTACTTTTCCAGATTTTCCCGTACTTTTCTGGTGTTCCAAAACAGACGGAATGAATACTTCCGTGTACCTAAGAAGTTAAAAATATATAAATATTGTAAATTCGAATAAAGTTTAATTGTAAAAAAATTAACATAAAAATTTAATACTCACCAGTGCATAAATACTTTGGAATCCATCCACGCGCTGCTCTGAAGAGTGTACGTAATTCCAAAAATTGATATTGATTTTAATCTCTGCGTTCTCAAGTTCGGCGTAATAATTTTGCTTAAACATCTTGGCGTCGCAGATTTTCCAATAATTAGAAGTGGTATTCGATGCTGACCACTGGCATTAGCACAAAAAAGAGCAGTTACTCTCTCTTTGTTTTATTTACGGCCTGAAACTTCGTTTGTCTGTTGGGAAAGCGTGTAAGAAATCAGAGTTTTCCAATAGATTCCGGATTCATCCGCATTGTACACATTATCCAAACTTAAGTTTTCTATCTCAATTTTATTTTTTAAAACTTCTGCAAAATTTGTTGCACTCTGAGGATCGCATGACAATTTTTCTCCTTTCAAAACATATTTCTGAATGCCATAGCGCTTTTTAAAATTTTTTAACCATCCGGAACTTGCCTACAAAAGAAATTATTTTAATTAAATCATGAGTTTCAGTTCTCATTTATTATTAATAAAGACTAAATTACTAATTATTACTAAGTATACTTAAATAATTAAATCAATTATATATTCGATATAGAAAGATCTAATCTCAAAAAACTGTCAGGATTTATTAAAATGTAAATATAAAAAAAAATATGTAGAAGTAAAAATAAAAGTAATGAGTTCATAATGTTTAGTAAAATTAATATGCGTATGTATCATTAAATATTAGGAATATTTTTTCAAATCGTTTCATTGCAAACATAACCTAACATTATTGCAGCAGCATGTGTGTAAATATATATGCATATATGTACTATTTTTACCTAGAAAGAAAAAGTTTCTGCTTATTGCAATATAGTAAGGCAAAATGTTTTCTTTTTTTCTATTTACTTACCTTAAACGATGTCGAAAATTCTAATTTTTCGTCAAAAATGAGGGCTTTTTCCTGGATTAATGGCCCAGAAATTGGGTCTCCATTATCTCTTGCTTGCTGAAACCATTTAATCATCGCTCTATCTAAAATTGGCTCTTCACAAGTTTTAGTTGTCTTTCTATTTTTTGTTTCATTCAAATTTACTTTATTTGAAATAATATCTTTTCTATACTGCAGTTTATAACACAATGAATCACTAATGCCATATTCTTGTATTATGTTTTCATGCGATTCACCTGCTTTTAATTTTTTTATTACCTCGGCTTGTTCTAAATATGTTAAAAACTTTTTTTTTCTTTCTTATTTTCAACGCGGATGTTTCTTTCGACATTTTTTATTATAATTTTTTCTCACAAGTACGGGGCACCAAATACACACTCAACTTTAAAGTCACTAGCACGACACTGGCGCCAACCATAACACTCCTCTCTACCCGCTTCACCTCCTCCCCACCAAGCATTATACTCGATCGACGTGGACTCGATCGACGTTCCAGTGTAGTAAACAAATTTAGGAACTTCATAGTTGAAGCTAAGTAGCAATGTAGATTCAGGGTTTCTACAAGTCCTGGAAATCATGGAATTTCATTTTGATTCATGGAATCATGGAAATCTCATGAAATTTCTAATCGGATCATGGAATTTTTTAGTTTTTGTTGTAAACCCGTGTGATTGAAATTCGCGCTCTTTTACACTTAGAAAAAAATTCGTTCAAAACGACCAAATTTTGGTTGAATCAACTAAAAAGTGCATTGCTATACAGTCAACCAAACATTTGTTTGATTCAAATTAATAGTTTCAGTTAAACGTATTTGGTTGATTTAAATAAATTTGTTTGTTTAATTTTGTTATTTATTTTCCGCTAATAATGTTTGAATTTCCTAATTTAATGTTTTCTAGTTCATATTTTATTCGTTAATTTATAATTTAATATATAATTATTGATATTCGAAACAACCAACTAAAAACTTCAAAAAATCGTATTGTAAATTTTCTTCTCACTGGTACAAATTAAAGATGCAGTAATTCTTACAATGAACACAATGCAATTATTTAACTGACACTTATATAATTTTGTTTTTTCGATTTACCGATTTAACTATAATGAATTTGACGCGAACGCGGACTGTAGACAAGTGAGACTGCCATTTTTAAATTCACACATGTACTTTTTGAGACAAGCAAATATTTTTGTTTGACTCAAATAAAATGATTTGGTTGAATCAAACAAATTCGTGTGTTGTGTCAAACAAATTGTATTCAACTAAATAATATTCTCTATCCAAAACACTAATTTTTTAAAATCAAACTAACATCTTTAAAAAAAAATTTCTTTCGGATAACCATACAAATTTTACGTATTTATTAAAATGAACCAAATTTTTATTTAAATCAACGAAATTGTTTTATCGTAACAAATAAAATAGGTTAACTAAACAGTTTGGTTAAGTGAAATAAACTTTTTTCTCTGAGTGTATTATTCAGGGTAGTCACAAGTTTCAGTTTATCAATTTCCCTGACAATTTACTGAAATTAAAATTACTTTTCCTAACAAAATTCTTTTTACAGAGGAAAAGATTAATGTTTCCGGAAAATGAGTAAAATTTATGAATTTTAATAATTTCTAAAATTTATTATTATAACCCATTCTGAATCTAATTATTTTTTACAACTTTTATCAAAACTTCATCTCTGAATCAATAAATTTAAAATTTTTTTGAAAAGTTCTTCTAGAATTTAATTATTTAAATATATAAACTCAATTTTTTATAATAATTGTGACTCTCCATATTAATTTCTCAAGTTATTAAGGTATAATATTTTCAAAAAATTATCATAAAGATATTCTTACAATTAATTTTTTTTATATTTTAAAACAATTTTTGAACGATAATAGTTTTTCAATTTTGAAAAATTTCTAAACAATTAAAATGTAGTAAAATCTTTTTAAAATGGTTGATTTTTTGAAAAGTTGTATTGCATTAGTGTAATTATTTTTCGAAAATAATTGTATTTTTTAAAAAAAATTTTGTATAATTTTAAAAACTAATAAATTTTTTGATAAATTTTAATTAAAAACTTGGAACATTATTGTTTTCTTTAAAATGTTAAAAATAATTGTAAAATATTATTTTTGGAAATATGTAATTAAAAATATTAAAAATATTGAATTTCAAAAAATTAGAAACTGATTTTTATTTTTAAATTTACCTTTAAAGACTTTTCATTTAAAATTTTTTAAAATTCAATTTTTTAAAAAATTTGCAATTAAATTTTTTCAATAGTTGTTTTTTAAAAATTGTATAAAAATACTCGAAATATACTAATTATTTTTAATTAAATTATACAAAATTTTAAATAATCAATAACAATTTTTTAAAGATTTGTTTATAGTTAATTTTTGCATTATAAAAATTAAAACAAGTTGCACTTTTTTTTACTGAAAATTGTGATATTTGGTTGCAATATTTAGAAGAAAAGTCGGAAAATTCTCTATTTTCTTAATTTTCCTGGCAACAAATTTTTGTTATGACATTTACCTAATTTAATGTGTCATAATTTTATAATTTATCACCGGCAAATAGTGAAAAAATCATGGAATTTTATAAGGAGAAATTTGTAGAAACCCTGCAGATTTATTGTTTTATGTGTGACATAACAACTTTTTTCAGATAAAGGTTGATTTAATATTAACTTTGTACAAATAAAAATGAAATAAATATTTCTCAAACTTATCAAAGTCTTACTTTATGTATTTTTAGCCTCCCACATTCCCATTCTATTGAACACAATTTTTTAATTAAAATTCATAATTAAACAAATTTTGTAATAAAAATATATTTTTTTAATTGAAAAAATTTTTTTTAATTATTAATTGAATTTTTTTTATAATTAACAAATCATTAATAAATTCTTTAGTAAAAGAAATTAATTAAAAATAATCATTAGATTTTATTATTTTTTAGAACTTTATATAAAAAATAGTTTTATTAGTTTCTATTGTTATCACAAAAACACGCTGTTTTCAAAATAGAAATAAAAAGTAGTGATATTGGCGAGAAATAAAATTCTAGCCTTTTTGACTGAAATAATATGATTTCCAAGCGGTAACCTTGGAAACAGCGAAAAGTTGAAGAGGGCGACACTAACATACACTCAAAATTTAGTATGCTATATATATATATATATATATATCGGTAGTCCCCACCACCGACCCTCGCCGCATCTAGTATATTTATCTAAGGTTTATCCAACTGTCGAATCCATCGTTGACAAAAGCTTTACGAGAATTTACGCTCCGGCTATCATTAGGTAATGATATATTTTTTTCAACTGCTTCACAGCATATGAAACACAAAATTTTCCCATTGGTATTAAGAAACAACCAATCGTGTTTCGAGAGACTGTCTTTGTTCTTTTTTATCTCATGCCAAGATTATGGGTTATCGGGTTTACTCGTACTTTTTCAGTCAAATTTCCAGGTGTGGGAATCCACATCTCAAAATTTCCCAGCTGTGCCGTACTCCTTTACTCCACCCAATCTCCGCCGGCCCTGAGTATACATGTGTATGTATTGAGTGTATATGTGTGAGTATACATGTGTATGTGTTGTGTGGATATGTGTAAGAATACTTGTAAATATATTGAGTCCGTATGTGTGACTATGCATGTGTTTGTATTGAGTGTGTACGTGTGAGTATACATGTGTATGTGGTGTGTGCATATATGTGAGTATACTTGATAATATATATATATATATATATATATGGGTGATTCTCCAAAAAACCTCATTTTGCATGTAGTAAAGATTTTCTAAATAATTATAATCATTTGGGAAAATACCAAGTCATATTTCTCTATTTTATCACTTTTTCTAAATGTTCTGCAAGAAAAAGTTGTAAAATTTTATTGTTTAATACATTTTTAAAATATTTTACCACCTCAAAATCGATTTTCTAACCTGTCATCTAAGTGCTTTTCATTTTTTGAATACGTAAAACAATTATTAAAAACATGAAAATAGGTACTTTATCAATTTTTTCTAAAAGTTATGATATTTAAGAATAATTTTCTAAGATATGAATAAAATATGTCGTGTAGTTTTTTTAAATATAGAAAATGAAATTTGTCATGTAGTACCGCGTCATTCCTCTCACTCGTTGAATATTATCCAATATTTATGCTGTGGGTAGAGATATTGATTAATTATCGTGATCAATATTTAAATTAACATCTCTAATATTAATTTCTTAAGTTACTTTTTAAAAAATGTAATTATTTTGCGTTAAAAAAATTAAAATTGAAACATAAGCAGAGATTCACAACCTAAAGCGTCATTCCTCTCACCCCTAAGAAAAACAATATTAATATATATATAAATTGATCGCAAATTTTTTTCACATAAAGTTGTCCTTTATAAACATGATAGGGCATTCTCAGCTGGAGGAAAATTATTTGTCAATTAAATAAAATTAAAAAATGTTGAAATTGTCATTCCTCTCACCCGTCATTCCTCTCACTTTTTTGAAGAAAAATTAAAAATTGATATGATTGTCGATTGTTTACAAACTGCCAGTGAAAAGTGAACCTAAAATGTATGAAAAATAATTTTTGACCATTGTTAAAAGAGATTTTTGATAACTGTCAGTATTTCAAAATCTATCAAATTTGTAGATAACATTAATAAATTATAATTCTTAAATAATTTTTTATAAATAGAAAAATATATATAATAAAAAACGTCGGCGCCAAATTTTAACCTCTTAATTTTTTTGTAAATTTAAATTTAAAATATATACTTTAAAAGCAAAATGTTAGCATGATCATGCTATAGAAGTGGTAGATTTTTGTAAACTCAATATAATTGATTGAATTAATCCATAAATAATAATTTTTTTTCTTTTCTGTTTGTAACTCGCAAAAAGGAGTATTTCGGGAGAATCACCCATATGAGGCGTTATTTCTCAAACGTCCCAGTCCAAAATTATAAGTCTTTGGATTGTGTTGGTATTTTGGGAAATTGTTGCCCTATATGAAAGTAATAAATCTGTAAAATATTAGCTCTTTAAAAAAAAAATTGTAGAAAGTGGTGGGGGTTAAAGTTTTGACATTTTAAGTAACACTGCCATTTTCAAAACCATGTAATTTTTATAAAACTTTATCGATTTCAATTTGTTTATAATGGATTTAAAGCATTTTTCATCTACTTTCTAAAAATTTTACAAACAAATTTTTAAAAAAATTTTTAAACAATTTTTTTTCAAAAATTATGTTTATTTTTTAATTTTGACCTTGATGGGTATTTTAAAAAAAAAAATTTTTATTTTTATTGGAAAGCTGACATTTTTCCGGAAAAAACCATATAAGTTTCATAGTGGGATGACCAGAAGTTTAGAAGATATTTGAAAGCAAAGTAAGTGGTGCGCCCGGGTTACTGTACGTTACGCCGGCGCTGCGCCGTTAAACGACATAAAAATCACTCTTTTATCTTCATCTGCTTCAGTAAAAGCTCTGCATTTAAACAGGGTTGATACTTCCTATGAATCTTTTTCAATAGTAGCTCTCTGCATTTAACAGGGTTGAGACTGTCATTAAAATAATGCCTGCATTACTTTTACCGAAAAAAATTTAAATATATAATTTTGAAAACGAATGTTTAAACTTTTATAAATTATAATTATTATCAATTAAAATGAGTAATTTTGAAAAAGAAAGATTAAAGTTTTAAAGGAACAATAATTATCATCAATTAAAATAATTAATTTTGAGAAAAATATTGATGTTTCGTAAGTTAAAATTATTGTTATTGGCAATTGGAAAATTTAATTTTGAGAAACAGAAATTTAAGTTGAATAGAAATTGAATATTTTAATAAGATTAATTTTTTAAAATTTAATGTTAAATAGTCGTGAGATTCAATTTTTTTTATTAATTTAGGTCATTTGTTTTTAAATCTATTATTATTATTATTATTAAAACAAATGACCTAAATTAATAAAAAAATTGAATCTCATGACTATTTAACATAAAATTTTAAAAAATTAATCTTATTAAAATATTCAATTTCTATTCAACTTAAATTTCTGTTTCTCAAAATTAAATTTTCCAACTGCCAATAACAATAATTTTAACATACGAAACATCAATATTTTTTTCAAAATTAATTATTTTAATTGATGATAATTATTGTTCCTTTAAAACTTTAATCTTTCTTTTTCAAAATTACTCATTTTAATTGATAATAATCATAATTTATAAAAGTTTAAACATTCGTTTTCAAAATTATATAGTCTCAACCCTGTTAAATGCAGAGAGCTACTATTGAAAAAGATTCATAGGAAGTATCAACCCTGTTTAAATGCAGAGCTTTTACTGAAGCAGATGAAGATAAAAGAGTGATTTTTATGTCGTTTAACGGCGCAGCGCCGGCGTAACGTACAGTAACCCGGGCGCACCGCTTACTTTGCTTTCAAATATCTTCTAAACTTCTGGTCATCCCACTATGAAACTTATATGGTTTTTTCCGGAAAAATGTCAGCTTTCCAATAAAAATAAAAATTTTTTTTTTTTAAAATACCCATCAAGGTCAAAATTAAAAAATAAACTTAATTTTTGAAAAAAAATTGTTTAAAATTTTTTTTAAAAATTTGTTTGTAAAATTTTTAGAAAGTAGATGAAAAATGCTTTAAATCCATTATAAACAAATTAAAATCGATAAGGTTTTATAAAAGTTACATGGTTTTGAAAATGGCAGTGTTACTTAAAATGTCAAAACTTTAACCCCCACCACTTTCTACAATTTTTTTTTTAAAGAGCTAATATTTTACAGATTTATTACTTTCATATAGGGCAACAATTTCCCAAAATACCAACACAATCCAAAGACTTATAATTTTGGACTGGGACGTTTGAGAAAT
Organism: Leptopilina myrica (nomen nudum); assembly: GCA_032872475.1. Classification (NCBI taxonomy): domain Eukaryota; kingdom Metazoa; phylum Arthropoda; class Insecta; order Hymenoptera; family Figitidae; genus Leptopilina; species Leptopilina myrica (nomen nudum). The sequence continues at coordinate 31,766,198 of CM065458.1, forward strand.
AACGCCTCATATATATATATATATATATATATGAGCGATTCCATCTCAAGTGATCAAGGTGGAGAAAAATTTTTCTCCAATCGTAGCAAAACTTGGGGCTTTTGTAGTACTCATAGATAGTAATTTTTCGTGAAAATATTTTGTTACCTAGTCCAATATTTTCCGAGGGGGAGGGGGTTAAATTTTTGTGTTTTTCAGTACAATGGTTATTTCAATAATTTTTTACTCTTAAACAATTAAACATACAAATTTGACAAAGTACATTTTGGAAAGGTTTTTTCATCCTCTTTCGATTGGAAATAAGCATTTTGAACAAAAAAATTTTTTTGACCAAAAAAAATCAAAATTAAAAATAAATTTCAATTTTTGAGGGAGATGGATACGATTTTTTTTTTTTTTTTTTTAAACGAAAGCTGAGGTTTTTTCCTAAAAGGACATATAAATGATAAAGTGGGACTAGAACGTTTAAACATTGAAAAAAAGAGTTTTCAACTCGCCGGAGCGCTCTAAATCCGATTTTTAGCTCCGTTTTGGAGAAAATTCTTTTTTTCAATGTTTAAACATTCTAGTCCCACTTTATCATTTATATGTCCTTTTAGGAAAAAACCTCAGCTTTCGTTTAAAAAAAAAAAAAAAAAAAAAATCGTATCCATCTCCCTCAAAAATTGAAATTTATTTTTAATTTTGATTTTTTTTGGTCAAAAAAATTTTTTTTTCAAAATGCTTATTTCCAATCGAAAGAGGATGAAAAAACCTTTCCAAAATGTACTTTGTCAAATTTGTATGTTTAATTGTTTAAGAGTAAAAAATTATTGAAATAACCATTGTACTGAAAAACACAAAAATTTAACCCCCTCCCCCTCGGAAAATATTGGACTAGGTAAAAAAATATTTTCACGAAAAATTACTATCTATGAGTACTACAAAAGCCCCAAGTTTTGCTACGATTGGAGAAAAATTTTTCTCCACCTTGATCACTTGATATGGAATCGCTCATATATATATATATATATATATATATATATATATATGATTCATTCTTCGTCAAACGAAGCCCTCTTCTCCTCAAAATTGGTTTAAGTGTAAAAAGGGAATATTCTTAAATTTTTTTTTTAAAAGTTACTTTCAATTGCCGGCTTGCGTTTTTTAACATTCAAAATGGCAGATCTAAAATGGCGGTCAATTTTTTTTCAAATTCACTGAATTCAGTAGAAAAATGTTGCTCAGGGGTTTTTGGGGTCGTTGATATGAATCTGCTTTCGAAATTTCAAAATTCAAAATGGTGGACCAAAATGGCGGTTAATTTTTAGAAATTTATTGTATTTAGTACAAATTTGTTACACGGGGGTTTTTGGGGTCGCTGATTACGAATTAACTATCGCAATTTCAAAATTCAAAACAGCGGATCCAAAATGGTGGTCAGTTTTTTCAAATTTATTGGATTTAGTAGAAAAGTAGAAAGTAATATAACTATTTTTAAAAAATTGTTAAGAATATTCCCGATATATATATATATATATATATATATATATATATATATATATATATAATATAAACTAAGGGGGGCTAGGCCCCCCTGCGCACTTCGCGCGCCAACCATCTAACTATTTCTTATATTTATTTTAATTTTAATTTTTAAATCATTTTCTTTTAATATGAATTGATAGTAATAAGTTAGAGTAAGTTAGAGTAAATGAACCCGAAGGTCACACTGCCCTTAAAATTGACGTACATTTTGAAGGTAGCAGATATTGTTTGTCGAATTTTGACGTCTAGGTCAAAACTGCCCTCAAAATTGACCTAAACTTTAAGGGAAGCGGAAATTGTTTGTCAAATTTTGACGTCTTGGTCAAAACTGCCCTAAAAGTTGTTCTTAACTCAAACCTAAATTATGAGGGTAGCATGAATTGTTTGTCAGCCTTAGACGTTTAGGTCAATACTGCCCTCAATATTGACCTAAATTTTGATGGTAGCGGGAATTGTTTGTCAAATTTTGACGTTTAGGTTAAACCTGCCCTCAAAATTGACCTAAATTTTGAGGGTAGGGTGAATTGTTTGTCAAATTTCGACGTTTAGGTCAAACCTGCCCTCAAAATTGACCTAAATTTTGAGGGTAGGGTGAATTGTTTGTCAAATTTCGACGTTTAGGTCAAAACTGCACTCAAAATTGACTTAAATTTTGTGGGGAGAAACTACAGGTCAACTCTTGAACTGTAGGACAGAACATCTTTAAACAGCGGCGGCGATATCTTTTTGTAATATATAGATATACTTCTATTTATAGATAATATAAATATTGTAAAATGCAATCCTATGATATTAACAAATCTAAAATTTTAAACCTTTGTCATCAATTTTGTAGTGCCATAACAGCCTGCAAGTAAAAAAATTGTCTTTGGCATAGGATTTGAGGTCCTATTTGGCGCTTCTATCTGAGGGGGCAAGCTCTAACCTGTAGGTGAAACATAGATCATATTTTGACGTAATGTGAAGGCCCACATTAAGGCCCTTTTTAAAACCCGTAGCTCAAAAAAATAGGTAAATATAAACATTCATTTTTATCCGTTATTACATTTTCATCAAAAATGAGAAAATCTTGGATTTGTGCGATTTTGAGCAATGTCTAATTTTGATAAATCTTTACGTTTCATGACCCCCTGATTTCAAAAAAATGCTTTTTAAAAAAGTGTCTGTCTGTCTGTCGTCTGTCTGTAGAAAAATTTGTCTCGACGATAACTCGAATAAATTTTAATGAATCGACTTGAAATTTGGCACACTTTCTTAGTCCGTAAAAATGAAGTCTGAGTTTGTTGGGCAGCCCATTTTGTCAAAAAACAACAAAAATTCAAAATTTTTAAATTTTCAAAATTTTGTATTTTTTACAATTTTCAAAAAATTATTTTTTTTTCCTTTATATGAGCAAAAACAAACAACTTTTCCGTTCCACACTGTTTGTACTACATAATGCACTCAGGTCGCAAAGTTTCAGTACATTTTGACTGTTTACTTGTAAATGCTCGCTCCACTTCAAATTCAAATATTTCTGTAAAAATAGATGCAACAGCTATCAAACAAGGATCATTTTAAAGCTCAATAAATTTAGAGTCAAATAGGCAAAAAAATAACCAATTTAATATTGTAAATTTATAAAATATAATTCTTTAAAGTTAGAGATTTTTTATGAAAATTGCGATTTCGGAATCTGGAGTTCAAGCGAACGCCAATTGAAGAAAAAAATTTGTTAAGACTTGACAGTTGTACAATAACAAGTACAAATTCTATTCTTTAATTCTAGACAAAAATCATTTACAAATATGAAGTATTTTTTTCAAATTTTATAAAAATAATTTCTCTTGCTCTAAATTTTTCGAAGAATATAAATTTCAAATTCGTCGTTTCTATTCATTTGTTTCATCAATTAACCACACTTTTGAAAAATATTGAACCTCTTGACTGTAGTAAATTTAAATTATTTACATGAAATTTATCCCTCTTCTTATAATGTTACAAATTTAAACTCGCATTATTACTTATTTTATTTCAAGGTGCAATTTTTTAAATTTTACAATAAAAAAGAGATGCACATTTTTCAAAAATTTGGTTAATTGATAAAACAAGTGAACAGAAATGACGAATTTGCAATTTATATTCCTTGAAAACTTTAGAAAGCAAGAGTAATTATTTTTACAGAATTTAAGGCAAATATTGAATACTTATAAAAGATTTTGGTCTCGAATTAAAGAGTGAAATTTGTACATTAGATTGTAAAACTGTCAAATCTTAAAGAAATTTTTTCATTAATTGGCGTTCACTTGAACTCCAGATTACGAAATCGCAATTTTCATAAAAAATCTCTAACTTTAAAGAATTATATTTTTAAATTTACAATATTAAATTGGTTATTTTTTTTGCCTATTTGACTCTAAATTTATTGAGCTTTAAAATGATCCTAGTTTGATATCTGTAGCACCTATTTTTACAGAAATATTTGAATTTGAAGTAAAGCGAGCATTTACAAGTAAAAGTCCAAATTGTACTGAAACTTTGCGACCCGAGTGTATGTAGTACAAAAAGTGTGGAAAGAAAAAGTTGTTTGTTTTTGCTCTTTTATTAAAACAAAGAAATTTTTTTTTATAAGTTTTTGGGCCAGGTTTGGCTAAACCGTTGACGTGGAACATAAAATTGTTATTTGTAAATCAAAAAATCAATATATTTTGTCCGGTCTTGTCTTTTTTTCTTCAGAAACGTTCAAAGAATGAAACCTATTTGTTTAATTTAAAAAAATTTAATTTTTAATGTTAATCAGCAAAATTGCGTACAATTGAATAAAAACTCTCTTCAAATTTTCTTTATAAAATTAATATGGAAGCAGATAAAAACAAAAACAAATATATCGTTGGAAAGGTAATGAAACAAGCTTTCCAATGCTGTAAATATCAAATTTCTAAATTTATATGCCTTGGCTTGGTAGCCTTTTAAACAAAGCGAAAAGCGTCCTGCCGGCAGGACCGGGTTCCATCATTTTGTGACTAAAAATTATATGAATTTTTGGAAAATTCAACTTCTTTAAGCTACCCTGCTCTTCGGTTTGAACTTACAAGCTCGACATTTACATGCGCTGAAAGCTTGTTTCATCACCTTTCCAACGATATATATTACTTTCTGTTTATGTTAATCCATGTTAGTTTTATTTAGCGATTTCGGACGGACTCACCTGAGTCTTTTTGGTCCTGCCGGAAGGACGTTGGACGTTCTATCATTAAGAGAGAGGCGTAATGTATCAGCAATAAAATAATAATTTAGATCATCAAATATTATTACGGTATTGACAATTTTGGTTTTTATTGTATATTTATAACAATGAATATTGAAAATGGATCACAGTTAATTTTAACTTTAATTATTTTTATGCAATTTTAAAATTTTCTAAAGTTGTAGCGAAATCCAAAATCCATTTACTTAAAAAATCTATTCTCCAGTTATTTTTTTAATAAAGGGTTATCATTGTTACTTATTAATATATAAATTGAAAGAAATTAATCTTAACAGGCTAATTTTATTAATTTTTTAAATATAATAATTTTTTTTAATAAAATAAACAAAGTGATGCCTGACGCCGCGGAGATGTTTATTGAAATTTTTTTTGACTAATACCGTAACTATTAAGCGAAAATTCTCAATTGTTCTTTAATAAAAAATGTTTAAAGCTCCAAACCTGATAAACAAAAATTGTTTACAAGTAATTTTGAAAAATAGATAACAAAAAAATAAAGATTCCTAAAATTTACTTTCGAGAGCAAAAATTTTTTTTTGCTCCATATTTTTTTCTACCATATTTTTAACAATAATAAATTAATAACAATGAAATTTGGTACAAACTTATAGTATGCCAAGTACATTATTTTGATCAAAAACCAAAATCCTGTCGTTGTTGATGTATTGATAAATCATAATTAAAGTTAATTTTTCTTTTAAATTTTTTTTCCACTAGGGTCATTTTGTAATAGAATAAAGGTTAATTTCTCAGCTTTTTTTAAAATTTATTTAGTGAAGAGTCTTACTAAATGTGTTGACAATTGTTTCGTGAAAAATTCTGGGAAAATTTTAATTAATTTGTAGCAGAAGAATGCGAACCACCTTGACTATTGAGTCGATAAGGCTATGAGAATTCGTTGGATGTGGACCTTTGTAGCTCAGTGAAATAGCAATCAACCGGCAATTGATAGGTCCTGGGTTTCGAGCCCCAGCAGAGTTAGTCCAAATTTATATGCATTGCAAATTTCTTGACAATTTTTAAATTATTTGTTTATAAAATTATGTTTATTTTTAATGTTCAAGCATGAGCTCTATCAAATTTTGTTTTAAAAAATTTTCATTTTAAAGTTGAAAATCTTATTAAAAAACCGTGAAATTTTCAATGTACTGTTCAAAAATGACTATAGCCTACAATTTTTAACCGATTTGAGTGTTTTTTGTTTGAAATTAATGTGGATATCCAAAGAGGACGATTTCTGAGATATTAATTGTTTATAATTTTTTTATTTTAAACAAATTAATCCATTTTTTAAGGGCGTTTATTTTTATTTCGTTACTGCACATGATCTAAATCAGTTCAAAATAATCAGATATGACCACCAGACAATTAAGGGGACATTCCAGTTCAAAATGTCAAAAAAATCGATTGGTTTGTTCTTATTTTCGGATTTCTTATAGTGTTAAGAATACTCTCCTAAAATATTATTGCAAAATTCGAAGTAAAACAATAAAAGTAATACATTCTTATTCTTTGCCATGTCAAAGATGTTTTTGTATGCAGATAAGCGATAGAATGATTTAAATGTTTTCTCATTTGCATTTTTTAAAGAAGACAAACAAAAATGTATTTGGTGTTGCTGATCACATATTAGATATCAAATTTTTAGTGTTAAAAATCTGATTCCTTATTCGTAATTAGCGACCACAGAAACCCCCGAGTAACGATTTTCAAGCAATTTCGATAATTTAAAAAAAATGTCGAAACTTATGCATCATACAAGTGCAACTTCGAAAATTGGAAAATTTCCAACTTCCCCTTTCTTTATATGAGATATTCTGAATAAAAACACATTTTTTTGCATATTTTGGGGAAAATGTACCCAAAAAAGGGAGGGAAAAAAAATTTCACTTTTTCTATGACCACACCTAAAGAAATATTTATATTTTAATAGTATATTGGTACTAAAAAGCCTTATTTTTGCCTGTTTTAAACTGGAATGTCCCCTTAATAAGACATAAATTATAGCATTTAAAAACAATTTTTTTTTAAATGCAGTAATCTGTTTTTATTACACTGCAAAAATAAGTATCTTATTTGATATCTTAAAATAAGACGTAAGATGGAAAAATGGTAGCTTACATCTTAAAATAAGATGTTTTCTGAATTATCTTACGGATTTTTAAGATGCTTTATACGTCTTAGGTGTCTAATTTTATTAAAGTATCTTAAATTAAGATGTTTCTGTCTCAATACACTAAAAAAATGTATTTGATTCAAATAATTCAAATTATTTGAAAAATATTTAATTGATTCAAATTTTTTAGTTGGATTAAAAAAATATGTATTTGATTCAAATAACTTGAATTATTTGAATCACACTTATTTGAACGAAATAAATTGTATTTGATTTAATTAAATAATTAATTGAATTGAATAAATGAATTTATTTAATACAAATAATGAGTTACTTGAAACTAATCTTTTTTTTTGTTTCATTCAAATACTTCGTATATTTGATGCAAATAAAAATTATTTGACACAATAAATTTATTTTATTGATTCTAATAAACTTAATTATTTAATCCGAATAATTCATTATTCAAAACAAATACACTATTTTATCAAGCCGAATAAAAATATATTTGAATCAATTAAATAATTATTTTTAACGAAAATAATGAATTACTTAAAACTGTTCATTTATTTATTTCACTTAAATATTTCATTTATTTAATACAAATAAAAAATATTTCGACAAATAAATGTGTTATTTGGATACAGTGTCGTAACACTGGCTTTGATATAGTAGATCAGCCCGAGTTCTCACCAAGTCTCAGTTGCGGTGTGGCTTAAAGAGGTGCGTTTATATGCTTGCGGTCAGCGTTATAGGCGGGGGGACGTGAGTTTGATGCCACATGCGAACGAATATTTTTCATTTTTCGTTTTAAGCGTTATATAAAATAATAAAATTGTGTGTTGTGTTGTGAATAGAAATTGTGTGAATATGTTTATAAATAATGTTAAAAGTCTGTTGAAAAATCAGTTAATGTATATAATATATACATATAATATAATAATATATTAATGAATTAAAAAAATACTAAATATTAAAAAAAAATTTTGTATTAAATATCCAAGTAAAAAATATTCTATACACGGACCGCGGAGTTCGTATACGAGCTCGGTAGCTCGTATGAGAAATATGAGAAAACTCTCATACGAGCCTTTTCCGTAATGAGAAGTGTATAAATGCTTGTATACGAGGTGACTTTTAAAACATTTTTCTTAATATAACACTATTTTAAAGTAAATGTAGATAATAGAAATTAATTTTTAAAGTAAAACAAAGCTAAATTTAAAAAGGAAATGAAGTTTTAAGAAAAAAAGGATAATTTTGTTCAAAAAATTTATTCACACTGAAAAAAGGTTAGAATTTGATAATTCCTTGTTACTCTAACTAACCGACATTAGATATTTCTCGTATACGGTAAGTAGATTTTGTATTAAATTTAATTATTTTATATAAGAACATTTATATAATAAATAAATAATAAAATATTTATTAATTAGTAATGAAAAAAACTAATTTATTTAACCGCCAATACAAAATCGTGCTTACCGCATCCGAGAAATATCTAATGTCGGTAAGTTAGAGTAACAAGGAATTATCAAATTCTAACCTTTTTCAGTGTGAATAAATTTTTTGAACAAAATTATCCTTTTTTTCTTAAAACTTCATTTCCCTTATAAATTTAGCTTTGTTTTACATTGAAAATTCATTTCTATTATCTACATTTACTTTAAAATAGTGTTATATTAAGAAAAATGCTTTAAAAGTCACCTCGTATACAAGCATTTATACACTTCTCATTACGGAAAAGGCTCGTATGAGAGTTTTCTCATATTTCTCATACGAGCTACCGAGCTCGTATACGAACTCCGCGGTCCGTGTATAGAATTTTTTTTACTGGGATAGAATGAAATAATTTTGGTAATTGATTTAAATAATTATTTATTAGTTTGAAAAATTCCACTTATTTGATTTAAATAATCTGTATTTGATTCAAATAAATAGTTATTTGATGCGATAAAATCAAATATTTAGGTAAAATAAATACGTATTTGGTTCAAATACACATTTATTGGATTATAACCAAATAAATTTTTTTTCAGTGTAAGATGTTTAGCGATGAGTTATTTGTGAATTGTAAGATGCGAAAACAATTTAAGTTACTAAAACCTATGATGCATAAAATGTCTTACATATAAGACCATAGTTAACCTCAAAACTTTTTTCCCAAAAAATATGCTGAAAATGTGTATAAAGATACTTTTAATATCTTAAATTAAGATATTTTATATGACTAAAAAGTGACTACCATAACATCTTAGAAATGACTACAAAAACATCTTAATTAAGATATTTTTTTTTACAGTGTATTATTAAAGGTCAAAAAATAGGTCAATTTTGACATAGATTTTAACTTATTTTTTTTACCTATATGTCAAAAATAGGTCAATTTTGACATAAGTTTTGACTTATGTTTCTAACAGAATACATATGTGCATAAGCTGTAAAATTTACAATTTGTATTTTTTTGTCTGGACACTTCTAGGTAACTTTAATAATACTTTTAACTTGAACTTAAACTACTTCTTAAAATCTGAACTTTAAAAAAATGCTGTGTCAAAATTTTCTTCCTTCGTTTGTAGAGCTACCCATATATACTTTATATAATTATTATGACGTTATAGAATTTTGTTCAATTTCACTAATAGTATTATTTTTCTGTCGTTATCTAATTTTTATTATTTTTAGCTTTATAGTTATGATTATTATTGTTATTATAAAAAATTATTGGCTTTACCTATAATTTTCAGATAATTACACAAATTTTATTTTTAACTGAAAAGAACAGAAATTACATGTTTAATTGAAAATTAAAATTTTTATTCTTTTATGTATTGACATCAATATCCATTAGATTTTAATTGTTCCATACAGTTACTTTTGAAAGTTTTATTCATTTAATTTTTTGGAATATAAATGTACGGAGAGAATATAGAATGCAATTCGGTCGCTAGAAATTATATTTGAAATTAAATTGCGTACAAATTCATGTATGTGAAAAGTAATCTTGTTAAAATCACAGCGGGTAGCCAAGTACAGTTTAAAAAGGGGTTTCGAGTGGAACGAGGACATTTCATACACGTTTATAATGCCTTATTTATAGAAAAAATAATTATTTTACGATAATAGTAAAAAAATATATTTGACATTGCTATTTATTTTAGTTCTGATATATAATTTTGTTCTTGAAAAAACAATTTCTACTCTGTTTATATGAATTGGAAAAGGTAAAATTAGATTTAGATTTCATTTTATTCAGAATTTATCGCAATTCGTTTTAGAAAAAATATGAAATGCTTACTGTGAATTGAAATATATGTGAATAATTTGTATTTAATTGAATAATGAAAATTAATTAGATAGTTTTCTTTTTACAAGAAATGTAAATTAAAAATAGCCAGTGGCGGGTCTAGAGGGGGGCCACGGCGACTTGTGCCCCCAAGAGTCATATATTTCTATGAGATAGAAAGATATAACATTATATATTGATTTAATTTTTTTGAATAGATGGCCCCCCTAATAGCCTTATCTGGATCTGCCACTGAAAATAGTAAATTTGTATTCAATTAAAATAATTAAATGTACGTTGGAAAAACGATATTGTTAATTTTAACATACGAATATGGTTAGAACTTTTGTCTAAGATAAACACATTGTATTGATGTTCTTTAAATACAGTAGGGGAGGGTCACTACGGCACTGTAAAACAAGAGCGTCTTGGTTTAAGACATTTACGTAGTCACTTCTAAGACGTTTAAAAGCGTCTTCTTTGACTTCTAAAATTCATATATTTGGAAGTTATGTTTTTCATTTAGGACGCTCAAATAAGACGATTATTTACATAAGACGTTTATAAACGTCTAAACGTCTTATTTTTAGACGCCATTTTTTGCAGTGGGTCGGGACACTTTTTGACTTGTGCCGATAACTTCCGTTCTAAGCCGAATTTCACGTTTTCTGACATATGGTTGGAAAGATCTTCTAAAGTGGAATGTTTCTTCTATACTTACATCAAAAAATGTCTGGACAAAAATTGGAAAAGTTATAAACATTAAAAAAAATTATGTCGTTACGGTCGGGACAGGTCTCTACGGTCGGGCCACCGTAGAAAATCAATGTGATATGAAGGAATATTTTCAAAAATGGCCCGTAAATTACAGAAGAATGCTGAAATGCACTTGAAAATGGAAAAAGGAAATATAAAATTCATATAAAAATTAATCTAAAAGCGTTCTCAGTACACGAAACGTTAACAATACGTTATCAAAGAAGATGTGAAATGAGACTTTTTAAAGTGTTTTACGAACGTTTTTCGAACATGAATATATTTTTTTTCACTGTAAAATGACGTTCTTCTCACATCTCTACTTTAAACAAATGAATTTTCGATGTCAGAACGCACCATAATTGTAAAATTATGTGTCTTAACCTTCACGATATATAGTGACCCTACAGTAAGTTTCGCGTCGTTTTAATTTTTTAGCACACAGACATAAACGCACGATATAAAAACCAAATAACATGCCGAAGTATTAAAGCACTCTCTAATGAAAAAATTTCATCATCTTACTTTATTGTTTGCATCTTCCCTTTTGTTTCATTTCTCGACATTAAGTAAAAGTTTTGCTTGAAAAATTCATCACACATTTACGTTTTACGTTTATACTGCTCGCGTACTTCATTGAAACTTAATGAAAATGACGTGAAATGTTTTCTACCATCACTAACAAGTATTTACATGGAATGGTAAATGGCACCAGTTTGTTACAACTAAAATACCCGAGGTGGCCCAACCGTAAAGGTGGTCCGACCGTAGTGACTCTCCCCTATAGGTGTTCTTTACATTTATATTACTGTCTCTCATATATATCCAAGTGAGAAATTGGCAAGAGTCAATAAATAATTGATCCAATATCGGACCAATATGGTTGCCGTGTTGTCAGCCTATTGACTCCCAATATTGGACCAATATTGGCAGGTGCTTGGGATGCAATGGGTTCGTCAAGCATCGGTTTTTAATATTGGTCTAATATTGGCTGAATATTGGCAACCGAGATAAAAAAATTTTTTAAATAAATTTGTTTTAAAAAATCTTGATAAGAAATTTAAGCGTTTGGTGCAAGAAGGGCGAATAACAAAAAACGATGAATGGAGATATTTCAAGTTATAGTTTTTAAACTTTAATTGCCTAAAAATTGTACATTAAGATGAAATAAACTTTTTTAAATTAATTAGTTCGTTATTAAGTTATAAAGTTCAAGTGTAAAATTAAGGGAAAATTGCAATTAACTATTTAATAATAATGGGTGTTTTAGGCTTTCACGCTCAGACTGCTCTGACAAAGCCAAACGTGGTTGGTAGTTTTAGTGAAAAAGTGGATTTTGATTGCCTAAAACTTTTTCTTGACATTTTCGTGCTCTGTTTTCATACTCTATCCTTTGACACGGATCATCAACTTAGAGCACTAAACTGTTAATTTAGAGATTTAGCTAATCAAAATTCACTATTTCACTAACCCCACCAATTACATTTGGCCTTTCCACATGAAAATTTGTCAAACTAAATTTTTTTAATGGAGTATCTATTTTCAATTTTTTTTACATGCAAATTCTATTAGAAAACATTTAAAATTGCAAAATTATGTGATATTCCTGCAGATTTTTATTCATATCATCATAAAGAAGTCTTATATCGGAATAAACGTTTGATAATATGAACTAAAGGATATTGTAATCATTCTCACTCAATAATATCAAAACGGGAGTTAATCGCCTAACGCCCTTCTTGCATCCAACGCTTCAATTAATGTTTATAGTTTTATTTAATTATTTAATTTTAATAATTTATATAAATAATGTGTGTTATTTTGCTTGCTAATATTGGACAAGTGAAAAATTTCTCACTGGGCATAATGATGTTCGTGATAAAGATTCATTTTTTCAGGGTATTTATTTGTAATTTTAATTATATTAAACTTTTTTCGACTGTCTTGTAAATTAAGTAGTATTCTTACCAAGTCCTTTTTTTAAAGCAACAGCTGTCGCAATGACTAAAGCTACTTTTGCCACAATCAGAGCTTTAGTAGCCAAGGTCCCCGCGACATGTACCATTGCATAAAGTAAAGTTGCTTTTGCGACACCTGCCATCATCATGAACATTTTTCCGTAGCCTTTCTTCTTTTTTCCCCTTCCTAGAAAAAAGTTATTTCGGTAAAAAAATTAGAGTAATGAAACCCTTTGAGCGGCAGGGCTTTAGAATTGGTGTAGAGCGTAGAAGTGACAGAAGCTGTTGAAATGCGTCAAGACTTGACTACGATTGTCTAATTCTGTAAGGAGATTTATAATATCTGAATAAAGTATTCTTGTTCTTTAAGATAAAAGAAGACATATGACTTATTTATCTGAAAAAAGAATACTTTGTTTGATGTTATAAATCTCCTGACCGAATTAGAAAATCGTAGTAAAGTCGTCGCTTTTTTGCCTTTTCTGTCACTTCTACGCTCGACTCATATTCTGACAAACTGCCGCTTAAGTGGTTAAACAAATTTCTATCATTTTTTTAATAAAAATGAAAAAGCATTATACATTTTCAGTAGAGATATTTTGCCCCTTCTAGTGGTGTAAAAAAATTGAAAAGTTAATTCACAGGTGGAAATATTTCTGGGAATTTGGAAAGAGCGACAACTGGTAGCTAATGCCGGTAACCACTGTCGAAATGTTATTTGGTAAGCATTCCAAAAATCACTACCGGTAGACAGGCGCGGATCTATAGGGGGGCTAGGGTGGGCAAGTGTCCCGGGCGCCAGCTTTATAGGAGCTCCAAAATTGCTTCTGTTATATGGAAAAATATTAAGATATTAAGAAAAAACAAATTTTCTGTTTCCTTAATTTAGTGAACAACTATGAATAGACATTAAGGGCATGTTTAAGTTGTGAAATGTAAACAAACCAAAATGTAAACAAACAGAGCACTAAAATCACATTTTTAAACAGACTTTTTTCTCACAAAAATTAACATTTTTACACTTTATTAAGGGGAATGGTAAATTGGACGCGTCGAAAATGCTATTTTACTGGCAATTTTAATTTGTTATTTTACTAATTGCTTTTCATTGCTTATAGTTAATTTTTGTGATAAAAAAGTCTGTTTGAAAAATGTGGTTTTAGTGCTCGGTTTGTTTACATTTTGGTTTGTTTACATTACACAACTTGGACTTGCCCTTAATCTATTACTATATTTAATGTTTATTACTTCAAATATATTTAAATATTTAATTTGAAATATAATGCTTTTCATATAGCCCTTTAACAATAAGACACACAATGGGTTTAATTTCAACTACATTTTAAATTTGATTTAATAACAGGGCTGCTACAGAAGTCTGTTTTTAAATTTCCATGACTTTTACAGGTTTTTCAGTTCCAAATGTGATAAATTTCTAGGTCACCTTTTTAAGTTTTAAAAATATTCACGTCAGATTATCTCTATTTCATTTTTAAACCACATATAACAATAATAATTATTAAAAAAATAACATTTTTAATATTTCGATATTTCGATAAAAATCTTTTAGAGAACATATAAAAATAATAAAATTTGTCTTTGAAATAATCAAAGATTTTATCAATTTTCTTTAGTATAGACAATTGTAATAATTTAAACAAATTAATCTACACCCCTTTTAATATTATAACATTTTTTTTGTATCTTTTATAGTATTGCATTGAGATCACTAATTTCTTCATCGATGACTTTTAATTCTTTTTGTTTTCTATTAAAATTTGCCGTTTTCTGTCTTTCAATTCTTGTAGTTGATCGGAGATCAATTTTTTTCTAGAATCTTCTTTTCCTTTCGCTTTGGATTGCTTTTTTTGAATCTAGAAAGCATCTGCACATTCTTTCCTAGCGCTGCGAAATTTTGAAACTATTTCTTTTGTAAGGACAACATTTTCAAGACCTCCTACTACTTGGATTCCATCGTAAATTCTTCGTTGAGAAACCAGAGATTTCGGTTTTTGATTTTCAACAATAACTGCTTTATTTATTGAAAACCCCCGTTTTACGAAGGCATTTCCATGGCTGAGAAGTAATATCTGCTTTAACAAGGTGATCAATTCCTTCGAACTGTCATTCGTAATCCAAATTTTTCTCCAAAAGTTATCCAATCGTTCTTTTTTTCTATCAAAACTCTTAAGCAGTTCTTTTAAATACGGTTTTTAAGTAATGTTTTAAATTCTCGATCAATTAAATCACAATTTCTTGGAGAAATTATTTTTTTCTCTAATAATAACTCGACTGTTTGCTGAAGACGCCTAAGACACGTGTTTGGATGTTCGGTTAGGCGTAAAGGATCGCAGAAGGTAATGGCTTTACAAAGTTTATATTTTAAATGCGATTTTTCTAGTAGTTTTTCATAAAATTTAATAGCAAAGACTTTGCATTGATTTTTAAATATTAATTTATCTTTGTCTGACACTCCATTCTTGCTAAAAAATTTATTCAGTTCGAGTTGCACAGCGAGACCCACTATTACGTGTTGAGTTTTTACGTAATTTTCTGTTTTTTGAATGTCAATTTTGTAAACGTCGCTTGCCTTTTCTAGTACCTCCTTTTTTAAGAAAATACTCATTAAGTCAATCATTAAGATTGTCAGATCAGTGTAAAGAAAAGGTGCCAATGGAGAATTTGATTGGTATTCTCTGAGAAATGGCTCAACAAGATTTGAAACGTATGCAAAGAAAGATAATTTTGCTTTTATTAATTTATCTTTTACACCGTCGATGACCTTCTTATAACTATAAGAATCTGGTTCTTTTTTGTCCTTTTTGAGACCGTCAACAAATTTCTCTAAATTTGGCAAAATTACTAAAGCTCTTTCCGCGACAGTTTTACTTTCTAACCATCTTGTTGAGCAAAATTTTAGTGGAAATAAAGTATATTCTGAATAATATGTGTAACTAGCTCTTCGAGCAGGCACGTCATTTAAGATGTTGAAAATCGCTCTTAAAAATTAAGCAAGATCCCAGCCTGTAGCATTGGCTCCTGCTTTCAATCCATTGTTAGCAACATGTATTCCACAAGTGCCCATACTCAGAACTTGTGGGTACTCTTCATCATTATTTAAACCAGGGACCGTCACGGAATCAAAACAAAATTATAAAATACTTTTGTTTTGATTTGGATATGGGTATCAGAATCAAAATTCCACTCTATTTAGTTCTGATTCCAATATCAAAATCCCACTCTATTTCGTTTTGGTTCCAATATCAAAATCAAAATTCAAATGTGGTTCGTTTTGGTTCCAATATCAAAATAAAAATTCCACTCTATTTCGTTTTGGATCTAATATCAAAATCAAAATTCTTTCTTGTTTTAATTTTGATAAAATAATACTGCGCATGTAGAAGTGTGATTGAACCTAAATTTTGTTGCAAATGTCAAATATATCAGAAGATAATATCGTTTTTACTTACGAAATCTGAAATAGAATTCGAATCGATTTCTGTTTTTACAAGAAAACCGAATTGCAGTATTACAGTATCAGAATCAAAATAGGAAGTAAATTTTGTTTCGTTACAGTATCAGAATCAAAATTGGATGTGAATTTTGTTTCGTTACAGTATCGGAATCAAAATAGAAAGTAAATTTTGTTTCGTTACAGTATCAGAATCAAAATAGGAAGTAAATTTTGCTTCGTTACAGAATCAAAATCAAAATACATTAATAATTTCGTTTTGTTCTGGAATATCGTAACGAAATCAATATTTGATTTCCGTGACGGTCCCTGATTTAAACCAAGATCAGCTTCTAAATGTGAATTAAACGTTTTAAATTCAAGGGTCCGACTTCCTTTTTAAAAGCATTTAAGAAATCACTGTCTGTAGTTCGCTCAAAAAAAACTGAACTATAATACAGCGTTTGAACTTCGTCGAAATTTTTACTCCAGAATCGAACTGCTATATCCATTTGTTGCTTTTGGGCAACTTTATTAAGCGATTCATCAAAGCAGGCAACGAAAAATTCTCTCTCGGCAATTTCCTTCTCAACGCAGTCGTGAAAATAGGGACCAAGACCAAAAACTACAACAGAAGCTATTTTGCTTCAACCCAGTTGCAAATTTGCTGCAATAGAACTATCAGGAAACATTCTTGGAAATATTCCAGTTAAACTCCCAGCAGCATTTGTTGATACGTGTGAATAAGTGCTCTGCAGATACCATAAAATTTCAGTCTTTGTAACCTCTTCTTTATTTAAAAATTTATTTAATCCATGCATTTCATCAGATTCAGGTAAAGAACTTCTTATGTTGAAAATTGATGATTCTTGTTGACTTTCTACTGATTCAGGTATCGGTACCAATGACTATTCTGGACCCCGTTGCGTAGAAAAATTCTGGTAAAAATTTTTTTTTAATAAAAGAAATTTATTTTTTGTCAATATTTGAAAAATTTGTTATTTAAAAAAAAATTTACTTGATTCTGAGAAATACTGAAGAGTTTACATTAAAAACAATAGAAAATTCTCAGGAGAATAGTAAATTCATTTGAGAATAAAATAATTTAATTCGTATATCAGTGTGTTCGATATACAATGACTTTACTATTCTCCTGACAATGTTTTATTGCTTCTAATGTAAACTTGATGAAGTATTGGCTACTACCGAAACGTTCTTTTAACAGCAAGAAAAAATAAACAAATAGTTGTAAAAAATTGTCCTAAAAATTACTAAAATTAATATCTTAAATATAATGATAAAAATGAATACTATATTCATAAACATATACACACAAAAACAATAATTTCAATTTCATTTTAATATTTACACAGATATCAAAGTCAAAAACAATGATTTTTCTCAATGAATTTTAGTTGCATAATCCATATACATAATAATTCACTTTCATTGAAAATTAATAGGAATAATTTAGAGAACTAATATATAGCATAATCACTTTTCACACGTGACTTAAGCATCTTCAACACGAAATGGTGCAAAAAAAGTAAGAAAGTTAGCTCACTATCTGAAGTTACCATGTGGTTATTAAGCAAATTATATTATTTTTTAGCTGTAAAATAAAGTCACCAATTTTGGAACGATTTCATAATTTTTTCACTATTATAAAACAAAATTATTCATTATTCTGCATTATTCTTACACTATAGGAAATGTGGGTTTATAATTATATACTTAATTAGAATTTGTTCTTTGTATTTAATATTTTATAGTTAATATTCAAATCTCTAACAAAATTATACATATTAACAGTCTTAATTATAAAAAATTGACTATAAAAATTTAATTAGCCTTAAAGGCGCCCCATTTTTGGTAGAAACGTATTAATTCTTATTTTGTTTTTCAGTAAAATTAAAGTCATATTAAAATAAATTACTACTCGTATTATTTTTTAGGAATAGAACAACTTAGTCAAGAAGAGTATGGACAGTTTTGCCTATTGTGAATAATGCAATTGGTTTATTAAATGTGTCTCCAGTTATGAAAAGAAATTTTATTCATCAAAATTATTTACAACAAAAGGTTGATAAAGTCAGTGAAAATTTAAAAACGTGTCTAGGGGTA
Source organism: Leptopilina myrica (nomen nudum) (assembly GCA_032872475.1). Classification (NCBI taxonomy): domain Eukaryota; kingdom Metazoa; phylum Arthropoda; class Insecta; order Hymenoptera; family Figitidae; genus Leptopilina; species Leptopilina myrica (nomen nudum). The sequence continues at coordinate 31,784,663 of CM065458.1, forward strand.
ATAAAATTATCTGATGATGAAGCTAACTCAAAGAATTTTTTGGATCTAATGGAAAAATTAAAAATAAAATATGACTGTAGTACGACACTATTGAAGAAGTTTCAAATTCTCACACTTTTACCTGACACGTGGAATTTACTAAAATCATGCAATACAATAGGCTGTACGAAGCACATGGCATCTAAAGCAAAAAGTCTTCAAGAAGAAAAGGGGATTCTTTCAACACCAAACTCGAAATTCGGTTAAAATCTATTTAATGATAATAATAATTTTTTTATTCAGTAATAACAGATTAAACTTTTCACACTTAGGTCGCCAGTTATCAAATAAGATACAATCGAAAATTTTGGAATTTTACATAGACGATGAAATGAGTGTAAATATGCCCGGGAAGAAAAATTATCTTTGTATTAAAAATGATAATGGAGATCGTAAGAATATTCAGAAACGACTTATTATGTCTAACTTAAAAGAGTTATATGAACATTTTAAAACGCAATGTACAAACTATCAGGTCTGCTTTTCTAAATTTGCATTACTGCGTCCACCGTATTGCGTGTTAGCTGGATCCAGCGGAACGCACACTATTTGTGTGTGTATCCTTCATCAAAACGATAAGCTAATGATTCTAGGTAACTGATAGTAATTTACTAATATAATCGTCTGCAAAAAATCTTTTAAAGGCAAATTTTCTGTGGTAAATCATAATTAAAAATGGTTGGAAATTCTTAAAACATTTTTCAGTGTTTGTAATTGAATAATTTTGATTTTTTTATTGCAGCATGTAATTTAACAGTTCTCACAGCGCATCTATCAACCCCATTACAGTCATATAGTGATTGCCTTGAAATGATTGTTTGCCAAGATTCAAGTTATAAGTGTTATTTTCACGAGTGTGATAAATGCTTAGGCATAGAACCTTTAAAAAATGTATTACTGGAAATAATCGAAGAAAATAGAATCGAAGAATTAACTTATAAGTATTGGATTTCAAAGCCTCAAACAAACTTGCAAACATTTATAAAACATTCATCAGAATTTTTCGACGAATTTTGTAAAAATTTAGAAAATCTTTTACCGCACAATTATGTTGCTAAAGAACAATCAAATTACTTGAGGATGCTTAAAGAATCGTTAGGAGAAAATGACTACATCGCTATTTGTGATTTTGTGGAGAATTATGCGTTTGTTATTCAAAACGCCGCATCTGGATTTCATTAGAATAATAGCCAGGCAACGATTTTTCCAATCATTATTTATTACAAAAAAAATAATGAACTTCTTCACAAAAGTGTAGTTATTATTTCCGATTGTCTCTCTCACGATGCTGTTGCAGTTCACGAATTTCTAAAAATTGGAACTACTTTTATTAAAGAACTTTCCAAGGACGCAGCAAAAGTGTATTCCGAATATATCATAAAATTTGACAGTTGACAGCTGTCAAAGTAACTATCAATTTTATCAAAAATGAGTAAATCTGCACAAAAATAACTTCTAACAGGTTTTGAGACCTTCTAAATCCAAATTTTATGTCTAATTTAAATTTGATAGTTGACAGCTGTCAAAGTGACTGTCAATTTTTTTAAAAAATGAGTAAATCTACATAAAAATTTTACCTATAAGATTGTTAGGCTTACTGATCTCGAATTTCACGTAAAATTTATAATTTGACAGTTGACAGCTGTCAAAGTGACTATCAATTTTATCGAAAATGAATAAATCTGCACAAAAATAACTTCTAACAGGTTTTGAGACCTCCTGAAATCAAATTTTATGTCAAATTTAAAATGTGATAGTTGACAGCTGTCAAATTGACTGTCAGTTTTATAACAAATGAGTAAATCTACATAAAAATTTTACCTATAAGATTGTTAGGCTTACTGATCTCGAATTTCACGTAAAATTTATAATTTGACAGTTGACAGCTGTCAAAGTGACTATCAATTTTATCGAAAATGAATAAATCTGCACAAAAATAACTTCTAACAGGTTTTGAGACCTCCTGAAATCAAATTTTATGTCAAATTTAAAATGTGATAGTTGACAGCTGTCAAATTGACTGTCAGTTTTATAACAAATGAGTAAATCTACATAAAAATTTTACCTATAAGATTGTTAGGCTTACTGATCTCGAATTTCACGTAAAATTTATAATTTGACAGTTGACAGCTGTCAAAGTGACTATCAATTTTATCGAAAATGAATAAATCTGCACAAAATTAACTTCTATTTGGTTTTGAGACCTCCTGAAACCAAATTTTATGTCAAATTTAAAATGTGATAGTTGACAGCTGTCAAATTGACTGTCAGTTTTATAACAAATGAGTAAATCTACATAAAAATTTTACCTATAGGATTTTTAGACAGTTACCTTCTATCACTGTATATGTTTTCAACCACTGTTGAAATGTCAAAAAAATTTTGTGGCGCAAGTTTGCGCAGCTGTTTTTTTCGTAAGTCATTAAAAGATACTTTAGACTACTCTTGTAAAAAAGAATTAGAATCGTACTCGGTCGTACTTTTTTTGTATACCTTTTTAAAAAAAATTATTCAATTAAAAAGCTATATTATAAAGCAATTGATATATTAATAACAAATTTTTTTTTGGTTATAATTATTCGAGAAAACATCTTTTTTAAGCTTAAGAAATGACATAAAATCGTTAAACATTTTTAATATTGACTCCTGGAATACGAAAACTTGTTAAGAAAACTCATATTATAAAGGAACTCTAGGAACATTTATGAGTAATAATCGCTTTATCTAATTTAATTTAACGCAATTTAAAAATTATCATTTTTCGCATAAAATAGTGTACCTTCGACCACTGTGCAACGCCTAAAAGTTGTCAATTTAGTCCTAGTTTCTTACAAAAATTTAAAAAAAAATCGATTGACACATACATTCTTAAAAAAAAATTTTATTTAAAAAATTTTTTAAAAATTTCGTATATTAAAAAATTTTTTTTAAATATTTTTATCAAAAACTACTTGTAAAAACAAAAATTTTCATATAGGGTCATTTGGGGTAAATATAAACGGTTTATCTATTTTTTACGAAAAACATAAGTTTTTTTTGTTAAAAGGTAAAATGGACGGATTTTTTTTGCATGAACTTGTTACTAGAGCTCCCTAGAAAAATTTTATGAGGTTCAAAAAAATATTAATGCACCTAAATCGTCTACAACTGACTGTTTACATTAACCCCGAGATTTCGAATTCTCGGGGTAAATGTAAACACTTAATTATTTATTAACTAAATTGACGAAAATCAAAAATCAAAGTCAATTTTTGTTGGGGCATGAATATGGAAGAATTACATATTTTTGTCTGATTTTTAAATTTATTTTTATGCAAATGCGAGACAAAATACTAAAACAAAAAATTTTTTAATTTCAAACTTTTTTGCATTAAAAGATAACTTACACTAGGGCATTGCCAATTGTCAAAATAAAATATTGGTAATAGTCAGAACATCTTGTAGGTGAGCTGAGGTAAAAATATTGCCGTCGTACTTATTTTTTAATTTGTAAATTTAGCTGAAACATCTACTGTTTACATTTACTTTGCGTTTACGTTTACCCCAAATGACCCTATATAACCTCAATTTTGGTCAATTTTTGACCGAGTTATAACCATTTTAAAAAAACTTTTTCGTAAAAAACGTGATTTTTTAAAAACCTGTATCTCTTAAATGGTTTGAATAATGTAATGTCAAAGTTAATAATTATAATAACATTTGTTAATGTCATTATACGTTGGGACTAAGGCTAAAGAAAAACCACTGGCATGGTACCGGCCCGGTACCGGCTTTATAGAAAAAACTTACAGAAACTTAGTATAATGAAATTAATATAATACCTTGTTAGATTATCAAAATTTTATAACAATAAATCAGATAAAACCTGACCAAAATTATTATAAACGAACAAAGTTATTATAAGGTATCTAGTAATTCGACAGTTACATATTCCCAGATTTTTCAGTGATTTTCCCGGACAATTTAAAGCTCAATTAATAGAGTTTAATGAAATGTAATTTTTCCAACTATATAAGAAAAGATTTTAAAAAACAGTTGATTTCGAGAGATTTGATTTTCTTATTCTTCCGAATGGTGTAAAAAAATTGCAAAAAATTAAATATTTAGACTTTTTAAGTTTAATTATAATTTTTATAAAAAAAAATGTTTTTTGTGACACGGGTGAAGGTCGAGGGCGTCGTAGGTTTGAAAAAAAACATTATAATTATTAAAACCTTAAACAATTACTTTTATGGGATCACTGATTACGAATCTGAAATCACTTTTTAGAAATTAAAAATGGTGGATCTAATATAGCTGAAAAATTTCAAAATTTAATGCAATTCACTTGAAACTTGCAATAAAATTATAATTTACTTTCATTATAGAATAGTATAAAGCTAAAATTTTTCAATTAGACGGGTGGTCCAGATATATACGAGTTCTCCTAATTTTTAAGTCGTTCTGTAGGCGCAAAAATTTAGAATATGTTTATAGTATGTAAGAAAATTGCCTCAGGGACACTTGTAAACTCTAGTATTAAGGCAAAAAGACGAGTGTATAAATAAATACTCATTCATTTGAACGTTCAGAATTGTAAAATTTCTCAAATGTTATCAGCCATTTTGTATCCACCGTTTCCAATTTCTAAAAAGTGATTCCAGATTCGTTATCGTCGACCAAAAAAACCCCAAGTAACAAGGTATTAATGAATCGCATTAAATTAAAAAATTTCTTACGTTTGTTTAAAAGACGTCATATGGATGTCTTTTGGACTCTGACAAAAGGTCCTTCTGATTAAACCTTAGAAAATAAAAAAATTAACAATTTTTTCGCGAATCTGATGAAATTTTAATTTTTCCCTGCATATTGGATCCGCCATTTTTAATTAAAACATAATTCCTTTTCTTTAGATTTTTAAAATGACTTTAGATTTGTAATCATGACTCTATAAACACCCTAGTAACAAGTTTTAAGCGACTGTGATCAAATTTAATAATTTTGAAACAATCTATTAATTTTGTTTGTTGGCATTTATTTATTTATAACGCTATATAAATATATAGCGGCAAAAGTAACTGTATCCCAAGCTGCAATTTTTCAAAAAATAAAATGTTAAAGGGAATGCCTCATATACATATATTATTATAAAATAGTCTACAAGTGCGACAGTAACGTTCCTATATGCATACTCTTTCTCTCTCTCACTTACTCTCTTCTCATATGTCGCTGGTCGCTCAATAGACTGCCCACTAGTTGAAAGAAACCCTTCGAACAATAGGCCAGGTACTTAAACAGACCTTCCGTTTCTCTTTATATTTTATATATATATATCTTTCAAATATCTTTATGTCTTTTTCTTCCTATATAATAAATAACATTATGAGTCTGTGTTTATAACACAGAAAATCTAACGCTATTGCTTTCTTCCTCTTTTAAAAGTGAATAACATTAGAATGTCTCTCTTTACTTAATTTGCATATCGTCGCTTGGGGGCAGCAACATGCCGACTCAGCTAAACGGTGAAAAAGATGCCGTTTCGAAAAGAAAAATGAAAACCATGCCATTTCTCAAAAGCGCTGAGAAACATACCTTCTTCAAACGAACGGTGAAGAACATGCCTTTTCAATCGTTAATATTAAATATAATATTAAATCAATAAATAAGTAATATAATAATATTAATAATTATAAATTAATCAATTATTTAAATCAATTATTTAATCATTAAATGTTTATAATAAATATAATATTATTAATTATTTGTAATTAATATAATATTATTAATATAATATGAATATTAAATATTAACGGTTGAAAAGACATGTTCTTCACCGTTCGTTTGAAGAAGGTATGTTTCTCAGCGCTTTCGCGAAACGGCATGTTTTTCACTTTTCTTTTTGAAACGGCATCTTTTTCACCGTTTAGCTGATTGTGAGTCGGCATGTTGCTGCCCCCAAGCGACGATATGTACTCGTTTTTTAAAAGGAAAAAACACAAAACTAGCAATAAATACACGACGGAAGTAGGAAAGGTCCATTAAAGGAAATAAATTACCGATTTTCGAAGAATTGACTGATTTTCTAAATGACAAATGCCAAATGTTAGAAACGTTATATTTAAATCAAAATTAAAAAGTAACAAGAAATAATAAAAGCGAACAAAAAACACCACACAATGCGAGCAAAAACCGTCAAGTAAAGTAATTTGTAAATAATACACAATTTAATGTTTCTTGTATAATATTTAATAAATGTCATTCTCAATGTCCAGAATTTAGTAAATTAACAATTCAAGAAAGATTTTAAAAATCTAAAGAAAAGGAATTATGTTTCAATTGCCTGCGAAATAATCACCTAATTAATAATTGCAAATCTGGTAATTGCTCAAAATGTAATCGTAAACATCATACATTGTTATATGATGACTCAATATAACAAAATTGACTTCCGACAATAATAACATTGTAAATAGTAATCAAAATCAGAGCAAAATATTACATATGTCAGATTTTTCTAATGTATTATTAGCAATCGCAATTGATATAATATATAATAATATAATAATATTGCTCTTTCGACAACATCCTATCGCATTCAGTGCCGACATCAAGAAGATATATCGACAGTTTTGTATTCACCCACAAGATAGAAAATATCAGAAAATTTTCTGGAGATAAAATTTCCATGAACCCTGAAAAATATACCAGTTGACAACTGTAACGTATGGCACTTCAGCCGCCCCTTTTTATCAATTAGAACGTTACACCAAATAGCCAACGATGAAGAAGTTTCTTTTCCAATGGCGTCGAAAATATTAATGCAAGACTTCTATGTTGACGATATGTTGACTAGAGAAGAAAGACTAGAAAAACCACAGCTTGCAATAAATGAATTAATTGAATTGATCAAAAGGGGAGGACTTAAGTTATTAAAATGGTCTTCCAATCATCAGGATCTACTCAAGGACAATCAGGATAATGCAAATCATGAATGTGTTAAGCTGGATCCAGATGATGCAACCAAAACATTAGGAGTATCCTGGAATTCAAAAAAAGACATGCTGTTATTCGAGGTTTACTCTGTTGAAACTCAAGAATGTTTAACAAAAAAGCGATGCTATCCCAAATATCATCACTGTATGACCCATTAAGAAAAATATATCCAGTTATCACGTTTGCAAAAATAAAAATGCAACAATTATGGAAGCTGAAAATTGACTCGAATGATCCCGTTGCAGAAATTATGTCATCAGAATGGAAAAACTTTCTTAAACAATAAATTGCCCGTATTGAACAGCTGGAAAATTCCAAGAACAATTCTCGATATTACCAGTAAGAAGTTTCAACTGCATGGCTTCGCTGATGCCAACGAAAGAGCATACGGCGCATGCATCTATCTGCGAGTCTTTGACCTTGGTAAAATTATTAAAAATTGTAAGAGATTCCTTGGATTTGCATTTTGAACAGGTAGTAGTTTGGTCAGATTCCACCATAGCATGGCAAAAGTTTTTGTTGCGTGCTGCGCCTTTTCGGTCCCTGCGCGAAGCCTGTCGCGTCGCACTGCATGCAGTGCCATTTTTTTTCAATTCATTGTTTGAAAATGTCTACAGCCCACTATTTTTAACCAATTTGAGTGTTCTTTATTTTAAATTAAAGGGGAATAAATTATTAAGACATCCCTTGATTACCATATTTAAATTTTTAATTGTTTATAATGTTTGTTTTTAATCAAAGTTAATATATTAATACAATTTTTTAAAAGAGAACGTTTATTTTATTATTTCGTTGCTGGACATGATCAAAACTAGTTCAAAGTAACGCAATATGAGCAGCAGATAATTAATGAACTATAAGATAATTTATTACAATTGTTATAAACATTACTGATTAACAAATAGTTAACTTTGATTCCTTTACACTAAGAAATGTATTTTTACATTTTCGTTTTATTTTAAGTTCATTTAAAGAATATATATCCTTTTTGATCAAAACATAACTTTTTTAAATTGTTATAAACAATGTTAATTAACAAATAGTTAAGTTTTGTTCATTTTCATAAACAATTTTTTTTACATTTACTTTTTTATTTAGATAAGGTTAAAAGTCCACGGAGACAAGTGAATAAAAATTTACACTTTAAAAAAAACAAATATGGAGCATTCCATTTCAAATCGTTTCACTGACAAAAAACAATTGCAAGAAGAGCAATTTCCTAATAATTTTTATTATATAAAAATTTAATTATTTATAATATACTATGTACTGATTCGAAAGAGAATTTCATTAACTTTCTATTTCTGTTTTTATTTTTCAAAATTGAGCTCATTTTCGTAGAGAAATTCCTGTTTGAAATATTAAACTTTAAATATCTCAAAACACCCCCCGTCAATTTTTATCAAAATTATATGAAATTAAAGCTTACCTTTTCTAGTTTCCATTTCTGTAAAATATATTATGGACATTTAATGGGATTAAGCGAAAAAAAATTATTTAAAATGTGTTTTTTTGAGAAATTTGACAAATTGTACGAAGTTGAATCCTAACCCATTTAAAAAACGTTGTAATCGAATTTCATTGTTTTTTTCAAATTTTGAAAAGAACTACAATCTACGCAAGAATAAATTATGAAAATTGAATTTAAATGTCAGCGAATTGTTACAGCGTTATGTTGTAAACTTTCATGAGCAGCTCTATATTCAAATTTTGTATTCCTAATTTCATATTTCTGTTTAATGATTCCTAAAAATTGATTCTATAATTCCATTTATAACGGTGAATTCTTTAAAACCGTTGTTATATTCGATCATTAAATAATAATTAAAATTATTTAAAAAATACAGTTTTGATATTTTGATATTTATGTGTGGTTTCTTGATTTATTATCTATCTTTTACGCTACCCCTTGAAGTTTAGCTCGAATGTTTATTCAAACTATTTTAATTTCATTTTCTCAGAATCCATTATTTAATTTTTTTTAATTTTACTGTTTATATATTTATAAACAGTAAAATCTATTTATTATTTATTAAATTATTATTCATTAATTTTAGTAATAAGATTTTTTTAATATTTCTTCCATACTTTTTCCATGACTATAAGAATAATATGATTTTCTTATAAAATTAAAATTGATTAAGCAGTTTTATGAAGAAAATTAAAAACATTTATGGAAAATTTTTGCGATGATTCACAAGGTTGTCATACTGAATATACTTTTTCGGCAGCTATAAAAAATTTTTGATACAAATAGCTTTTACAATTTTTTCGGCAGAAATAATCTTCATGTTTTTGTAAATAAAAACAAGCAAATTTGGTTAAATGAAATAAGTGAGCAATATCAGTCAATTTTTCATGTAACCTATAGTTTCTGATTCTTGTCAAAAACAATTTTCATAGTTTGTGAAAAAATAGTAGTTCCATTTATTAATTTGATCAAATGTCTTCCTTTAAATATGATAAATGTGTAAATCCTTTTGGGGAAAATAACCATGGGAAGGGAAATAACCTAAGGAATATTTCGAAGTATCAGAAACTGAAATTGCCTGAATTTTCAGAGGCAGGATTGAAAATTTGCCATAACTGCCGAAAAAAGATAATTTGTTGCCACAACCATGTGTACCGTCAGAAAATCTATCAGGTAAATATTTTTATTATAAAAATTAACAATTTAAATAATTAGGTTACGAAAAATAAATTTTATTCTTGCAGTCATAGAAGAATTACAAGAAACCTCAAATATCCTTGAAGATTCCAGAATTAAGTATGCAATGAATTTTAATAAAATAATGAAATTCCAATGTTCCCAAGAATATTGTCAGGCGGGACTTGAAGTTTTGGAACAAATAATAGAGAAGTTTCAAAAATCTACCAGCTCATCTGAAAAAATCTTACTTTTGACTCTTGCTCCAAAATCTTGGAGTTACAGAAAATTAGCAAAAGAATTTAATGCAACTTACCCGCAAGTGACAAAAGCGACGCAACTTGTCAAGGAAAATGGAATATTATCATCACCAAATTCGAAATCTGGACATTCTTTATCATCTGAAGTGAAAAATCTTGTAAAAAAATTTTATGAATCTGATAAAAATAGTAAATTGATGCAGGGAATGAAAGATTGTGTTTCAGTTAAACAACTTGACGGCTCACGAATTTTAGTGCAAAAATGACGGCTCCTATGTAATCTTTCAGAATTGTACCATCTGTTCAAAGCAACCAACGAAAATGTTAAAATTGGTCATTCCAAGTTTTTCCTGTTAAGACCTCCGTATTGTGTATCAGAAGGATCTAGTGGTACACACGTTGTATGCGTTTGTGTACATCATGAAAATGTCAAATTGATGATAGAAGGATCATCAATAAAGGATTTGACTAAGAATTCAGATAAACAGCTATCGAATTATCAGGATTGTATAAACGTAATAATTTGCAATGACCCTAAGCCTCAATGCTACTTAAATAAATGTACAAAATGTCCAGGAAAAAGTAGTATAGAGAGTGTTTTAAAAATAGCTTTTGAGGAACACAGCATCGACAGAATTGAATTTCAAATTTGGCAAAATACTAATAGAACGACTCTTAGAACAGAAATATTGGATACAAATGAGTTTCTTAACGAATTTGGAGAAAAAATTGTAAATTTAAAAATCCATGGCTTTATTTCCAAAAAACAATCTTCTTTTCTAAAGGATACAAAAGACCAGTTGCCACCAGGTATTTTTTAATTCAAATGGATTATGCTGAGAATTATTCGTTTGTAGTACAAAATTCTACACAGGCCTTCTATTGGAATAATAATCAGGATTCACTATTCACTGTCGTCATATATTTCAATCAAAATGGGCAACTAAAGCATAAAACTATGATTATTATATCCTATAATTTAAATCAAGACACGGTTTCGGTCTATCAATGTCAGCAGCTGATAATTTTGTACCTGAAAGAAAATTTTGAACCATTGAAGGTGATTTATTGGTCAGACGGTGCTCCTCAACACTTTAAATAAAAATAAAAAAAATTTTCTAATTTAATGTATCATCAAGCCGATTTTGGAATATCAGCCGAATGGCATTTTCACCCCACAGGTCATGGCAAAGGTCCATGTGACGGACTTGGAGCAAATTTGAAAAGACAAGCAGCTCGAGCAAGCTTGCAACGTAAATCAAGCGAGCAGATTATTTCAGCGGAAGCATTGTACAATTGGGCCCTTCAGCATTTTCCTAACATTAAAATTCAATTTTTATCAAAAGAAAGTTACGCAAGCACTTTAGAATTTCTTAAAAACTGATTTACAAAATCTAAAACTATTCCTGGCACACTTCAAAATCATGCGTTCATTCCGGTCTCTGATAAACTGCTTTTAAAAAAATACTCTTCTGCACAAGAGAGTTCGACTTTTTCAAAATCAAAAAAAAAATAAATAAAAATAAAGTTGATTGAAATAAACAGTGATTCTTTTAAAAAATGTTATTCTACTTTATTGGGTTTTTATTGTTCCTAAGATAAAAATGTCATAAAACCAAAAAAAAGGTATTTTTCCTGTAAAAGTAATGAAAACGAGAATTGATTTTATAGCCTAATGATTTTTTAATAATAATTAAACATAATTTTGGTCAATATTTTTGTATTTAATAAATTAAATTCATAATTTTACTAATTCCGTGAATTTATTCTATCAGAATTTCTGTAAAATATATATTAGAAAAAAATATTTAATATTTATTCTTGCGTAGATTGTAGTTCTTTTCAAAATTTGAAAAAAAACAATGAAATTCGATTACAACGTTTTTTAAATGGGTTAGGATTTAACTTCGTACCATTTGTCAAATTTTTCAAAAACACACAATTTAAATAATTTTTTTTCGCTTAATCCCATTAAATGTCCGTTTATTTTGAAAAATAAAAATAGAAATAGAAAGTTAATGAAATTCTTTTTCGAATCAGTACATAATATATTATAAATAATTAAATTTTTATATAATAAAAATTATTGGAAAATCGCTCTTTTTGCGATTGTTTTTTGTCAGTGAAACGATTTGAAATGGAATGCCCCATATAATTGCGTATAATGATCAAACAAATTATTTTATTTGTTCATTTCTATCTTAACATATAATCTTGAAATGAACCAAAATGAAAGTAAACGTAACAAAAAATTTTTTTTAGAGCGTAACCAAAGCTCACATAGCACAAAAATTTCGTGGTAAAATGTAGGAAATTTCTATGAGAAGCTTCCAGGAAGTTTCCATGGGATGCTTCTAACCTGCGGACATTATTGTACTTGCAGGAAATTTCCCGGAAGTTACCAAAGGTAACTTGCGAAGGTTCCCACGGACAACATCTTGGAAGCTTTTGTGCTATGGGGGCTATGTGAAACTGCCGGGAAAAAGACGGGACAGAATTTTTAATCAGGAAAAAACCGAGACTAAAATTTTACATTTAAAGATGTTTTAAAATTCGCATCTCCATTGATCGAAATAATAAATTGCTTCATTTTTAATTTTTTTCACCGGGAGGAAACCAGGAGACAACAAATTTAAAAATAGTGGCTACCCTGATTCTTTAAATAAACTTAAATTAATAAGTAAGTGCGACAAAAAATTTTTTTTATGAAAAGGAACAAAACTTAACTATTTGTTAATTAACATTGTTTATAACAATTTAAAAAAGTTATGTTTTGATCAAAAAGGATATGTATTCTTTAAATGAACTTAAAATAAAACGAAAATGTAAAAATACATTTCTTAGTGTAAAGGAATCAAAGTTAACTATTTGTTAATCAGTAATGTTTATAACAATTGTAATAAATTATCTTATAGTTCATTAATTATCTGCTGCTCATATTGCGTTACTTCGAACTGGTTTTGATCATGTCCAGCAACAAAATAATAAAAGAAACGTTCTCTTTTAAAAAATTGTATTAATTTATTAACTTTGATTAAAAACAAACATTATAAACAATTAAAAATTTAAAAATCGACATCAAGGGATGTCTTAATAATTTATTCCCCTTTAATTTAAAACAAAGAACACTCAAATTGGTTAAAAATAGTGGGCTGTAGACATTTTTAAACAATGAATTGTAAAAAAAAATTGCACTGCATGCAGTGCGACGCGGCAGGGCCAGTTCATGGAGCCTGACTCAATGAGAAAAAATCAGATTTATGGACCAAATTCCTTTGGTGGAAAAAACGATTAAGAAACCTTTGTAAACATCAGTGTAATGCGGCAATTTTAACATCAAATGAATTATTCGATGCAAACATTTGATTAATTAAACTCATGCAGCGAGAAGAATTTTCGGAAGGAATTGATAAATTAAAAAAAGGGAGTCGTTATATACTCGATCAAAAATTATCAAGTTAAATCCTATTTTCAACAACAACTTGCTAAAGGTTGACTGAAGAATAAAAAATGCGGACACAGAGATGGAAAACAAAATTCTATCGAAAATCGAAATAGAGTAAAAGTGTACGCATACGTGCTTATTTGTATGTTAATAAAAGTAGTTCATATAGAACTCGTGGGGAGTCTAACTACTGAATTGTTCATAGCAGCCTTGCGTCGTTTTTCGCGCGAAGGACCGTTCAAAAGCAACACCGAAAAAAAAGTATTTTCAAATTTAGAGAATTCCTCTTCTTTAGCAGCATTTTTTCCTCTTATATACGGGCACTAAAGTTTTCTTTTCTAATTGAGAGGATTTTCCTTTATTATATTTGTTATTAAATGTCACTTTTTAGACAGGTTAAGCTGCATTCAGAAAAACAAAAAGCAACTTAAAAATCTTCTTTCTAGTATAAATTTGTTTCATTTTTAGAGAAATAATTTCAATCAAAGATAAAATATTAAAATTAGTCTTTTTATTAAAACATTTTTAAATATAAACAAAAATTCCTCTTTCTTTTAGATGAATATTCGTAGATTGAAAAAAAATGTAAAAATAATTGATGAGCGGAATTTTCTTCTCACTCTGAGATTTAATTTTTTTCGGTGAATTTATTCCGATAACGGAACAAATTTTATCGGTGCAAATAAGAAACTGAGCGAACTTTGTGGCTTTCTCAACACAAAAGATCTAGTAACTAAAATTAAAAATTATATGTCTAATGAAGGCATAGAGTGTTATTTTGCACCACCAAGAACTTTTCATTCTAGACGAATGTGGGAGGCGCACGTAAAGTCGCTCAAACACCATTTGCAGAGGACAATGGGTGATTTATTATTTACATAGCGAATATTTAACTGAGTTAAACGTTCGGAGTAAATGGCATACTGGATATTCAAGTGTAATAAAAATCGGAAATCTTGTTGGATTGAATGTCGAAAACCTGCCATCTTTGCGTTAGAGACTAGGTAGAGTGATTGAAACTCACCCAGGTGACGATGGTATTGTTCGAGTGGTTACTGTCAAGACGGAAAATTCTAAAGCGAGGAATAAAAAAAATATCTTCACTTCCCATTGATAATTAAATTTTTTTAACAAGTTCAATGTCGGCAGTGTGTCGAAGAACGAATGAAATGTACAAAAATAATGGTTGACAAATTTTGTCAAGTGTTGACGGAAACTATAGGGACGAATAAATGTGATTTAATAAACTATTGTTAATTTAAAATTAGACTTTATTTATTTATTGCTCAAACTTTCTCACGTGGTAATTTTATCAAATTAAATTGCTTTGTGAACAATTATATCTTGTAACGTTTCTACAAGTTTAAGAAAAAACTTATATTTGAATTTAAGGGGGGAGCCTACTTTACATGGTAAAAAAATCGATTTTTTTGCTTAACCCCTTGACTGTCGCGGACGCATATATGCGCGGATTTAAAACTGGCCAAAAGTGCTCTTGACGCATATATGCGCAACTTAAAGAAGGTGGTTTAAAACTTCTTAAAAATCGCTGAAACTGGTTACTCGGGGGTTTTTGGGGTCGCTGAACACAAATCTGGCGTTAGTTTTTCTAAATTTAAAATGGCGGATCCAATATGGCCGACATCATTCTCAAAAATTGATCCGATTTGCCTGAAAATCTCTACTCGGGAGGTTTTCGGATTTGCTGATTACGAATTCGAGGTCGGTTTTTCAAAATTCAAAATGGCGGATCCAATATGGCGGACAATTTTTTTTAAATTGATCGGATTCGCTTGAAAATGGTTTCGAACAGAAAAAAAATTTATTTTTATAAAAGTGATTGCCAAATAAATTTTTTTGTAACTTTTTAAACAAAATTTTATTTCTCCTAAATGAATAAACCGATTTAAATTAATCAAGCAAGAATATAAGGGGATAAAAAATATTTTCGTTTAGAATTAGAAAATTTTTAAAAAGTTTATTTTTAAATATTTATTTAATTCATTAAATATTGGCAAAAGGGTATCATGATTTGACGACTCCTATTTTGTATGAAATAATTAGTTAAAAAAATTAGGAAATACCATTTCCGACGTAAAATTCATCGCTCTTTCGGAATATGAAGCTAAAATTTGTTTATAATTATCTCAAAAAAATTTATAACAATTTTATTGAAAAAACACTTTTTTACGAAAAAACAATTTTTTAATTGTTATTTTGACATGGAAAATTAAAGCTTCTGGTCTCAAAAGGACAAAATATGGCGTCCTCAAGCCCTCAACTACAAGAAACTATCATTCCTTTTTTTGAAATTTTAGATGGCGGATATGAAAATGGACATTTTTCCAAAATGCAAAAGGCCGAAAAAAATTTAGGACAATTTTTTAAAAAGTAATTCTATTTGCTTAAAAATGGTCATTCGGGGGTTTTTGAGGATGCTGATTACGAATCTCACTTTAGAACAATAACACAGCCCCACAAAAAAAGAAAAGTACCCTGCGCAAAAGCCCACAGTACCATAGCCCTATGTATCTTGATGCGCTGAACATGAAACTGAAGTCAGGTTTGCTCCATAACGTCAGTATTTTTTTTACCTCAAAAAATGTCACATTTTATGTAATTTATGTAAAATACAAAAATATTTAAAAATTGATTAGATTTGACTCAAACTTGTTTCTCGGGGGTTTTTAAGATCGCTGATTACGTAAACTCCCTTCAAACTAAGCCATGCAGCTATCTCCTTTTTACTCATTACTGTGATAAATTTTTCATCTTTAACTAGTTTGCGAATTTGAGGCCCAACAAAAAGTCCGTCCTTTAATTTAGCATCAGTATCTCTGGAAATTTGTGTTTCAGACACTTGAAACATTTCCCTTCTTTATCTAAAGATTTTACAAACTGTTTCATTACTCCTAGTTTAATATATACAGGTTTTTTTAATAATATTTTTGGAACAATAAAAGTAAGCTGTGTTGCCTTTAGATAACAAATTTTTCTTTTTTAAAACTGAAACTAGATATTCTGCTCCATCTTAGGGTAATTTCAAATCTCTGATGGGGTTGCTAAGCTCTTCTCTAATGGTGAAGTGTCGATTTCCATATTTACAGAAGAAAGAGTTAATTTATTTAAAATTTCAGGTTTCGTCACAGATACTATACATGCGTAAATTATATTCTTTTTATTATTTTTATTATAGCCCATTACATTAGTCATGCAAAAGTACTAATCTTCTCCATTCAATGGTTTTTTCCACAATGTTGATTTTTTAAACTTCAGGTGTTTTTTCTCTTTCGTATCGTTCCAACAAGTTAACATTGTGTAACAGGAACTGCAGATTGTATGTGGAACCCATTTTTCATTCTGATTGACTATCTCAAAATCAAAACAATCTTATTAAATTTGTTTAATGTTTTCATTAATTAATTTGCGATTTTTCGGGATATCAAATTGTCCGCATACATAAAAAAAATAAATCTGCATTGCTGTCACATGTGTGTTGTAAGGTTGACACTCAAAAAAAAACTTTTGAAGCGTTTGAAGTTTTTTTATTGTTTTGAATTTTGAAAGCTATAATATTTATGAAAATACCCGCACGCTAAGGATTCTAGTCCGACCACAGGCGAGTCCACCGTTCTAGGAGTGACAACTCTCATACCTCCCTAGGCCTAAGTATGTGCGCTTTCCGACTTTGTCGGAAAGCGGACCCTAACATCCCCCCTGCAAGGCAGCGCGCCTTCGCTGCGTTTGTTGCTTCGATAGACAGGAAACAAATCATTCTACACATCCTATTTCGGGGCAGTTGTCATCGCCTACTAAATCTATCGAAGCAGCAGGATTAATATTGTGCCAAAGCACAACGGAGATACAATACTGTATTATGTCCTAGCAGGGCTGCGTCCAAGAGAAAATCATTCTGCAATTGTTGAATTAAACTTCATCCAGAAATTATGCCTAATTCTCTAGAAATGTTCCTAGATGTCGTCTCGATAAATACGATTTAATTTAGGCATTCAGGTTACCAAAAATCTGCATTTCCTGCTGCATAAATATTTTCCAACAAACTTTTCGAAACTTTTAATTTCACTGACTGCCAAAATGCTTGCATGTCAAGTCATATTCGACCAGTTGTTAGAAATTTTTAAAGTCTGATTTAAAATTTGTGATCAGCGACCCCAAAACTCCTACAAATACCAAGTAAAGTTAAAATCCAACAAATTTTTTAAATTTGTCCGCCATATTGGATCAGCTATTTCGATTTTTTAAAAACTGACTGGAGATTCGTAATCAGCGATCTTAAAACCCCCCGAGAAACAAGTTTGAGACAAATCTAATCAATTATTAAAAAATTTTGTATTTTACATAAATTACATAAAATCTGATATGTTTTTTGAGGTTAGAAAAAATCCTGACGTGATGGAGCAAATCTGACTTCGGATTCGTGTTCAGCGTATCAAAATACATAGGGGTATGATACGATGGACTTTCGCGCAGGGTACTTTTCTTTTTTTGTGGGGTTGTGTAATATGTTTATCCTCCACGTCCGATAGCCGTCAACAAAATTTTATTTACGTTGCCCAGCTTTTACCACAAGAAGGTCTACGTGCAAAATAGACACTTTTTTTATTTTATATCCATAGTCTTTTCATCTTCATCCACTTCAATCTCTTTACTACTGCGAAACCGTTTCCGTCTTTTTGCTCTTGATATTAGGCAAATAATTAATCACAAGGTTTTGTGGAAATAATGATCTTCTTGATTAGTAAAAAACAGTTCTGTTTTTTACTAATATCAAACAAATTAGTCTTTGTGGGAATAATGATCTTTTGTTCTTTACTAATCTGTTCTGTTTTTTACTAATCAAGAATTTTATTATTCCCACAAAGACTATCTTGTTTAATATTTATATTTTTCTGAAGTCAGAAAGAAACTTCCTGGAAGTTAACAGGAAGTTTCCAAAAATTATTTTAAAAAATTTTTAGTGAAATTATTTTTTAAAAAGGTTTTAAAAAATTTAAATTATTTAAATTTTGTATTGTTTTCAAATAAAAAAGTGGGTTTAAATAAAAAATGATCTTCACAACTACCGCAC
This sequence comes from Leptopilina myrica (nomen nudum), assembly GCA_032872475.1. NCBI lineage: Eukaryota > Metazoa > Arthropoda > Insecta > Hymenoptera > Figitidae > Leptopilina > Leptopilina myrica (nomen nudum). The sequence continues at coordinate 31,803,115 of CM065458.1, forward strand.
ACATGAGGATAAGACGACTCGAACGACCATAGATCTCAAAAGTGTGTTGCTGGGATAGCGCTTTATGCGCTCAACCAAATCGTCACTTGACTTCACAGGGCTAATTTATATATTATATATTTTATTATATCTTTGAGGATTTTTGGAAACTTCCTGGTAACATATATATTATATTATTATATAGCATATATAATAAAATAAAATTACGAGTGTTTAACGATGTACAAGTTTTAATTTCTAGAAATTATTAATGTTTTTTTCTAAACGACTAGAATCAGTGCACTTGACTTATTTTATAAGCCGAATTGAAAGATATTTATTTATTTCCTTCAATATAAATTGTCAGTATATACTTTAGTTATTAAAATATTTGACGTCGTTAGAGTAAAATGCTTTTATTAAATTTAGGACCGGTAATTGGTGATGTAAATTTTATTATTAACAAACAGTTATTCATGTTACAAATTGAGAGGAAATTTGAAAAATTTAATAACAGGTATATCAATACACTAAAACATAATATTCCTTTTTACAGACTATTATTGATGACGGAATTTACCATAAATAAAGTTTTAATTTTTCAAATTTTACTTGTTATTAAATATATACATAAAACCGCTTTTGGGTTGTTTCTTTCTAATAGTGTTTATTCCTGAAGACTAAAAACAACTAAATTTATATAAATATGTGTTCCATTTTGATGTGTAAAGAGCAGACATTCACTTGAAACTGGTTACTCAGGGGTTTTGGGGGTCACTGATTACGAATATGATAGTAGTTTTCAAAAATTCAAAATGGCAGATCCAATATGGCGAACAATGTTAGGACACCAATGAATGTTTTTCTCTAATTTTGTAGAATTTTTTAGACGTATATTTTGAGCTCTCAGTGAACATTTTTTGTCCATATTCACCGAAGATATTAAACTTTTAAAAATCAAATATTTTTCAAAATATAACTTTTTTGAAAAATTTGTTGAAAAATGTAGAAGCAACTTTGAAACTATCATTATCATCTTGATTACGATTTTTTATTAAGGTGAAAAATAAAAAACAAAAAAAAGTAAAAAATAAGAAAAAAAAAGACTCAAAAATCTAAGTTTACCTCCACACGGTGCATGGTTGAAATAATTTACACATAACACTTTCTGTTGTTTCTTTTTTGAGATTTTTGTCTTGGGAGATTGATCGTTAGGTAATTTATTATATCGACAATGTAACCCCAAATTTAAAATGTGCAATATCATTGTAAACATGTGATCACAAAATATGGGGAATGGTTTTTTTCACAAGAAAAACCCCTATTTTTAATTATATTTTTAAAAAAATGTTTATATATTTATGTTTGTTAACAATTTGTTATGTAAAGATTTTATATTTTTATATTTATATTTTTGAATGAATCTTAATATATGATTGGTGAGTTTTAAGGTTATCTTTATATGGCGCGTTAGTAAAAGATTTTTATTTAACATTAAAATTTTTTTTCACAGTTTGTAATGTTCTGAAGAGGCTCTGCGTCCTACAGTGAAAGCTCAGTTAAACTAAATAAAAAAATCTGATCATAAAAATAAAAAAAAAATGTTTTTAACATCCTTTCATTAATTACAAATGACTGATCAACACTTTTAACATCTTTAATTAAATTTTAACGTAAAATTCGTCCTTTAATTGAAATTTTGTTTTTTCATACCTCAGGCACAAAATAGGCGCCTTTAGATAGCAGCCGACAGGAACTAAAAGCCATTCATTTGTCCACTTGAATGAAAATGGCGACCTTTTTTCCCCATGGGCAAAAAAAACAGCTAGTCCCATGCGTTATTTGTGCTCATGGGCAAAAAAGGCCGCCATTTTCATACAAATCGAACAAGTGAATGACTTTTACTCTCTGTTGTCTGCTATCTGAAATCGCCACTTTTGTGCCTTTGGAATAAAAAATATCGTAAGTAACACGGGACATAAAGGCTGCTAATTTATTTACGATGATTTTTGTGCCACTCGTTCCGGTCTCGGGGCGCCTACGGAGCCCTTGACATTTACTCGTGTCACAAAAATCACTGTAAATAAATGGCTGCCTTTACGTACCTTGTTGCTTAATATACTATGTAACATTTAGCCTCTCTCCCTAGGGGTTTCAAGACCTTGTTGTTGGTGGGAGGGCTTGAGGGTCTCTTTTCCCATCTGAAAACTACTTTTTGATGTCTCTCGTGGCGATTAAGGGGGCGTACCTTTCATCATGGGTCGGCCGCTCAAGAATTTCGAGAGGTTATCGGGAGAGACGGGAAGAACAGAGGCTTAACCGCGTGTTCATTCTAAAAATTTCCTGTTGGAGGGAGTCTGACCAAGAAGAAACCCTTCCAAGATACCAGGCGACCTCTTGGATGTAATTAGCCTTATCCTTAGATCGAGGCTCTCCAAGGATAGACCTTTATTTCCTTTGTACTCGTGGGACCAAATATGGACACTACGAATGCAGAATTAAATTCTAAGCACGGAAGTGTTGCAAAGCTGTCTTTAGAGAATCGCAACACTGCAGTGAATGATACGCTTATTCCTAGTGAGAGGACCGTAGGGGACTTAACCTTGCAACAAGTGGACAGGCGAGCTCGAACCGGTGCCTCTGAGAGGACCGGATCAGGCCTCGCTGGCTCTTCTCAGGGTGCTTCTGGGAGGGGGGGGGGTCTCGTCTGAGACTGTGACGTCTAAAAGGCGTCTGGACTCGGAGGTGGCTTTCCCTGCCCGGAGCATGCCTGGAGACGTGACCCTAGGAGTATTAATTGGAACTCATTTACTGAGGACCTCAAGGTCTACATGGGTCACTTCCCCACCTCGTACGGAACGTACGAAGAGTTAGAACTCGCAGCGGAATATCTGCGAGATTCAGTTGTCGGCTCCTTTGAGAGAAACTGTGTAGCCAAAAAGGTGGACACCAACAGGAGTAATACGTGGTGGAGCTCCTGTTTGGAGGGTCACAGGCAAACAGTAAAAAAGCTTTTTAATAAAGCCAAGAAACGTAAGAATCAGCAAGCATGGGATGATTACCATGCTTGTAATTCTTATAAGAAAGAGGTAGATAAAGCACGGGGTGTCAGCTGGAAGAGTTTTCGCGAAGGAATCGAAAGAGTACCTGAAGCATCAAGACTCCATAAAGTTCTGGCTAAAGACCCTTTGGAAAAACTATCTACCATTAAGTTATCTAATGGGTAATATGCTCAGGATAAAAAAGACTGCTTAAAGTATCTGATAAAAGCTAACATCCCGGAATTTGAGGAGAGAACGTTACATGACTTTGGCGGGGGTCCACATAGAGCCCGAAGAAACCGGGAACACTAGAAACTTGCAGCCAGAGTTGTGACTCCAGAGGGTATTGATTGGGCAATAGGCTCTTTCAAACCTTTTAAAGCCTCAGGGAGGCGGTATATATCCGGTCCTTTTACAAAGAGGATTGGATTGTATTAGATTACTCCTGTGTAAAATCATAAGAGCATGTATTGCTCTTGGTTATACACCTGAGTTCTGGAAAAGGACGAGGGTAGAATTTATCCCGAAGGCCGGTCGCACAGGGTATACTGCTGTAAAGGACTTCAGACCAATTAGTCTAACCTCCTTTATATTAAAGGCGTTATAAAAACTAGTAGATAATTTTATCAGACATGAATGTCTGAGGGATTACCCCTTGCACTCGGGACAACATGCGTATAGAGCAAGTTTCTCGGCAGAATCAACCATCCACTCTGCAGTAGGTAGAATACAAGAGCAAATTGGCAGGGGGGGTTATGCGGTGGGTACCTTTCTTGATATTGAAGGTGCCTTCCCTAACACCTCTAGCGAAGCTATCTGCAGGGCAGCCAGAAAGCAAGGCGTGCCCGAGCTACTAATTAAATGGATCGACAGCATGCTTCGCGAGAGTGCTCTCGAAGCAGAATATGATGAGGCCAGGCTAACAGGCGTCGTCTCAAAAGGATGCCCACAAGGAGGAGTTCTCTCTCCTCTAATGTGGTGCTTAGTGGCAGATAAGTTGATTAGGAAACTCAATAATTAGGGATATTATACGCAAAGCTATGCGGATGATTTCCTTATAATTATATTTCACTAGGAAATACAAGATACCGAGTTTAAAGAAGCCGGTATTTTATGGACAAGAGATTTCTTTTTCCGAAACGGCTAAATACTTGGGAGTAATCCCGGATAAAAAGCTGATTTGGAAAGAACATTTCGATTATCTGTATAGGAAATTCTGTACTGCGTTCTGGGCGTATAGAAGGGCGATAGGGTCATCATGGGGACTAAGACCCAATATGGTCAATTGGGTTTCTTCACGCAATGGTGGTTTGGTGGCCTAGGACTCAATTGATCACGGTCAAAGAGAAACTGGAGCAACTCTAAGCAATGGTTTTTAGGGGTATTACAGGACGAGGTGTGGTACACGGACGGCTCCAAGATGGATTGCGGTGCAGGCTGCGGAATATATCGGAAAACTGGCTGCATTAAAGTGGCTGAGTCACTAGGACAATATGCGACGGTTTGGCAGACCGAGGTCTGCACGATTTTAACTTGTGCTTAAATGTCCATTCAAAAAGGGACAAGGGACAAAAGCAAAATCAGAGTTAAAACCATTGTTCGCCTCTTTACAGGACAAGGACTTTTGAATTATCATCAGCATAAAATAGGAAATAAAGTCTCATCTATGTGTAGACTGTGTGAGACGAGGGACGAGACGTCGTCTCACATATTATCTGAATGCCCGGCAATAACTAGGATCAGACATTCTAGCTAGGGTCAAGCAATTATAGACCCTATGCAGGTGAGCAACCTATTTATAGAGAAAATACTGGACTTCTAGAGAAGAACAGGACTCTAATGGGTTGTTGTAAACAAGCAAGCTAGAGCTTGGTACCAACTTTCTCTTTTGGGAATATCCAGCTTGATCTCGGTAATTGATTCGATTAGATTAGAACATTTAGCCTCATGCTAGGGCCAAATGTTAAATTACATTTCTAGTCTACTAAAATAACTATTTTCTAATAAATCTCAAGTAGTAGATAAGTTAAAGTATGCGTAAAACAAGTAATTAAATAAATAAAATATCTGTGTTTACTTGAAAATAGCGTCAGAACAGTAAAAAGTTAATAAATTAAAATTTCAAAAAAAAAAATTTTAGGGTAATTTTACATGAGCAGTCTTTTTTTGACAGAATACTTGCATAATGTCAAATAATTATTTTTTAAACAAATAAACTCAAAAAAACAAAAACTTAAAAAAAGGAAATCATACACTTAATATTTAGACTTGAACATTATTTAACATTTAGCCCCAGAGCGCGTTTTTGGCTTTAACAACAAAAATGTAAAATCTGACTAACAATATTTATCAATTACCTTTAGGTATATCTTTAGGGTACCCGAATAAGGACCCAAAGAAATTGTGATGAAAATAAATTTAAAAACTGTACTTAAAAGTTGAAATTTTCTTTGAGGTAAAAATTATTAAATATATCAATTTACAATTGGTCGTTAAAAGGAATTTTAAAAATTGGTATCATTTTTAAATATATCATATATTTCGCTTTATTAATAAATCCATTAAATATAAAAACCATTGTCTGTTAAGCTCTAGTGGCCGCGACTGAAGTAGCTTTGCAAAATTATTGTAAAAACGGAGAAGGACTGTTTTTTACGGTAATTTTATTAATTAAAAAATAAATTATTTTTGCTTTATAAAATAAAAATAATTTCCCTTGAATCTTTTAAACAAAATAAAAGATTATGGCCCAATTAAAATTGAAAGTAATGGATTTTTAATGAAAAAATAACAATAATAATATTTTATTTTCTTAATTTTTATACAGTTCAATTTATAATTTTAATGCAAATCACATAATTATTTTTTTTTCAAACATAAATTTTTAAATAATTTTAAAATCAAAAGTTTTTATATTATTATTTATTTTGTGCTTATTAAGTACAAAATTAATTTTTAATGTTTATATTATCAAAATTTTAATATTCTTCACAAGAACTTAATAATTTTTATATAAATAATAACAATCTTTCGAAGAATTAAAATATTTTTATAAATAGCATAATTTTTTGCTAAAATTCAATTAGTTTTAACAAAATTTTAATAAAATTTTACAAAAGAATTAAATTAATTTTTAAATAGTAAAATTTTTCACAAGAATTAAAATATTTTTTACAAATACAGTAAAATTCTTTGCAGGAATTTAATTAGTTTCAAAACAATTTTTATTGAATTCTTCGACAGAATTAAAATATTTTCAATTATTTCCTAAAACTTTAATAAATTCTTTTTAAAAATTCAACTCGTTTAAAAAATACTAAAAATTCTTTGCAGGAAATAAATTATTTTTAATCTAATTTAATTAAAATTGTACAAAAAAATATCATTATTTTCAAGAATTTCCGTAAAATTCAATTTCAACAATAATTTAAAATACTCTAAAAAGAATTCAATTATTCTCTAAATAGGTAAGACTCCGTCAGAAAATATGCAATTTGCATGGGGTCCTTGGATTAAGCTGTAATTTGTGGAAATAGTAGTATTGGATACTAAAAACTAGTGTGCCAAAATTTTTTTTAAAGTTTTGAAATTTGTTGAAGTTACGCCATTTAAAATTTTTTTTGTTATAATTTTTTTAAATCTTAATACTTCCAAAAGTTTCCAATGAATTTTAATAAAATTTGGAAGGCTTATACTTGAAATCATGTTTCTTCTGACTATCACAGAACAAAAGAAAAACATTTTTTTGCCAAAAAAAAAGTCAAAAAAAAATTTTTTGAAACTGTTTTGACCGAGCGGAACCGATTTTTGAGTTTTCTTGTCACTTAATAAAATATTCCTTATAATTTCACCTTTCATTTAAAAAAAAGAAATCGATGGAGAGTTAAATAATAATGCATAATTCAGTTTATTTAAATAATTTTGTTAATTAACAAATAAATAACTCTGGTCCTTCTTAAAATAAATTGAATTTTTTGCAGACAAATTTACGTTTATTTAAGTAATTTATGTCTATTTTGTTAAAAAATAATTTGAAAGTTATTAATTATCATCGTTATTAACAATTATTAAAAAAATTGTATTTTTTAGAGACAAATTTATGCTTATATAAATAAAGATATAAATAAGTAATAAAAAATTGATTAATTAATTTTTAATTTATATTTTATATAAACCTAATTGTTAATAACAATGCTAATTATTAACTTTGAAATTACTTTTCAACAAAATAGACATAAATTACTTAAATAAACATAAATTTGTATGCAAAAAATATAATTTAAAAAAAAGTCCAGAGTTATCTATTTGTTAACCCCTTGACTGTCGCGGACGCATATATGCGCGGATTTAAAACTGTCCAAAAGTGCTCTTGACGCATATATGCGCAATTTAAAAAAGGTGCTTTAAAACTTCTTAAAAATCGCTGAAACTGGTTACTCCGGGGTTTTTGGGGTCGCTGAAAACGAATCCAGCGTTAGTTTTTTAAAAATCAAAATGGCGGATCCAATATGGCCGACATCATTCTCAAAAATTGATCCGATTCGCTTGAAAATGGTTACGCGGGGTTTTGGGGGTCGTTGAACACGAATCCGGCGTTAGTTTTTCAAAATTCAAAATAGTGGATCTAATATGGCAAACATTATTTTGAAAAATTGATCCAATTTACCTGAAAATCTTTACTCGGGGTGTTTTCGGGGTTGCTGATTACGAATCCGAGGTTCGTTTTTCAAAATTCAAAGTGGCGACTTCAATGTGATAGAATCATGGAGCAAAATTGTATGGATTTGCTTGGAACTCACTGCTCATTAACTCACTTCGGATTAAAAATCTCAATTTACATTATCAAAATTGAAAATTAAGCTGATACCCAATAAATTGAGTATCAATTGTAATTAAAATTTAAATTAAATTATTTCTAGCCAATCTGCCTATTTTTAGTAATTTTGAACCGCCATTTTGAATTTTTAAAAACGGACCGCGGATTTGTAAGCAGCGTCCCCGAAAACCCCCGAGTAACCATTTTTAAGCGAATCCGATTAGTTTTGAAAAATTGTCCGCCATATTTAATCCGCCATTTTGAATTTTGAAAAACTAACGCCAGATTCGTGTTCAGCGACCCCGAAAACCCCCGAGTAACCATTTTCAAGCGAATTCTATAAAAATTAAATTACTTTTAATGCAATTTTAAAATATAATCGTCAAAAAATTTAAAGAATTTAGTAACTTTCAAAAAATAATAAAATTATTCTGATGAATACAATTATTTAATATGCTTAATTTTGTTAAAATTCTTTACAGAAATTCAATTATTTTCGAAACAATTCAATTTTTACTAATATTTAAATAAATTTTTGATTATTTTAATTAGTTTTATAAATAGTAAAATTCTTTAAAGAAATTCAATTATCTTTGAAATAATAATTCTTGGAGAATTATCCTTTTTAAATTTCGAGCAATATTTGTCAAGAAATTAGAGAAAAACGAAAAAAAGGCTCACGTACGAGTTGAAACGCACGTGAGTGTTTGTGTTAGTGGAGAATGAAAAGGGTATGTTAAGAAATTGAAAATTTTCTGAAAACAATTTTTTTTAGAAAAGAGATTGTCAAGTAAAAATATAAATTTTCGAAAACTACTTTTCCAATGGAATTATTTGTTACGCAAGATATCTTAATTAGAAATGAAAGATTTAATGAAATGCGCATTTACCTTTCAGTGAATACATGTAATTTTTCACTACTCTACTTATGAAGATATAAAAACTAAATTAGCTGCAATTAAAGAGTAATATATCTAATTGTAGATGATTAATTATTTTACATCAACGTTTTTTTAAAAAGCTTCCTTAACAGACAATGGTTTTTATATTTAATGGATTTATTAATAAAGCGAAATATATGATATATTTGAAAATGATACCAATTTTTAAAATTCTTTTTAACGACCAATTGTAAATAGATATATTTAATAATTTTTACCTCAAAGAAAATATCAACTTTTAAGGAGGTTCTCCGGCTCCAGTGGTGCTCAGTTGCGCGCGACACATTTTATACGAATCGACCACTCCCACCACCTAAGTATTACTTGAGAACGATTTTGTGCTTTCTCTCTCTTTCTCAAGCGCGTGACAGAAGTTGTCTCTCTTGCCGCTTGACGCGCAATGGAGAGAAAAGTAAGAAAAGTTTGTCAGCAATTAAATAAAATGTCACATTTTCAAATGCTTTATGTGGAATCCTATGCAAATGTTAAAACTTCAAACCTGAATATTTACATTTTTAGCATGGTAAGGGGTGTTGAGGTTTTTGCCACTTATAAAGTATACAAAAATAAATATTCTCTCAAAATTTAGTAAAATTTCAAAGAAAATTGATTTGCCGAAGAACCTCCTTAAGTACAGTTTTTAAAATTAATTTTCATCCCTATTTATTTGGGTTCTTATTTGGGTACCCTAAAGATATACCTGAAGGTAATTGATAAATATTGTTAGTCAGATTTTGCATATTTGTTGTTAAAGCCAAAAAACGCACTCTGGGGCTAAATGTTAAATAATGTTCGAGTCTAAATATTAAGTGTATGATTTCCTATTTTTTGGTTTTTGTTTTTTGAGTTTATTTGTTTAAAAAATAATTATTTGACATTATGCAAGTATTCTGTCAAAAAGACCGCTTATGTAAAATAAACCCAAAAATTTTTCTTTTTTGAAATTTTAATTTATTAACTTCAGGTTAGTTAACTAATATTAAATGTATTAATAATAATTATCATTAATATTAATATATTTTTCCAAGTAAATTTTAAATTAATAATATTTTTGTAGTAAAAAAATACTTTTATCTAAATAACTGTTGAGTTTAATTGTACTATAGGTAATATTTTTATGAAAAAAAAATTTAGCAGATCGAAATAATTACATCATGTATATTTTATTATATATATTTATTTTATTAAATAAAAAAATATTAAAATGGGGTGGGGGGATAAATATAGTGGGGGGATCTGAGTTTGCACGGAAAAAAAAGTTCGCCTATTATTCGGGAACTTCATCCGTAGCTCTTGGATACAACGGGTAGTTCCCACAGAACTAAACGTTGCCTTGTTTAAATATGTCATTTACTATTTCACCACTTCTCAGCAAACTGTTCTTGAAAAAGTCGGGAACTGTTTAAGAAAATCGAAAAGTTGGACGAATGCAAGAAAAAAAGTATTCTGCTCCTCCTCCTTGACACACGTGCGCGCAAGCACACACACATACACTTTTATCCTTGAAGGTCACATACAATTTATATTAAATTTCTGTAATAAAAAAACCATATTAGAGAAAAATCGAAGGTGGCTGGAACAGAACTCTCTTACCCAAGGATGGAAGTCCGGCGTCTTACCTTTTTTTCATTTATTTTAACAACCAATAAAATACATCAATATTACGATGAAATGAACAAACAATCGTGTTAAATATCATAAATAACAATAGTCTTCGAAAACGGGCTTACTCAAAGCCAAAGAAGAAAAACTCGTCGACATTAACTTTGGTTTTTTTATATGTTGTTTTTTTGCAAGTAATTAACTGAGTGTGTAATATAATGAACTATATATTTTTGCGATTTTACTGTTTAGTTAACTAGAAAAGAAAGCGTTGTATTGTGTACGACTCTTACAAAAAAACTAGTTTTACATTATGAGATTTTCTGTTTAATTTAATTTTTAATTACCATACCGTCCATACCCGTTTTGTACGCATACATTAGTACACTAGTTGCACACATTATTTATCTTTCTCCTTTCTCTTCCTCTCTCCATTCCTTTTTCTCTTTCTCTCTTTTTATGTTCAAATTTCAGCATCGATAATAGAGACATTCTCTAAAAAAAGCCACTTAAAAACAAAAGTGCTCAGTTTTTTTCGGCAATTATATAACTTATAGTACATCTAAAAACTAAGAGAAAAAGCATGATATTAGGTCCGTGCAATGCGGGGTTGCCATACTGTCAGGGGTCAAACTTTTTACCAAAGTAATTTTTGAACCCCTATAACTTTAAAACAAATAAATGGATTTTAAAACGCATAGAGAGTTTTTTTTGCAAAATTACCTAAACTTTAAAACTATGAATCACAAAAATTTTTTAAATTTATATTTCATAAAAAAAAATTGAAAATTTTTTTTTTTCAATTTTTAACCCTTTATGCCCCCTTCGATTTTTTTCAAAATTACCTCAAAATATTCCTTTTTTAATTACCTTTTTATCCCACCAAAAGAAATTTTGGGACAGCAATATTTGTAGGAGTTACAAATTAAAAACTAGCTCAGTGCACGCTCTTAATTTGAAAAAATGCTCTCGCGTATAGAATTCGAGTACCCAAAAATGCCTCTAGGAGGCACTGAAGCATGCTTTCTTACAACCGAGTTCATTTACGCATATTATAAGTATCGCGACTTTTTGTACTTATAACACTTTCTACTATTAATGAATGGTAGCTTTTTCACAGTAAGTACATTTATAATTTTATTTTTTCTTTATTATTGTCCAGGTTTTCTCAGAAATGCCTTTTGTTAAATGTTTTAATCCATTTAAATTTAAAGGCCATAAAAATAAAAATGTACGAAAAATCAATAACTGCAAAATTATTGGAGTACCTCAAAATTTGTATTTATGCGACAAATGTCGCAAACAGGTTTCGACAGAAGGTTGGCCTGAGGTTTTTACTGTTGAACCTGAACCTTCTACTTCTTCAGGGAATTTCAGTGAATTTCAAGTCGACAACGAGTTTGAGGATAATAATAAAGACTCTGAAAACGAATCTGATTCAGATTACACGTATGATAAGGTCAATAAGACTATTAATGAAAGTAATACTTCTGCTGATTTTTTTCAAATTATTGAAAAGTTGAAAAATAAATTTAATGATTCACAGAGTAGTAGATTTCAGAAGTATGAACTCATAAGACTTTTACCAGACTCATGGACTGAAAGAAAAGTAGCAAAGACATTTGGATGTTCCCGACAACTTGTCAAACAAGCAAGAAAAGACAAAAGCCAAAAAATTAATGAAAATGCATTATCTAAAGAAATAAAAAATAGAGTAATCAGTTTTTATGAAAAGGACACAAATAGTCGGCTTTTGCCAGGTAAAAAAGATTTTCTTTCTGTAAAGCAATTAGATGGAAAGCGTGTTCATATGCAGAAACGTTTGATTTTATGCAATCTTTCGGAACTTTATAATCTTTTTAAGACAGAGCATTCAGATTGTAAGATAGGATTTTCCACTTTTGCTCGATTGCGTCCAAAACATTGTGTTCTTGCAGGCTCAAGTGGAACACATTCAGTTTGTGTATGCACTTATCACGAAAATGTTCGTTTGATGATTGACGGATCATCTTTACCCTCCTTGTCTGAATCCAGTGCTTTGAAACTTACTTCGTACAAAGATTGTTTAAAAATCATGGTGTGCCAAAATCCGACGCCTCATTGTCACTCCGGTGAATGCTCAGTCTTTTCATTGGAACAACAACCAAGTTTCTATTCATACAGCTGTGTATTATTATGTTAGACACCAGAAAATGGAACATCATAGTATGGTTGTCCTTTCTGATGATCTTACACATAATACCGTAGCTGTGCATGCATTTCAAAAAATTCTTATGACACATTTAAAGGAGCAAAATTTATCGATAAATAAAATAATATATTTTACTGATGGAGCAGCACAACATTATAAAAATCGATTTAATTTTGCTAATTTATTGAATCACAAGAAAGATTTTGGAATCGATGCTGAATGGCACTTCCATGAAACCGCACATGGAAAAGGGCCTTGTGATGGTATAGGTGGAAATTTAAAAAGACTGGCAGCGAGGGCAAGCTTACAACTACCATCTTCCCAACAAATTTTAACAGCAGAAGCTCTTTTTAATTGGGCGAAGGGAAACCTTGCTCTGACATCCGTGTATTATTCGTCAAAAGCAGAACACAATGTACTCAAACAGTCTTTGAATGTTAGATTTTCTTCAGCAAAAAGAATAAATGGGACCCAAAAGTATCACACATTTATACCTACTGCGGATAATAAAATGTTGTTGAAAACATCTAGCTTTTCTGAAGAAATCACAGTTTTTCCACCTAAGCGTGGCCGCAAGTGCAAAAACACGTAAATCGTTTTCTAAGACATTTATTCAAAAAATTTCAATTTAAAAACAAAAAAAATTTAAATACAAAAAAATTAAAAATAATAAAAATACAAAAAAAATATAAATAATAAAAAATGCAAAAAAAATGGGATCAAATGTCTGCTACGTCCACGTCGTTGATCCTGGGTTAGGCTGAATGCAGATAATAAAATTTTTAACCCTCCTGTGTTCAAAGCCGCATATATTCGTTCAATCATTTCTGTTAACAACTTTTGTTTAAATTAACTTAAACAGATCTATAAAGTTGCGAATGGATTCTTACGGATAAACTAATGCTATTAAATTATTAACAACACTGCATATTATTTATTTAACAATAAAAATTACGTTCAAAATGATTTAAAAAAAAAAAAAAAAATTTTGAGTGTAAAAGTATGCGTAGGAGGGTTAATTTTATATAACAAAATAATACAAAAAGTTCGAATTTACTAAAATCCTGATTATTTTTCCTGCTTTGCACTTTCCTTTCTTTCATATGACATATTTTAGGCAAGCCAAGCCGTTTGTTTGAATTAAGAGCGTGCACTGAGCTAGTTTTTAAATTGTAACTCCTACAAATATTGCTGTCCCAAAATTTCTTTTGGTGGGATAAAAAGGTAATTAAAAAAGGAATATTTTGAGGTAATTTTGAAAAAAATCGAAGGGGGCATAAAGGGTTAAAAATTGGAAAAAAAAAATTTTTTTCAATTTTTTTTATGAAATATAAATTTAAAAAATTTTTGTGATTCATAGTTTTAAAGTTTAGGTAATTTTGCAAAAAAAAACTCTCTGGGCGTTTTAAAATCCATTTATTTGTTTTAAAGTTATAGGGGTTCAAAAATTATTTTGGTAAAAGTTTGACCCCTGACAGTATGGCAACCCCGCATTGCACGGACCTAATATCATGCTTTTTCTCTTAGTTTTTAGATGTACTATAAGTTATATAATTGCCGAAAAAAACTGAGCACTTTTGTTTTTAAGTGGCTTTTTTTTAGAGAATGTCTCAATACAGGCGATTACAAATAGTTTAGACTAAAAACAAAAATAAGACCATCATGACAGCGAGAGATGGAACCATGGGAGTCCGGAAAAAAACGAAAGAATTTTGTATTTGTACTTATGAAACTTGAGGTACCAAACAAAAGAAGAAAAAACACAAAAGTTTCCTCCCTCTTCCTTTATCCATTTTGAAGCATGATATTAGGGAGCGTGATGATCGCCCACCTCCTCTTTTCTTTCCTCTTTTTTATAATTTACAATTCAAATGTTACGAATGTGGGAGAAAGAATAAAAGAAAACACTAAGTCACCCTCATGTCGTTTGCCCAAGCATGAGTCCCGGCGTCTTACCCAACTGAGCTAAACCGTCGAATTAAATACCTTAGCATTATATAAATCTAAAAGGCACGCAAGTCTTACTGGCTGTGAGACTTGTTGAGACTGGTGCGCACAGGATTCCTTGACGAGTTCTT